>CM048748.1:27653077-28010577 GCA_026315105.1 Locusta migratoria | reverse complement strand
GTAATAAGAACTCAACAGATATGTCAATATTTCTTGTGCAACGAAGATCACGAAGCGGAATTTGTGCAACAATCATAAATTAATACGTAACATAATTTCAACTACTATTATCATGTCTGACGCTCTCCGCAATGCCTCCACCATGTTCACTGTTTTTCATTGTAGCACTTCTGGTTACAAACGGCAGCAAGAAACACGAAACCAAAAGCGACACATGTCCAGTAAACATGCCACTGTTGTCTCAAAGTAAAGCGAAATCGTATTGTGTACTAAAATTAATAAAAAGTCGGTGTCCAATATACTGGACGCAGGTAGGATTATAAATTGAGGACCCTTTGTGTCTCCTCTTACATTACTCATGAAGTGCGTTTTATTGTACAGTTCACTGTGTAATGTTTCCAAATGAACGATAACTCATATTTAACCAATTACAGCGCCATTTACCACAAATGGAAACAGTGTGTCCAGCTAATCGAAGGTATTTTTGGAGAGGAATATGAATCTTCAACAAAAATGGGGGTTTCTACTTAAGATTTTAAAGTTTCCACCTCAACTCTCAGGAAACAGAGTTTTGGTTGGATTTCAGGTCGGGCAGATGTCCACCTTCGAGTTGTTCATTTGGGTCTGGGGAATTCTAGGGTACAATCCGTGTTTTTTGACTTATTTGGATCGGTTACGTTACATTGATACCCGTATGTGTTACAACGTTAAATCGCCACCAGAAGATTTCTATTCAGAACAAAAACCTGTCACGACCTTGTACTCCATTACATTCTAGACAGATGAACTTTCAAAATGTTTGTAGATCTTATGGGATCTAACTACGGGGTCATCAGTCCCTAAATCTACGAACTACTTATGAATTAGCTAATACTAAGGACGGCACAAACATCCATACCCGAGGGGGGATTGGCACCCCCGACGGGGAACGGCCTCGCGCATCGCAGCATAGCGCCTCAATGCGCTCGGCCGCTCCGCCGCGGGCGGCGAACTTCCAGTAAAGTGACATGTGTAATTCGGGTACGTAATGTTATTTGTAAATAAAATCTGCAATAGGCTGCATAGGTCGCTGTATTGATTAAAGTCATGAAGTGGTTGAAATATGACTATTTGACGCGTTTCGATCTGGTTGTACTGCGTACTTGTAATCAATGCATGCAGGATTCTGATGATGGCCCAGGCCGAAACGCGTCGAACAGTCATATTTCAACGATTTCATGACTTTAATCAATACAGCGACCTATGCAGCCTATTGCACACTTTATTTACTATTAATCATGGTCGCCTGCTTTCTCCGTGACTTTGTCACAACTATGTGTAATGTTATTTATTTCAACTCAGTCACTGAATTTACATTTAATACCATATTTTACTCAAGTCTTCATTTCAGTCAGGTCACACATTCAGCTCTATTGATCAGCATTTAAGCCTACAACTAGTGCCATCATATTACCAGCACAGCCGTTCAAAACGTGCATATTAATATTCTAGTACAGAAATCGTCGATGTACCGTACCCTGGCTCTTGATGCGTTACAAGGTAATAGATTTCCCACTGGGAGACAAAGCTTGTCCCGTCTGAATCATAAGCATTGAATGCGGGACGATCGATGTGCATTTACGGGATCATTAACGGCGGCCGCTGCGGTGTCCGGCGACGCGCCTTTGTGTCCGCGGGACGCCGGTTCGATAACTGTCAGCATCCTATTTACAAATGGCCTCCCGCCATTAAGTGCGATTGCTAGCAGCCGCCGTAACCGCGCGACGGCGAGGTGGCGTGTCCCCTGAAGGGCAGGTATCGAGTCGAGTGCTGGTTGCCACACCCGCCCCAGTCTCGCTTCGTATTTTATTCAGACAGCGCTGACACCGTAAGTGAACTTTCAAGTGCAACACACAGACTTCTCGAGAGCACACAACGCTCATGCCACATCCACAACGGTTCTGCTGTCCAGCTCCCATCACAAAGAAACAGCCTCCAATAGAATGAGTTATTTAATTGCATACACATATTCCAGTTGCTTGCAGAATTTCTAACCCACTGGTACCAGTCTCATACTAAGGTGACATGTCTAAATAGAATCCGAACAGGACATGGCCTATATGCAGACAACCTACATAAAAGGGGGGGGGGAAGCTTCCAAGCCCTAGCTGTGACTGTGAGGCACCAAATCAAACAATGCAGCACATCTCGCAGGACTGTGAGTTAAGAGCCCACCAGGGTAGTCGGGATGACTTCAACGCATCGCCTTGCCTCGAATGGATCGTCAAACTGGACACGTCAGAATTTGAAGACGCATAATATCTGCATAATGTTACTTTTTACAGCGTTTATGTAATATATTTTATCTGAAAATGTATCCTTCACTTCTGTATTTTATAATGTACTATCTGTAAACCCGATTTTGAACCGGGTGTTTATTTATTCTACACTGTATTAGTCCACTAGTCCACATCCCCTCCCCCCACCTTCTCTCTCTCTCTCTCTCTCTCTCTCTCTCTCTCTCTCTCTCTCTCTCTCTCTCTCTCTCTCCCCCTCTCTCTCTCTCTCCCCCTCTCTCTCTCTCTCCCCCTCTCTCTCTCTCTCCCCCCCCCTCTCTCTCCCCCCCCCCTCTCTCTCCCCCCCCTCTCTCTCTCCCCCCCCCTCTCTCTCTCCCCCCCCCCTCTCTCTCTCTCCCCCCTCTCTCTCTCTCTCCCCCCTCTCCCTCTCTCTCTCTCTCTCCCTCTCTCTCTCTCTCTCTCCCTCCCTCTCTCTCTCTCCCCCCCTCTCTCTCTCTCTCTGCATCCATCTCTTTCTCTCCCGTCTCTGTGTTCGTTTCCAACTTTCCCTCTATCGACAAAGTTTTCTGCAAGGTACCCTCTGTCACGTACCACACAAAGATTTATGTAACCAGTGATCTTCCCATTGGTTTAAAGGTCATCTGTGGAAAAAAAATCATAAAGATTGGTGCAAAACTCTGCATTTTGTAAAATTCCGTAAATTAAATACCCTCCCCCAAGCACCGAACGAAACTTTATACAGACAGTGACATTCCTCTTGTTTTTAAGATAGAGTGTGCAAAATTTCATCAAGATCGGAACAAAACTATAGATTTCTATGCAATAGAAACGCAGGGTCTCATTGAAAAACGCACTTGTTCTCAAATATTCCATTTTCATTTCATACAGTCCTCGTTCTGAGAATAACGAAACAACTAAAAAAGGATCTGTAAAATCGGTCGAGCCGTTCTCAAGTTATGGCGCGACTAAGGTATTTAGGGATCCATTTTATGTTGCGAAGTACCCTCCCCCATACACCGTATGAAACTTAAGGATTGAAGGTCAAGCATGCGAAATTTCGTGAAGATCTGAATGAAACTGTAGATTTCGTGAGTCTGTAGAAGACTATGCTGTGCCGTGCACCTAACACAAAATACTTTCACAGCCGAATGTAAATACGAAGTTTTGTTCTCGTAAGAAAGTAACTTTTTAAAATTCACATTTAACAAATTTTTAAAAAAATGTTGAAATGTTTTTAAAGCATATGGGACTTGACTTGCGGGGTCATCAGTTTCTAAATTTACAAAGTACTTTAGAACGAACTAACGCTAAAGGCAACACACACATCCATACCCGAGAGAGGATTTGAGCCTCCGACGCGGGAGGCCGCCCGATCCGTAAGATGGCGCTCCAGACCGCTTAGATACTCCCGCGCGGCTCACATTTAACTGCAAAGCTCTTGTATACTCAAAATCCTGGTACAGTTTTCTGCACTGTTTCGAGATGTAGGGCTTAGGAAATCGTCGTGGAACAAGAAAAACTGAATACAACTCACCAGGTAAGACTTGCGTGGTGCAGAGGCAATTAACACTGGGTACTCACCTGGAACAGAAGAAAACGAAAATTAGGTTCAGAACACGGATATCATTAAAACTAACATTTAAAATACGTCATCTAAGAATAGCAGCTAAAACGAAACCGTCATCGGATCAAATCCCCACACAATTACGACAGTTTTTAAGCAGATTTCATCTGTAAATTGTGTAACACCAGGTGGACACAAATTCAGTAATTTGACACATACTGCAGTCAGAGCAAAGCAAGGCAAACGCACGCAGTTCTCTCTACCGATTGTTTACGTACGACATATTCACTGTTTATAGTAGGGGGGTCACAGATTAATGGTTATGTTTCAGTTGTCGTTTGTGTGTGATTGAATGTTAACGACGAACATTGGAAAATTATTGCTCGTGTCAGTTATGAAGTGCAGGATGAAATTCTATTTATATGTAAATCAAAGTAAATGCCTCTGAAGGTGGATCTTCCAATTAAAAATATTCTGGTACTCCCCCTGAACCCCCCCTCCGCTCCACACCAATTCTAACAAAACTATGTTTGTTATCTCAGAGGCGACGGATGTAATGTTCTTTTTGTTGAAACAGCTTTCTTGTAAATTGTTGGACGTTGTTTCTAATGTGTATTTTTCGGAACGGAGGCAATATTCAGAACAGAATTATACTGATCAAGAAAGAAGCAGATATATATATATATATATATATATATATATATATATATATATATATATATTTAATTTCTTGGTATTACTGCACCTTGTAAATTTATCTAACGAATGGTTTCTGAAAACAGTTTGCGCTTATTCATCTGTAACACATTGTAATGCAAGAAAATCTACGTTATATTCAATTCAGAATTAATGTTAAACAAGGAATTATACAATTTTAACAAAAATCAATTTTTTCTTTTCGACCCACAGGTTCAAAAACACTGCTTTAATGCATAGTGTAGCTGATAGCTACATACCTCATTTTTTCCGATTATTTCTCAAACTGATCAACATTTTATCACAAATTCATTTGTAGCTGCTTCTATACGTAGTGTTACACATGCAAGTAGCTCGTCCTAGAAATTATAAATTGCAGAGTGCTACTGAATCAGTTAGACAGTTAGCTGCATTGAGTTACTCCTAACATGTGCGTTTGTTTACTTTAGTATTCCTCCTTTACTATGTAAAAGAAGTCGATCACATACTACTGTTGCATTATGAATTACTTTATGGAACGATTAGAGACATAATACTAACATTTACTGCATCGGGTACATCATGTCAGCACTATACAGGGTGAATCTTAATTCGTGCACTCCGACTTCGCAGCTCGATTCCTCACACGCTAGCAATAAAAAAATGTCTTTCACAAAATTTCTTCCTCCGCATATTTCCGGCAGTAAGTGGACGTCGAAGATTGAGATGGGTGTGTGTCCCATACGTCAGTGTGTTTCAGAATTACATTACTACACCAACGAACTTCTAGGGGATGTGGGAGGTGTCTTTAGGAACAAAGTGAGCATAGAAACCCATGCCCGGAAACGTCATCCAATGACGCTACAGAGCGTCGAGGTTGCTGGAGGGGATGTCTAGCGGCAGGAGCTGGTGCCTGTAACTTGGACTCTTCGCAGCGTCGTTGAATAGCGTTTCCGGGCATGGGTTTCCAAGCTCATTTTGTTCAAGACATGTCCCACATCTCCTAGAAGTTTGCTGGTGTATTAGTGTAATTCTGAAACACACTGACGTACGGGACACACTCATCTCAGTCTTCGACGTCCATTTACTGTCGGAAATATGCGCAGGACGAAATTTTGTGAGAGATTTTTTTATTGCTAGCATGTGAGGAATCAGGCTGCGAAGCCCGAGTGCGCGAATTTAGATTCACCCTGTATAGCTGACCAGCTAGAAACTTTTTGTTGCTAGTAGTGCATAATAATTTTGAGGTATTTTTTCAATATTTTTCTCAGTTTATGCGCATTATACAATAATCATGGTAGTTTTAATAGCTTCAAATAAAAAGTTGTGAATTAAACTGTTATAGTGTCTCTTACAACACAATTTACTTTCAGTTATTATTATACTGAAAAGTAAAATAATTTCATTGTGTATTTCCTGTTATTGCTAAAATATATGAAAACATCAATAAAAACTTCGATGTATTGCTTTTCACAGCGTTTTTTTAACAACGATGTTTCTCCGTACAAACATCCATGTTTTCTTATCAGCGATGTTGCACCCCTAATTGTACTGAGGCAAGCATTCTCGTCAGGGTTATGCCTCAGACTTATTACGATTACCTGACATAGTCGGGTTTGGAGGCGATCTGATTGTTTTATAGTTTTCAAAATGAAAAGCCAAGATAGCACGTAATAATTTATCAAATGACGATCGGTTTCGGTGCACTGTGTCACCATCATCTGGTCACATATGTTATAAGCTGCTCATCCTGTTAAAAGAATTGGACATAAAATAACAAGTGCAACATTGCACTTAGTCACTTCAGAGCTACCAGTATTTTGTAAGCTGTCATGTTTTTAACTTGTGTATTTTTTATATAGTGACTAAGTGCAATGTTACAATTGTTATTTTAGGCCCAATTCTTTTAACAAGATGACCAGATTATAACACATATGTGATCAGATGATGGTGACACAGTGCACCGAAACCGGTCGCCATTTAATAAATCATTAACGTGCGATCTTGGCTTTTCATTTTGAAAACTATAATACAGAGTATATACATGTGGCGTCTGTTTGGAAAGAACAGACGTCACATTCTGATCCTGCAGCTGTTATTATTTTAATATTCATAGAATATATGACTTCAACTGCGATTGGGCAAAGCTGGGTACACATTTTCAGCTTTGCCCAATCGCAGTTGAAGTCATATATTCTATGAATATTAAAATAATAACAGCTGCAGGATCAGAATGTGACGTCTGTTCTTTCCAAACAGACGCCACATGTATATATATAATATGCCGGTGACGGGCAATGATCCTATCGTTAGGAGGGAGGGGTGGGCAAGTTTGAAGCCCTTACTCTTACGGGAATTAGTTAAACTACGAGTTTGAGTACTATGGGCAGGGCGAAGCTGGGAATTTGTATCTGACGGGAGGCGTGCATGGGTAGTCCTTGCAGGTGCGGTGATCACTGTGTCGCCAGTGGTGTAGGGGTCAGCGCAACTGCCTAGAAAGCACGAGACCCGGGTTCGAATCCCGGCTGGGTACACATTTTCAGCTTTGCCCAATCGCAGTTGAAGTCATATATTCTATGAATATTATATAATACAGAGACCATGGCTAGCAATATGCTCTCGTCCAACCACTTTCCACAGGGACCGCACGTAATCTCGTGTATTTTCCATCTATTTGTTTAATGTAATTCCATGCTATCATTTCTTTGTCTTATAGCAAGGCGACTTCCTGCCAAGTTCTCAGACTGCGAGTGAATTCTAGAGAACATTGGCAGAGTTTGCGTCACATTCGTGTGTTCTTTATCTGCAATACACGCAAATTTTTACCACAGCTACTTACTATTAATTCTGTAACTTTGCAACTGTTCCTTTATTATTATTATTATTATTATTATTATTATTATTATTATTATTATTATTATTTAATGAAGCTGTCGATTAGGCGTCGAAATACCTGCCGAGAGAAGTCAGACACTTTTACGGTTTAAAGACAGCAGATCAGCAGGTGAGTGAAACTTGCTCTCTGAGAGGGAAGGTGATGGGCAGTAGCATTACATCATGTGCATTTTCATTCAGCACAGTCCTGCCATTTACATTAGTTGCACCGTTTAGTGAGAATTATTGCTGCATCAGAGTAAACCAGAGTGCAAAAGTTGAAAGGTCAAACGTGGACGTTACATAGACTGCAGTTTTGCGGTTGGTTGGTTTGGTGTAGTGATATCGGTAAGAACCAGTAAAACGAAAAACAATAAAAATAAACAATAAAATTTCTTAATGTGACTGCATTCCACTCAGTACTTTGTCTGCCCCACTAGTGCAATTTTATTAACACCACTGCCGTTCAAAAACGTACGAAAGGGAAAAACAAATTCACTCTTACAGAAACCTCTATTAAAGACTTCCTAGTGATAAATCAGTTCTTGGAGTTACTTAGGGGGAATCTACCAATTACGTAATGTACTTTATATAGGAGAACGGACTTAAAAGTAATACATATACGGAAGTATTAATTGTCTATTAGTGATAGTCAACAAAGGTTTGTGATATGAAAATTATAAAGAATTCTTTTTTTCCAAATTATCGACGGGACGTCTGAAAACTGCGTCACTGCTTGTGTAGTTTTTGGTCGCAGAGACGTTGAGTTCCAATCGCCAGCGACAGTATCAACTATTTTCCTTATTGGTTCTGAGGTCTCTTCAGATAGTGCTTCTTGTTTGACGTGGTGTACTTCTTGTTCTTTTCACTCACTTAATTCCTCTACTTTTTCTCTTTCATTGCTTTAAAGACAAGCATACTTCCATCATCAGATCTACAGGAAGTAAATGGACTGTTCAAGGACTCTACATATTCTTTACGCTCTTTCTCCACTCGCTGACGTTGACGTAAACGTCTCACACGGTCACTGGGTGACCTCTTGGCACACTCTAATGGGTTATACTCTGAGTCAGTGTAGCTCACTTAAAAACGCAGTCAGACCACAAAATGCACTCTGTAAAGTTTCGTGGTTAAATATTTGATTTTTTCAGTCATGTAATCGACAGTACTTCATTTTGAAACGGTCGCAGAAAAGCGAAACCAAGCGAGTTTTCACAGAAACGCTTAGTGAACACGTAAGTCGCCGATGATAATATCGGTTTGCGGTCACGTGATCGATTACGCCACTTCCGTCGCGTTTTTCAGTCGGCAATTATTTTTTTTTTTTTTTCCCTTTTGACTCCTGATGGTAGATATCTCCATGTCAAAATGTCGTTTCAGTTCTAGCCACCGAACCTGCTGTAGAGGGAAAGTAGGGGAGAAAGGAAGGAGCCAGGACAGGGAGGGAGGGGGTGGGAAGGTAGTACTTTTTTTTTTTTTTATGGTCTTCAGTCCGGAGACTGGTTTGATGCAGCTCTCCATACTACTCTATCCTGAGCAAGCCTTTTCATCTCCTCATAAGAACGGCAACCCACATCTATTTGAATCTGCTTACTATACGCGTATCTTGGTCTCCCTCTGCGATTTTTACCCCACACACTTCCCTCCAATGCTAAATTTACGATTCCCCGATGTCTAAGAATGTGTCCTACCAAGCGATCCCTTCTTTTAGTCATGGTATGCCAAAAATTCCTTTTCTCACCAATTCGGTTCAGTACCTCTTCATTAGTTATGCGATCTACCCACCTAATCTTCAGCATTCTTCTGTAGCACCACATTTCAAACGCCTCTATTCTCTTCCTGTCCACACTGCTTATCGTCCATGTTTCACTCCCGTACAAGGCAACACTCCATACAAATGCCTTCAGAAAAGACTTCCTTACACTTAAATTAATATTCGATGTTAGCAAATTTCTCTTTTTCAAAAATGCTTTTCTTCCCATTGCCATTCTGCATTTTATATCCTCTGTACTACGACCATCGCATGTTATTTTACTACCCAAGTAACAAAACTCATCTACCACCTTCATTGTTTCGTTACCTAATCTAATTCCTTCAGCATCGCCTGATTTTCTAAGACCGCATTCCATTATTTTTGTTTTGCTCTTGTTAATGTTCATTTTATACCCTCTCTTCAACACACTGTCCATTCCATTCAGCTGCTCTTCCAGGTCCTTTGCTGTCTCTGATAGAATTACAATGTCATCAGCAAAACGCAATGTTTTTATTTCTTCCCCCTGAACTTTAATCCCTATTCCAAATTTTTCCTTACTTTCCTTCACCGCCTGCTCAATGTACAAATTGAATAATATTGGAGAAAGGCTACAACCCTGTCTTACTCCCTTCCCAACTGATGCTTCCCTTTCATGCCCTTCGAGTCTAATAACTGCGGTCTGGCTTTTGTACAAGTTGTAAACAATTCTCCTTTCCCTGTATTTCACCCCTGCTGACTTCAGAATTTGAAAGAGTGTATTCCAGTCAACATTGTCAAAAGCTTTCTCCAAATCTACAAAAGCTAAAAATGTAGGTTTGCCTTTCCTTAATCTATCTTCTAAGATAAGACGTAAAGTGAGTATTGCCTCCCGGGTTCCTACGTTCCTCCTGAATCCAAACTGATCTTCCCCGAGGTCAGCTTCTACCAGCTTTTCCATTCTCCTGTAGATAATTCGTGTTAAAATTTTGCAACCATGACTTATCAAACTGATGGTTCTGTAATTTTCACACCTGTCTGCACCTGTTTTCTTTGGAATGGGGATTATTACATTTTTCTTAAAGTCTGAGGGTATTTCGCCTGTCTCATACATCCTACACACCAGTTCAAATAGTCTTGTCATGGCTGGCTTTCCCAGAGACTTTAATAGCTCTGCGGGTATGTCATCTACTCCTGGGGCCTTGTTCCGACCTAGGTCTTTCAAGACTCTGTCAAATTCATCTCTCAGTATAGTATCTCCTATTTCATCTTCATCTATTTCCTCTTCCCTTCCTACAACATCGTCTCTAAGTTCATTTCCTTTGTAGAGCTGCTCTATGTACTCTTTCCACCTTTCAGCTTTCCCTTCGTTGCTGAGAACTGGTTTCCCATCCGAGTTCTTGATATTCGTAGAGCTGCCCTTCCTGTCCCCAAACGTCTCCTTTATTTTCCTGTAGGCGGTATCTACTTTTCCCCTTCTTATACATTCTTCTACAGATTTGCATTTGACTTCTAGCCACTCCTGCTTAGCCATTTTGCACTTCCTGTCAATCTCATTTTTTAGTCGTCTGTACTCCATTTTGCCTGTTTCATTTACTGCATTTTTATATTTTCTCCTTTCATCTATTAAATTTAGTATTTCCTGTGATATCCAAGGACTTTTTGTTGGTCTTGCCTTCCTACCTATTTTGTCCTCTGCTGCCCTCACTATTTCGTCTCTCAATGCTACCCATTCCTCTTCTACTGTTTTATTTCCCCCTGTTTCTGTCAATTGTTGCCTAAATCTCCTTCTGAAATTCTCCAGAACTTCAGTTTCCTTCAATCTATCTAAGTCCCATCTCCTTATTTTCCTACCTTTTTGTAGTTTCTTCAGTTTCAGCCTACAGTTCATAACCAACAAGTTATGGTCAGAGTCTATATCTGCCCCTGGGTATGTCTTGCAGTTTAGGACCTGGTTCCGGAATCTATGTCTTACCATTATAAAATCTATCTGATACCTTCCTGTGTCTCCTGGTCTCTTCCACGTATACAACCTTCTTTTGTGATTCTTAAACCACGTGTTTGTTATGATTAAATCATGTTCCGTGCAAAATTCTACCAGGCGACTTCCTCTTTCATTCCTCCTGCCCAGTCCATATTCGCCTACTATTTTTCCTTCTCTTCCTTTTCCTACTACCGAATTCCAGTCTCCCATCACAATTAAGTTTTCCTCTCCCTTAACTGTCTGAATAATTTCCTCTAGCTCCTCATATATTTCTTCGATCTCCTCATCATCGGCAGAGCTAGTTGGCATATAAACCTGTACTACTGTTGTCGGTGTTGGCTTCGTATCTATCTTGACAATGATAACGCGATCACTGTGCTGCTCATAGTAGTTTACCCGCATTCCTATTTTCTTATTCATTATCAGTCCTACTCCTGTGATACCCCCAACTGATTTTGTATTTATAATCCTGTACTCACCTGACCAGAAATCCTGTTCATCCTGCCACCGAACTTCACTAATCCCCACTATATCTAACTTCAACCTATCCATTTCCCTTTTTAAATTTTCTAATTTTCCTACCCGATTAAGGGATCTAACATTCCACGCTCCGATCCGTAGAATGCCAGTATTGTGCTTCCTGATGACAACATCCTCCTGAGTAGTCCCCGCCCGGAGATCCGAATGGGGGACTATTTTACCTCCGGAATATTTTACCCGAGAGGATGCCATCATCATATGTTCATACAGTAGAGCTGCATGTCCTCGGGAAAAGTAGCGGCTGTAGTTTCCCCTTGCTTTCAGCCGTTCGCAGTAGCTGTGTGGCAAAGCCACATTAGCTGATGTTACAAGGCCAGCTCAGTCAATCATCCAGACTGTTGCCCCTGTAACTACTGAAAAGGCTGCTGCCCCTCTTCAGGAACCACACGTTTGTCTGGCCTCTCCACAGATACCCCTCCGCTGTGGTTGCACCTACGGTACGGCTATCTGCATCGTTGAGGCACGCAAGCCACCCCACCTCGGCAATGTCTGTGGTTCATGGGGGTGGAAGGTAGTACAGCACTGCAAAAGAAGTGGAGCGCCGCAACAGCTGGTGCACCCGCGACCGCCACGACGTACTCGCGTGCACTGCTGCTCTGCGATACAGAAAGCAGCTGAAGGAAACACCAAAAGAAATGAAAAGAAGTTACACTGCTACTCAAAACGCAATCATTAAACCGAAGTCACCGCCATTTGTGATGGTGCCGAGGGACGTAGTTATTAATACGGTGGCCACAGTCTGGGAAAGAGTTCTTGTCACGGGCGCCGGGAGGGTGTGCAAGGGGGTTGTGGCTTTTTTTTTTTTTTTATTGGACATACACTAAAGCCACATTTTTTATACATCACCTTTTGTTAACGTTCAGTGCTCTCTCAGATCTCGTAGCTCGCCTGCCATTAACACATCACAAAATTATAGTAAGACATCGGGTTCTTGGCCGCCTTACGGAAACCATAAATGTGACACGTATCATTTTAAGTAAATTTATTTTTCATTCTTGATAACTGCATGTTAACAACGTAATAACTGACAACTCTGAACTAACTTAGGACTGACTTGCAACTAACTGCTTTAGTACTAACTGAAGGCCAAGTTATTACTACTGCCGTTCGCGCCAATTCACGCGTATTACTACTTAGAACAATTTGTAGAACACGGAAGCTACTATATCTAAATATAAAACAATTTGTTGATGAAACATAAATAAATCTTGCTTTACGTAAAGATACACAAGATTATGAAAAATGCAATAATAAGTTTTCCTATGAAAACAAACAATACAAAATATCGTAAGTAACTAACAATTATTGTAATGTTAATACGTGTTTACATTATTTAAAATGGTTAAATTATTGCTATTATTTACTTTCACAAATATCAAACCATCATATTATGAGCAATACATTACAGACAACCTCGGCTATTGTTATTCAACAATTTCATTAACAAACATTATTGTCCAACATTAAAGTTACGACTTTCAATAATTAATTTATTTATTTAGTTCATTACAAGACCCAAGTAATGACAGTGATTATGTGACCAACTAGAAGCGCCATAAGAGGCTTATATAACATAGATATGGAATTTTAGGGCATAATACCACGATCAAATGTGGTATCGTATACTTCAATATTACAAACAAACGAAACCCTTCTGGCTAAATACATTACAGGGTGCACTTGCATCCCCTCCTGGCTTGGAAGAAAACGCACAAACAGACTGTGTAATAAAATTTTATTATTGTGTAATATAAGATATACTTATTCCAGTATAAGCTTTGGTGCAAATTACTGTCTAAATAGAACCCTGAGGTTGTCCAAAAATGTTCATCACCTTTCCAATGAATTCGGTGCCCTATTTTACCGATTTTCAGTGAACGCTGAACTTGTACTGAGCACGTAGCCTCGCGTCACCCGCTGTAGACAGATTCCACGTCTTGATACGTCGTATAGTACTAACTGTACGCTCTGCCATGACGTCGCTGAAATATTTAGGCCAATCTTTATTGCTCTGCTAACAGAAGGATATAACGGTGTGACGTATGCAATCAAACCTGGATAGTCAACAGACTTTACGATAAAACTCGCATCATATGCCTTATGCAGTTAGCGCCACGTCGGAGCTTAAGCAACAATTTTTTTAATGAAATTTACGTTAAAGTTCCGTATATCTTCTGCAGTGATTACGAAAGTAGATTTGTTCTAAATTTCTTAAATTTTGGGGATGCAGCTGCTTAATCGAAAATGCTTTATCGTGGGTACAAAAAAATGTCTCTCAGGGAGAAAGTTGTAGTCTAAGAATGGGCTGAAGATAGATTTGTTTTGACAGGATTCGATGGCGTTTAAATTCAACCCATTGTTCTTTTCGAATTTTGATAGCTTTCTAAAAGATGTTTCTAAACTCTGTCGAGGCATTATCATGCTTAGATTGAATTACATCTGTTTATTTGTGTGATCGTGTACTGTCTTAATATTCATATTTACTTGTTATAGTTGATTCCACACGAACTCAAGTATGGCAGGATAGTCAGCACTTATTAAGAGCGTCACCATATACGTTGGAATTGCTGCAGCCGTGTAGAGCTGATGCGCCGTGGTTTTACTTTTAGAGTTTGATGCGTTGAAGTTCTTCCAAAGCTTGTATTAAATAACTATAATGTCATATACTCAAGAAGAAAATATAAGGCATTTCTCTCTCATGGTACAGGTAGCTTCCAGCTTAGTTGGGTTTGTCTACTGCTTTGAGAATGTGAAAAAATACATTATTTTCATTTGTAGCCACAAGCTGTACAGTATATTTGTCATCAACCTGCTTTTAAATTTTTTTACGCGAACACTATCCAGGTTTCTCTAAGCTTTTTAAATGTCACAAGCAAGAACTAGTTTATCACTGGAGATCGAAAATATTCTACACTAGATTTTCGCCAAACTGCCGATGAGTCGCCACTGTTAAACAGTGCTTTTTGCTGCTAAACAAGAAAACTATTCTCACGGACTGTTAAAGGTCCTCTATATTTACAGATACGTCCTCCCTCTCCCAGCAATAAGTACCCAGTGACCCTATGGTATTGCAGATCGAGATGCATCGCCCCCCCTCCCCCTGGAAATAATCCTGGCGGCGCTCATGGTTCTTGTGATAGGGCAGTCCATTCCTGCCGCGGTGGACTGGCCGAGTGCTCTAAGGCACCTTGCTGCCGAGCGCGCGGTTGCTCGCCGTCCTCCCGGGGGCGCGCGCATTCTCTCTCTCTCTCTCTCTCTCTCTCTCTCTCTCTCTCTCTCTCTCTCTCTCTCTCTCTCTCTGTGTGTGTGTGTGTGTGTGTGTGTGTGTGTGTGTGTTTTGTCCTTAGTTTAAGTTAGTTTACGTAATTTGTAAGTCTATGGACTGATGACCTTAGCAGTTTGGTCCAATAGGTTTACAAACATTTCAACATTTGAACATTCTATATCGCCCCCCCCCCTCTCCCATGTGCCTGGCAATGTGTTCATCAAACTCCTTTCAAACTATTTATTTACTATTCTAATCTCTACTTGTGCGCGGGAAACTAGAACACACAAACCCAGAGCTCATCCCCGTTGTTTCGTTCCGATGATCCATTCTCTCTCTGTACGTGAGGGTCAGCAACATATTTTCGCATTCGGAGAAGATGTTCAGCTATCTAAATTTCGTAAGTAGATCTCACCGCTACGAAAACCGCCGTTCTTGCAAATTATTATTATTACTATTATTATTATTATCATTGTATGCATTATTTACAATAGGTGAAGATAATATGGACCAGACTACACACGGATGTTGTGCGACCTTCCTATCGGTTGTCACCAATAAGACTTGGGGAATACAAAACTCAGGATAGTAAAAGTTTATAGCTTGTTGTCTCTGTTCAAACGGGTGAGTTGTATGACAGCTTCTATGCCCTAAACAGCAACCCAATTTGTTTAAACAAGATTAATAATTATAGACAGGCTGAACTACAGATTAATCTGCTTACGATGACGTGAAAATATATTTAACAAACATAAATTAAACTTCTGAATGACCAACAAAATGGATTCTAAGATAAAGAAGTGATTCACTCACGAAGTAATTCTTTATAACTTTTATTAGGCATGAAACGCGGAGGTGGTAGTTATTTTCCGAGATATATATATATATATATCTCGGAAAATAACTATATATTTCCCCAACTATTGTTCATGAGAGGCGCAATAAGTATCACACGCACTCTAGAGTAAAAGTTCCAAATTATCACTCTTAAATTAGTGAAGTCCATCGAACTTTGCAGTTCGAAGTTAATCCGCGATTAAAGTATTTGTTATAAAACACATTTTGTCATCACAAGAGTACACGATTGCTGAATTATCACAGTTCCACAGCCTTACTGCCGTGCATAGTTTAGCACTTTTCAAGCAGAGACTATGTTCTGCAGTCACAGTCCCGTAAATTTTCTAAGTCCAAACATGCGTATCGTTTCAAATCACAAGTTCGTAACACGGCTTCAGACCGCCCAGCGTCACAACCTTTCACCACCTCGTCAAAGTTACGAGTCCGTTCCCAAGCGTTCGAAAGCGTGCTCCTCTGCCCCCAGTATTGTATCCTTCCGCGCATCCTAACGCCTCTTTTTTTTTTTTTTTTTTTTTTTTTTTTTTTTTTTTTTTTTTTTTTTTTTTGCTTATGGGACTTAACTACGGGGTTATCAGTCCCTAAACTTAAACTACTTATGAACTAGCTACAATTAAGGACGGCACAAATACCCATGCCCGAGGGGAGATTCGAACCCCCGACCGTAGTGGCCGTGCAGACCGTGACTGGAGCGCCTCAGTCCCCTCGGCCACCGCGCCTCATCTTTAAAATACAATTTCCCTTCCAAAATATTATATATTTGAATATCATAGAATTAAATGCTTTGACCACGTCCCTACAAATATTGTTTACATTTAACAAACAAATATATATTTGCAAATGGTTGTTAAAGGAAGGGTAGGAAGAAGGATAGGAAAGAAAGGATTGACAGTGGCCGCATTTGGGCATTGATATTAAGCAACGGCGACTTGTACCCCGAGAAGATTTCACTTAAATGTGATTTGCAGAGTATCTATGTAGATGCAGATTCTCTACAAGTAATCTGTTATTTTGTTATAATAAACAAATCACGTTGGCAGTGTATTATTAGTGTCTAAATACAATGTATACGCTATTATTAATAAATTATGGATTTTCATGGGTCACGTTGCTATATTAGCTCCACCATTTTGTTCAGACAGTTTTTACCATCAAATTCGTCCTCAAAAACCCCCATGTGATTTGTGTTAAGTTTTCTTGGTGTTTTGGCCACATTTCGTGGATTCCGTCGCAGTGTGCGGCGACCGCCAAGCGAGTATGCCCGCCGTGTCGCTACGGCAGTAGGGGGTGCGCCTCGCGTGCGCCTGCGAGGTGCTGGGCTGGGGTGGCGAGGTGCTGGGGCGGCCAGCGATAGCCATCTTGACGAATGCGCTGGCCAGGCCGCCTCCCGCGCTCTTATTATTCGGACAGGACGGCCTCGCCTTATCGGCCATCGGCCCCGCCTGAGGGTGGGAGACCCCCAGACTTACCGCAGGGGGTGGTCAGAGCTGGCCTGACCAGCGGTCATCGCCGCCCCCACCACCCCTCCACCCTCCCACATCGACCCCGTGACTCCTCACACCCCGACCTCATTTGTCTCCTCATCACCGACCCACTACCCCGACCTCAAGTGCTTCAATAAATATTAGGAAATTGCGCCTTGGCGGCAATTTCGCACCAGATTAGCAAACAGGGCGAGGGCGTCAATTTGGGAAGGGGGTCGAGTTTGTGGATTTACGATGCTTCTGCGGCTTGTTCGCGATCTCGTTCTGAATAGCGTGATGATAGTCGAAGAACGCAGTCAAACTTCTGACGTAAATTTCCTGGCCTTGTTACAACCGAGCGAGGTGACCTAGTGCTCTATTTTCAACAATATTTTCCGGAAAGGATTCTGTTGTACTCAGTTTCCTTTTTTTCTTTTTTTACTTGTTGTCGACATTTTACGTCTTACAAAGAGACCTCGAAGTCTCGGAAATTTAGTTTGGGATGAGATTTTGCATATTAGTAGTACATTTCCAGGGCGAACACTAATAGAAGTTTTAAGGCGCACTACCCAGGAAATTCCAAGAAGAAGGGCTCTAAAGCTTTGACCGCAGCAGATACAGCACAGATAAGCCTGTCAGGTAACGTTGCTCTGCAGCAGCGTCGAATACCTCAGGCCGCCGGCGTGGTGGCTCAGCGCGTTAGGTGACAGAGCTGACTGTTCAATTAAAAGTAGTAAAGATAAAACTGAGCCCAGAATCGAACAATATACAATGAAGAAATGCCCGCAACTAACCGAATTACCTGAAAAATATAAAAAAATAATAATAAAGAAGTAGCGTCAACGCTTCTCATGTCGACGATACGTGTTCGAACCTCGACTCAAGAAGTATTTTTAAAACTTATATTAACAAAGTATTATCGATTAAAGCATAAATAATTTGGGTTTTGAAATGGCTGTCACACCTACTTAAAGTAAGAATTCAGCTAAATTTTTCTTCTTAGTAAATTCAATAATTTCATATGCTTTTTTACCTCCTTCAGACTTTCCGTATGGAGTGCCAATTACATAAAATTCTTCGCAATATCATGTTCATTTGTCTATTTTGTATTTTATGTGCAAGCACGACATTGATATATTTTTTAAAACATACAAAAATATTTAGGCATCTTGTACAATGAATGAAGGACGATTGTTTACTAAAACAACCTTCTTTTCAAAACGATCTGAGGAAAAACATGCTTCGTTGACATTCGTAAAAAATTCGCTTTCATTAGAAAGCTGGAAGCGAGCCAACCATGTCGGATCATTTCCTTAAAAATTGGTGGTGACAGCTGATAATGCGCTGTAGATGTATTCGTATGCAGTATCGACTCTTCCTAATTGTCACCCTGTTTGTATACAACCAATAGGGCAATATCTCTACCCTGCTTTTCCATGAAGAAACCTGTTCCACGAATTCACAAGAAATATTTACAATCTTTAGAAAGCATACAATTTCGCCTAAATTTATAATACAATTTTAATGACAACACTACTCAACACTTTAATCTACCTACGTTTATTTAAAATGCATTTGGAATTATTCGACTTCAAAATTAAAATTTTAATTAATTTATTTATGAAGTGACTTTATAACGTAATTGATAGTATTTTATATAAATTTTTAATAAAAATTAAAATGTACCCCCATGCTGGATCGAACCCCAATCATTCGCATGACAGTGATGTGCGCTACTGTCTGAGCTTTTCGACAGACTGCATTGCGTCTAACATTGACTACCACGCAAGATGTATTTGGGTTGTACTCAATCTTTGGTACCTATTTTCTCGCAATTTTCAGGATAGTACGGCTGAAAACATATGTGAGTGGAAACCCTTGACATATGCTACGAATATGCCAAGTCTAATCCCAAACAATTTCCGAGAGCTCAAAATCTCCTTGTTAGATATTTTGATAATCTTGAATCCGAAATAAATGTCTAAAAAAATCCTTTTATCATTTACTTTGAAATTTTTTCTATATTTGAATATGCTTCTGTAATACATGGTAATTACCAACCATCTGGTGTATTTGTGCCGTTGGTTCAACGCCACCTAGAGACGAGGCCTCATGACAGACTGTGTGACGTCACACAGACCAGACCACGACTGTCAGCTGACTGGCTGGCGACTACGAGGCCGTGCGCTGTGCCTCAACGACCAGCCAGTCAGCTGACAGTCGCCATCTGGCCTGTGTGACGTCACACAGTCTGTCATGAGGCCTTGTCTCTAGGTGGCGTTGGTTGTTTCCACTGTTAACGCTCTGTGTAGAGGGCTCGTGGTGAGTATACCAGTACGGTCGAGCTGCTACGATCCCGGGACGAGCAGAACAATTTTTCGTGAAGTGTTGTTTACCTTTTCTGCCACCAGCACAGCCATGGAGTGGGGATTTAATGGGCACCTTGATTTTCTATTTTCTGCTCTTCATACTTACCTCAAGGTGGTGATTCCGCTATTTTTTAATTTATTTATTTATTTTAGTGGGTGAATGTACTTGGGCTATGTTGGTAGTTGCTGCCCATTCGAATGTTCGTACTCATTTTTTTTATCTACTATCCCGTTTTGTGAACTTCCGCCTGATACCCAAACCCCAGATGTCGTCGACTTCGGTACCAAACGTCTTACATCGATAGAGTATCAACCAAAACGCACACAAAATTCGTGCTATGTGCTGTCGTCCAGGAGAACGTGCATGAACTATAGTAATAATGAGTAGAGGAAAAGCGTAAGTGTAAGAGGATATCACGTCGAGTTGTTTTGGCCAAGTTGGTAGATCGTTAGTTTGTTATACCGAGGGTCCTGGGTTCAAACCCGGCTCATAGCACTTTCTTTTTTCTTTTTCGCGGCACTTCGTTGGCAATTGTTGTATGGGCATGTTGGTGACACGTAAAAGGACAGCAGAGCGTTATCGGCTTTTGCTTCGTTTATCTGAAAGTAGGAAAACCGTGGGATTTATTCGTAGTATCACAGGCTAAACAAACAATCGGAAAATTAGGGAAAAAAACTGCATCACACATACTGCCTCCCAGTGTGATTCCATTGCACCAACCCCCTCCCTCCCCATCTTCTCTGACCTGCCGGACTAGTAAATAACCTGAGTTGTTAATAAAATTGTTCGGGGTTTTTGCGCGCATAGTCAATCCATAAAATCCGACGATACGGTCACTGTTGCAAGTGGCCTTTGTCAAGGTGTTTGGTTGACTGCTGAATGCAAGGGATTGCTGGTAATTATATAATAGTGGAAGAAGTTGTTGTCAAAGTATTAGGCGTTCTTTATTTGGTTTTTATATTACGGCCTTTGATTGGAAGGAATAGAGTGGCCGAAATGTCGGATTTTTTAGATTGAGTATGCGGCCAAAAACCCGGAAGAATTTTATTGACAGTGATAACGGCCGCGGAAGCGTTCGCTTACACCCTGATGAGTTATTCAGAACATTTAAGCTACCACCGAGTTTACTTAAGAAGGAACTAATTAGTTACGCTTGGTGATAATTGTCATCAGCGACTTCGTATTTGAATGCTATGTTAAGGGGTTAAATAATTTTCATTCATTATAGAGGCTCGATTTCAGTGCACACTGAAATATCTGTTAAAGAGTTACGCTTCAAACTAAATTAGTGACTTTTCTGATAAGTTGTGAGCAAATCTCACTTAACGTGCTATCACAGTTGTGTTATCCACCCCATTGTAACCTACTGTCGCCGTTTTAATTGTGCTGGATTCCAATAAAATACTGTTTTCTTTAGTGCCACTGAATTGTGATATTCGTGATTTGATATTATTGGCCGCGCGGTATGGCCGTATGGTTGAGGCGTCATGCTACGGACTGGACGGCCGTGCCAGTTGGAGGTTCGACTCCTCCCTCAGACAGGCTAAAATGTTCAAATGTTTGTTAAGCTTATGGGACTTAACTACGGGGTCATCAGTCCCTAAACTTACAAACTACTTATGAACTACTTACGAACTAGGACGGCACAAATATCCATGCCCGAGGGGGGATTCGAACCCCCGACCGTAGTGGCCGTGCTGACCGTGACTGGAGCGCTTCAGTCACCTCGGCCACCGCGGCCGGCCTCAGACAGGCATAAGCGTGTTGTCCTTGGTATAAATCAGTTTAAGTAGTTTGCAGGACTGATGACCAGAGCAGTATTTTCCAATTGGTTTGCAAACATTTGAAGGTGTTTTGGTATTGTCAGTTTCGCTATATTACCTTGGCCAAAATACTCTTGTAGTTCAGAGAGGGGCTAAACTATGGCTGTGTCCAACCTGTACTATGCGTAGTTCGTGCTGGTCTATTGTTTCATAATTATATTCATGTGACTTTCTGCTTGTGCTTCCATACGTGACAACTAAGTGCTGCCTATATACTCAGATTCTTGTTTTAAATGTCGTGAGCCAGTTTCTATTGCAGTTTGTAGTTCATGAAGCTGTGACACGAAAATTGAATTGAATGGTTGTCCATATTAGGCGCATATTACTTAGTCTGACGGGTATCCATCAGTAACACGCTATCGTGTTGGTTTCTTTATGCGTACAAAAGTTTTGGTGTGTTAAGATGCCGGCCAGCCCTTTAACTAGCGGGACCAGTACTCGATATGGCTCTGAACAACGAGCCTGTATACTGTTTACGAGCATGACTGATTGGTCAACTGTCTTTCTAAGGTTACATACATATTTATGGTATTATCCTACAACAGTTGTAAGGTTATGCAGTGGTATATTTATAGCTAAACTATTCTTTAACTTTGAATGGTAATTGTTCGTTACGATCCTTTCGAAAGAGATCCGTCAGCAAACAATCTACCTGATGAATCGTTTGCTCATGACTGAGCTCTTTTTTGTTGAAGTCGCTTTCAGCAGCTGGAATTCTATTTCGGGGCGACTTCCCTGAAAATAAGAGATACCTTTGAAACCCTTTTTACGTTTTCTTTGCGCTCTAACTATGTTACCTTCTATTCTCTTGAACATCTGTATGACGCCGCTTTCTATCAGCCTAAAATTAGAACAACGAATCACATATTGAGTAGCTGCTACAGTGCACGCTACCTACAACAAAGAGCCATTGCATATTTTTCTGCCTACACTCTACACTTTCTCGGAACTCTTCTTGCTTTACATCAATTGTTATTCAGTCCCCTTATGTATAATTAAAAATAATAATAATAAGAAATTTAAATGATTTCTGAAATCATTGTAAATGTTTGAGCTGGGAGAAGATATTCGAATAGTAATTGACAGTTCTTACTAATAATCTGGTGATATTGTTCGCACACTTATCCGGCTGTTAAAATAAATCGACAATACCGTGACGTAACTTAGATAAATGCAATCGGTGAGGGTTCGTATTTAAGACTCGACGGGTGTAACTAATCACTATGCAAACAACAATTGTGCACTTTCTGAAAGTTTCACAGGAATATTTTAAACTTGGTAAAATAATTTTATACATTACGTCCATACAATGCGTCTACATCGGCTCACAGGCAGCAGATAACTTGTTTTATCTTCACATATTTTGTGACAGATGAACAATCTAATCCTCTTTTGTTTCAATGATATGCTTAACCAAGGATGTCAGAATACAGGGAGACGCCCTTACGCTGAAAAAGTGAAGCCTGCCTCCGCCATATTGTTCAGTCTAGAAGAAGTGTTAGTATTGTAGAACTGATGTTTTATATCACTTAAAACTGGAATAAAACATCCGACGGTTTTGCCGTCATGTACAACGTGTTAAAAGATTGCAAATAAGCCGTTAAAAATTTAGTTTTCAAATATATTTTCGTGATTATTTACTACTATTTATTAAAGGAAGTATAATGTTTGAAAGTACATACTTTGCCGTGACTGTCAGTTCAATGCATTGACAGTAAGAGGGTCGACTGAACGCATAATTTTAACGGATAAATAGCATTCCAATACTGACCAAGAAGCCGGACAGGGTTCAATTGACGTATGTGCTCGGCATATATAATACCATCTCTCTTTGTTCTAACCTCCTTGTGCTTAATAATCAGATAAATAATTTATAGTCTGTATCTTTGTATCATGTTGTGGGATTCGGAAAACAAAATGGAACATATTGAATTTTTAAAACATTAAGAATATATTATGACTTATAAATTAAGAAATAAATTAATTTTCCCACTCCCCTTCACATTCCTCACTTGCGTGTCATGTATCGTCACACATGAAAAATAACTTACAATACGCGGATTACTCGGCACCATCGCTTTCTAAACAGAAAGTTCCAGGAGATACTCGTAACTGAACTAGACCTTCATATAAAGATCACAAGATACAGACGTAAGTTCAGTAGGAGAAGTACGCTATTCATCCGCAGATAAATGCTGTTGTTTCTCAACAATACTCAGTTGTAAGCTGAAATAGAGACAAAAGAAGAAAACAAGTAAATATCATATCGGGAAGAACCTGTTTTAGTAAAAGCAAACAATCCAATAAAATTCTCATGATTCACCACTTTTTAGCAGTTAATTTCAAACCATTAAAGCTTTGTGTTCAGGTCCGTAGCAGTGACTAATTTTTAAGTTTGGCATAACAATTATTTACAAACGAACATAAATTTATACGCGAATTTCACCAAAACCGGATGCTACAGTGTCAGTACGCTGGTTACAGAGTACTAGTAATAGATGTGGTACGAGCCTACAAGCTGCAGTGAGTGTGTCGCAGAGTGCCTCCATTGCTCCAGGTGCTGCTCCGCAGTGCTGGCCAAGTCGACTGACTCTCGATGTAACCTTCGATTTCCGGCGGCAAGCTATCAAACGACGACGAAGGTCGCATGTGATCGATACCTCGGATGATAAATGATTTCTCCAACGGCAGCGGTCGTACAGAGGACCTAGTGGCACCTTACATAAACCGTAAAATATACCTGGTTCGTAGACGAAGGGAAACTTGCGTATGGACAATATTTTCTTGTGCTTATTGTGACGTTCATGTCACACAGTTGCAGGTTCTTCTGCCCTACAGCTCGTTCCACACCTTTTACATTATCTCCTTTGACGCACTTAATCGCCTACAGTTACGGGTAATACGAGTCTCGTTCAATAAATAATGTCCCACATTTTTAACACGAGGTATGTCCACAAATTAAGTTCCGTTTGGTCGTCGTCGTCATCGCTGGAGTGTTGATCACAAAGGACAGATTTTAGGTGTAAGAAGAGATGAAAGTCGCCATGAGCTAGGTCCGGGCTGTACGGAGGATGCTCAAACACGTCCATTCCTTTCCAGGTGGTTTATGTGTGCCATTATCTCGTAGGCTATTGGGTGGTTTTTATACCCTCGACGAAAATATTCAAATAGTATGTGTGCAGATTTAGAGTCCGAGAAGATGACAATATGCTCCTCCGGAACCGTAAGACAGTACTTCAGAGCTTCCAAGATGGCTGTGAGTTCAGCGGACATTGGCAGTTTGTATTTACAGCCTATTTGCGCAGTTGGTATTTACAGCCTATTTTCGCATTGGTATCCCAAAATGTGCATCCCGAACCGTCCTGGGTTTTGGAGCCGTCTGTGTAAACAATCCTCGCCTGTGAATATGTCTCGGAACTCTAGTAATGCGTAACTTGCCAGAGTCTGGGAGATCACACGTCACGTCAGGTTCTGCAGTGCTTATAGACGCAAAAAAGCGACGGTGTTGTGCTTCTGTTTACACACGGCCGCACCAGCAGGCAGGGACGCAGGTAGGTCGTCGTCGGCGGCAGACGGAACCACCTGTTCCGCTTGGGCCGGTTCCGCATTCCCTGGTCCAGGCGCGCGCAACGGGACGGCCGGGAGACCGCCCGGCCTTCTGGGAATAGAAGGCGCGCGGCCCTTTCTGGGTCGCCAGCACACGCGCCGCCGATGACGTCACAGCACCGCGTGGGGTGGGGGACCTGCGTGTAGGCGCCATGCGCGTCCACTTCATAGTCCGGGTGCTTATGCCAATCGGCTTTGAGGCCGGCTGCAGCAGGAGACCGTTGGAGTAAGTCAAACGAGAACGTTGCTCTCCGCATGCGCGCGTCCGGCTGCGCTGTGCACTTTTGCCAGACAACAGCGACCGTTAGCTATTATAGGCCTACCGTCCGCAAGCGAACGGTTGCACTTCGTTTCTGCGATGGGGGCGGTCTCTCAGCCCAGTAGGCGGAGCCTCGATCATCGTGTTTCGGTCCGACTATAGTTCCCTCGCGTCGTCGCGAGACGGCAACATTCACTACGTTTACATGTAACACATCTTCCGGAAGACGAAAACCGATTTTCGTAAACCGTTTTCGCTGTCGTGTTTACATGGCACAGCCTGAATCGGATTTCCTAATCCACTTAAGATGGCGACTGAAAAACAGCTGATTCAGTCCCCGATTTAGTCAGCATAATCGCTATTCTTCTTTACTTAAATACACAGATTCATGCTCACTCTAATATTAATACTTTTATTTCACATTAGAAAATATCACTCTGTCCATATGTGCCGAAAATTCTTACCAAAAAAACACAATCTGACAAGCCAAGAACGCTTCAAAAACGGTTGCGTTTACTTGGGCACGACAATCGATTGTGGAACTGGAAAACCGCTTTAGAGAAGCGGATTTCCAGAATCGATTTTGGAGTGTTTACATGACCAACCAAAAGCGGAATTGGAAAATCGGTTTACGAAATCCGGTTTTGGGAGCCCATGTAAACGGGGTGATTGACCAGTCAGTGCACTTTCAGAATAGTGGCTCTGCAGCTCCGTTTATAATCATCAACAAAACGATTTTCGAACTTCGCCGACTCCAATGGATCCTGAAAGGCATAAGTTATGGGTAATGAATTGTTATCGTGACAAATGGACATCAATAAGGTCTTCGAAACTAGGCCAAGTACATTAAATCGTATACATGCGATAATAAGAAACATCAGAGACGAGTGTATCGTCAGGCGTGCCCCCAGGGGAGTGTGATACGACCGCTATTATTTTTTTATCTATATACATGATCTGACGGACAGAGTAACTTGTAACTTGCTGCTGTTTGTTGAT
Source organism: Locusta migratoria (assembly GCA_026315105.1). Taxonomy (NCBI): domain Eukaryota; kingdom Metazoa; phylum Arthropoda; class Insecta; order Orthoptera; family Acrididae; genus Locusta; species Locusta migratoria. The sequence continues at coordinate 27,984,295 of CM048748.1, read as the reverse complement.
GATGCTGTGGTGTATGGGAGGGTGTCGTCTGTAACTGACTGTAATAGCATACAGGTTGACTTAGACAAAATTTCTAGTTGGTGCGAAGAATGACAGCCAGCTCTCAATGTAGAAAAATGTAAGGTGATGCGCATGAGTAGGAAAATCAATCCCATAATGTTCGGATACAGCATTAGTAGTGAGCTTCTTGATGCAGTCGCGTCGTTCAAATATCTATGCGTAACATTGAGCGTTATGAAATGGAACGAAAATGTAAGGATAGTTGTGAGTAAGGCGGACAGCCGACTTCGGATTATTGGGAGTATTTTGGGAAGATGTACTTCATCTGTAAAGGACACAGCGTATAAAAAGCCTGTGCGGTCTTGAGTATTGCTCAAGTGTTTGGGACCCGCAGCAGATTAGTTTAAAGGAAGACATAGAGGCGGTTCAGAGACGAGCAACTAGATTTGTTACCGGTAGGTTCGACCAGTGCGCGAGTGTCACTGAATTGCTCCGGTAACTCAATTGGGAATCGTTAGAGAAAAGACGACGTTCTTTTCGTGAATTTCTCTTGAGGAAATTTAGAGGGCCGGAATTTGAAGCTGAGTGTAGTTCGATCTTCCTGCCGCCTACTTACATTTCGCGTAGTGATCACAAAGACAAGATAAGAGAAATTAGGGCTCGTGCGGAGGCATATAGGCATTCTTTTTTCCTCATTCTATTTGGGAGTGGAATAAAAAAGGAAATGCCTAGTAGTGATACAGTGTACCCTCCGCCACGCACCTTACGGTGGATTGCGGAGTATGTATGTGTATGTAAATGTAGATCAGCATATAGACAAAAACAATATTAATTACTTTTAAATGATCGTATCAAATTGTGAACAAATTTCAGCCGACCAGTTGAATAATACAGTTTATTACGTAAAACTTGTTCTAGGTTTCGCCAAAAATAATTTTGCCTTCTGCAGAAGATTTACCAGACAAAAATGATTAACAGAGCAGTCATATGGCTAACTGTAATATACACAGCATTAGATGAGAATATACATACAAATTACCTAGGGAAGATATGACGCAATGTGCATAATTCGACCTTAGCCGATCATTTACTAATTGCCGAACATGTTCCGAGGTATTATTTTAACACACAATTCATTTTATTGTCCATGCACCACTATGTAATTAGGTTGCAAGTGTCAGGACTTATGTAGGTATTGCTTTTTGTATACGTTGTTCGATGTACATATCTTACATCCTTTATTTTTGCCTTGATGCCACAGCGCTACCTGGTGACGAATTAGCCGATGTGTACCAAATAAACAAACCGCTATCAGTCATGGTTGTGATGTTGAAGTGGAAAATATGCATTGATGTGGCAGCCTATTACGATCTTGTTGTGGTCGTCCTTGATGGGAAAATGCAAGTGATTTCGATAATTGTTGAAAATGTTTGTGTCTTAAACAAGTACGGTATTTTAAAACATCTGTAATTCTCTCTCGTGTTTTGATTATGTTAAAATTACATTGTAAACATCTAATTCTTCTACAGATGATCCGATGATGGTAACTGTATATTACCGAAACTAGTCATTGTAATACGCAGACTGAAAATATCATTATGGACGCTCTATACTGATTTCAAAATCTTACTCACTTCACATGGGTCTGCAGGTAATCTGTACACCCAAATAAATTTGGTAGTGAAATCTTCCGTTCTTCCTGTTGTATTTCGGATGGCCAACACTTGCATCCTTTGCTCTTTCGAATATTCAAGTAAGTTGTCATTGTTGTAAACCTTTCATTCACATTGTTACTATAAAAAATAGACAACACCGTATTAGAAGGGGCTTTGCACAGTATTGTGTGTGTCAATCATTAAAGTCGCACTGTTGTTGAAGAAGAAGAAGCTTCTAGAACGACAATTTGCCGCTTGGTGGGGCATGTACCAAATTCAGAGGCATTAACCACTCTGAGTTGGAGTTCGTGTTACGTTGCTGACTGTACGTGGCTGTGAGCAGAGTGTGAATGAGGCTCGTCTTAATTTATTACAGCAGTGAATTTATCTTTGTTGCTGCGGTGAACATTCATCTGACAGTCCTAAAAAGCAACAAAATAATGTTAGAATTAATAAGATGTCTCGATAAAAATGTCTGTTGTGGATGAGTAATTGAGAAAAAATTATTATTCGGTCAAAAATATTGAAGAATATTTTTTTATGTTTAGTGCATTGCATTAACACAGAAGACAATTTCAATTTGTTGCAAGCAAAATTCATAATGTGGGAATGAAAGGGCTAAGTAAGCTATAGTCTGATATCACTACACAGACACAGTGGAATGCCGAGCATGTATGTGGTTGCACGATTTAACACTTGGCAGTACCTATTTTATGTTTAGTGCATTGCATTAACACAGAAGACAATTTCAATTTGTTGCAAGCAAAATTCATAATGTGGGAATGAAAGGGCTAAGTAAGCTATAGTCTGATATCACTACACAGACACAGTGGAATGCCGAGCATGTATGTGGTTGCACGATTTAACACTTGGCAGTACCTATTTTATGTTTAGTGCATTGCATTAACACAGAAGACAATTTCAATTTGTTGCAAGCAAAATTCATAATGTGGGAATGAAAGGGCTAAGTAAGCTATAGTCTGATATCACTACACAGACACAGTGGAATGCCGAGCATGTATGTGGTTGCACGATTTAACACTTGGCAGTACCTATTTTATGTTTAGTGCATTGCATTAACACAGAAGACAATTTCAATTTGTTGCAAGCAAAATTCATAATGTGGGAATGAAAGGGCTAAGTAAGCTATAGTCTGATATCACTACACAGACACAGTGGAATGCCGAGCATGTATGTGGTTGCACGATTTAACACTTGGCAGTACCTATTTTATGTTTAGTGCATTGCATTAACACAGAAGACAATTTCAATTTGTTGCAAGCAAAATTCATAATGTGGGAATGAAAGGGCTAAGTAAGCTATAGTCTGATATCACTACACAGACACAGTGGAATGCCGAGCATGTATGTGGTTGCACGATTTAACACTTGGCAGTACCTATTTTATGTTTAGTGCATTGCATTAACACAGAAGACAATTTCAATTTGTTGCAAGCAAAATTCATAATGTGGGAATGAAAGGGCTAAGTAAGCTATAGTCTGATATCACTACACAGACACAGTGGAATGCCGAGCATGTATGTGGTTGCACGATTTAACACTTGGCAGTACCTATTTTATGTTTAGTGCATTGCATTAACACAGAAGACAATTTCAATTTGTTGCAAGCAAAATTCATAATGTGGGAATGAAAGGGCTAAGTAAGCTATAGTCTGATATCACTACACAGACACAGTGGAATGCCGAGCATGTATGTGGTTGCACGATTTAACACTTGGCAGTACCTATTTTATGTTTAGTGCATTGCATTAACACAGAAGACAATTTCAATTTGTTGCAAGCAAAATTCATAATGTGGGAATGAAAGGGCTAAGTAAGCTATAGTCTGATATCACTACACAGACACAGTGGAATGCCGAGCATGTATGTGGTTGCACGATTTAACACTTGGCAGTACCTATTTTATGTTTAGTGCATTGCATTAACACAGAAGACAATTTCAATTTGTTGCAAGCAAAATTCATAATGTGGGAATGAAAGGGCTAAGTAAGCTATAGTCTGATATCACTACACAGACACAGTGGAATGCCGAGCATGTATGTGGTTGCACGATTTAACACTTGGCAGTACCTATTTTGAGTTCGTTCTTTTTTTCCTCGACAACGGTTGCGACTTAGTGGATACACCTGTTCCCGCTAGATCACCGAAGCACTGTCGGACTGGGCTACCACTTTGATAGGTAACCATCCAGGTCTGCCGAGTGCTGTTGGCGAGCGGGGTGCACTCCGCCCTTGTGAGGCCAACTGAGGAGCTGCTTGATGGAGAAGCAGCGGCTCCGGTCACGAAGACTGACAGAACGGCCGGGAGTGCGGGGCGCTGGCCACGCCCCCCTCCATACCGCATCCCGTGACTCCTTCGAGTGGAGGATGACACGGCGGACGGTCAGTACCCGTTGTGCCCTCTAGGCCTGTGTGGGGCGTAGTTTAGTTTTATTTTTCCTCGATCATCAATATAAACGGTAAACGGCTTCTTACATATATTCCAATTCCAAAGAAAGGAGGTGCAGACAAGTGTGAAAATTACAGAATTATCAGTTTAATAAGTCATGGTTGCAAAATACTAATACGAAATATTTACAGGCCAATGGAAAAGCTTGTGGAATTCGACCTCGGAGAAGATCAGTTTGGATTTAGGAGAAATGTAGGAACACGGGAGGTAATTTTCACATTACGACTTATCTTAGAAGATAGGCTAAGGAAGGGGAAACTTACATTTTCAGCGTTTGTCGATTTGGATAAACCTTTTGACAGTGTAGACTGGAATACACTTTTCCAAATTCTGAAGGTAGCAGGGGTAAAATACAGGGACCGAAGAGTTATATTCAACCTATACAGACAGCGGTTATTAGAGTTGAAAGGCATGAAAGGGATGCGATTATGTTTTGTGAATGCTGGGGAAGGAAATCGCGCGCAAGTTTTGAAGAAACCATCCCGGTACTTGGCTAGGATCATTTGCGGATACCACAGGACGGGAGTGAGGATAGGAAAGGAGAGGAGAGGAAGGGAAAGGAAATGCAGTCCAGAGAGGAAAGAAGGAAGGAAGACTGCATTAGCTCGGGGCCCCGTGCTCGCCACGAAAGAGTCGTGAACCCCCTGGGGGTATGGACGGACGGAGGAGGAGGAGGAGGAGGAGGAGGAGGAGGAGGAAGATCGGGAGGTAGATAAAGAAGACGACGAGATGGGCGAAGAGAGGGGGTAGCATAGAATAATTAAGAGACCCGACAGTGAAGCAAATAGAAACCCGGTCAACGCCTGGTACTAAGGCTAGTAAGGTGATAAAGAACAGCGTCCGTTTGTTCGTTTGTAACTCATTTAATTCCAAATTTTCACTCTTGTCTTGATGGAATTTTGCACAATTAGCTTCGTTACAGCATCACAGTCTACGAAAGATTACGTTCGGTGGTTAGTGGAGGGTACACACACAGAATTTCACGCCGTTGATTGATAGAAGGGCAGGAAGATGAGGAGGAGGAGGAGGAGGAGGAGGAGGAGTAAATACGTTGCCAGAGAAGATACACGAGGGGAAATGAACCAACATAACGCTGGAATAAAAAAAGCTCCGGGAAAATTCGGAAACTAAGATCTGTTCGTTCAGATGAATATCGAAACCTTGTTTTTGGAATACGTACACATCGGCACGCAGTGCCTTTTGCAAGATCAGACGTGAACATCCCAAAAAGGCTGGACACATGTCGACAGTATTTTGTGGAATGGAAAAACTTGTGGAATCCGACCTCGGGGAAGATCAGTTTGGATTTATGAGAAATGTACGAACACGGGAGGCAATACTCACATTACGACTTATCTTGGACAATAACCTAAGGAAGGGCGAACCTACATTTTTGGCGTTTGTAGATTTGGAGAAAGCTTTTGACAATGTCGACTAGAATACACTTTTCAAATTCTGAAGGTAGCAGGGGTAAAATACAGGGAGCGAAGAGTTATATTAAACATATACAAAAACCAGACAGCAGTTATTAGAGTCGAAGGACAAGAAAGGCACGCAGAGTTTGGGGAGGGAGTAAGACAGGGTTGTAGCCTTTCCCCAATGTTGTTCAATCTGTAAATTGAGCAGGCACTGAAGGAATGGAAGGAGAAATTTGGAGACGGCATTAAAGTGCAGGAAAAAGAAATAAAAACATTGCGGTTTGTCGATGACATAGTAATTTTGTCAGAGATTGCAAAGGATCTGGAAGAACAATTTAATGGAATGGGCAGTGTCTTGAAAGGAAGATGTAAGATGAACATTAACAAGAGTAAAATGAAGGCAATGGAATGGAATGTCAGAAAATCAGGCGATGCTGAAGAAATTAGATTAGGTAACGAGACAAAAATAGTAGATGAATTTTGTTATTTTCAGGCGATGCTGAATGAATTAGATTACGTAAAGAGACAATAAAAGTAGTAGATGAATTTTGTTATTTGGGTAGCAAGATAACTTCTCATGGCCGAAATAAAGAAGATATAAAATGCAGAATGGCTATGGGGAGAAAAGCGTTTCTAAAGAAGCGAAACTTGTTAACATCCAATATTAATTTAAATGTTAGGAAGTCCTTTCTGAAAACATTTGCATGTAGTGTAGCATTGTACGGGAGTGAAACGTGATAAGGAGTGCAGATAAAAAGACGATAGAAGTTTTTAAAATGTGGTGCTACAGACGAATGATGAAAATTAGATGGGTAGATCACGTAACTAATGAGGAGGTGCTTAACCGAACAGAGACATCAAGGAATTGTCAACTTAGCATTAGAAGGAAGCTTGGGGGGTAAAAATCGTAGAGGGAGACCGAGGGACGAATATAGTAAGCAGTTTCAAAATGATGTAGGTTGCCGAACGTATTCTCTGATGAAGATACTTGCACTGGACAGGGTAGCGTGGAGAGCTGCATCAAACCAGTCTGCGGACTGAAGGCCACAATAACAACATACATTCCATGTTTAGACAACTGTCTGTTCTTATACATAACATTAATTTCGTGTAACACTTTCGTACAGCAATTTCATATAGAACAGTATTTGGACTGTGCTTTAGACACCATAAGCTAGGGGGCGCGGAGCTGTTTCACGTGCCAAAAAGCGCCCCACCGCTACTAAAACCGCCACCTTGCCAACTTCGATCTCTGCGGGCACACGAGAATAGCGTTTTATTTTGAGTTGTGCTGAGGTCAGCCCCCGAGTCCAGCCGCAGTGGCCACTAAGCCCTTGCGTGTCCGGTGAGGGTGGGTTATCGGGGCGACACTTGCCGTTTATGAGTCCGCAAACGGCCGGGGTAGTCGGCGGGTGGTGGTTCTTTATGGCGGTTATACTTCAGTCTTTCGGCACCGCCAACGATGCATCCGTAAAACACATTATTACGACACATTGCATGGCGGAAATGAGATAACATTTTACTACTACCGTTCCGTGGAATTTCTAATATACATATATTCAATATTTTAAACATGGCTGCGCCTAAGCAATGGTTACAGGATACGAAGTTGATATTCAGCCAACCAGTTGCAATAATAGTGCTTTAATAAACTGTCACACAGGTTTCGAGGGATATAAAGTCGTCTTTTTCAGAATAACATGTGTTACCTAAGGACACTGTGACAGCATAAATTACAACTTGTTAATCACTGTGTCTGATATTCGTAATGCCAATCCTATTGTCTAAAACATCGTGAAATACAGTCATCAGAATAAATAATTCTTGTTTTTGTTTTTTGGCCTCCTCCTCACTTGCAGTTATACAAATTGTGTAAGTTAGATGACCGTCTTATGCAATTGTAAATTAGTCTACTTAAGACCGGACGCGTTTCGCATTATTTTAAAGCATCTTCAGTTGGTCAACTATATAAGAAATATTTTTGTTTTACATTATTTGTTTGGCTTTTACTAAATTCGATTGATAACAGTTCTCATGCGATGGGATTATTCAATTCTGAATAAAATGAACTATTAATACTACTCACGTATTTTTATGTTGTCCTCTTCATGTGTATTTTGTAGTGCATTGCCACTTGGTGGCAATATTTACAATTAGACTTTTTTTATAGAAGTTGTGAAAACTCGCCATTTCTGTGGCCTGGCGGGTTGTTTTAAGTATTTTGTTTTTAAGCACTGATAATGACCACAAATTGGTCGAAATCTAGATATGCAAATAAATAAATATTTTACGACTGATTGCTGAAAAATTTCCACAACTCAAATACAGCTGTGGAGCACAAATTCCACCATGGAATCAAGTTTGATAAAGGTCTTTCCATTTAAGTATTCACGACCCTTTCCCGCCGGTAAACCCACTGTCTCTAGATGTGAGGAACAGCTACTACTTACAAGGAGACAACATGGGTGTCGGATTTTCGATTTTTTTTATATTTATGGTACGTGAAGTTCAGAGCTTAAATAGCAATTAACCAAAGACACTCGACGGCAACTGTCAAAAATTCTAAAGAAAATTTAGTTTCACGTTATGTAATATACACGTAAGCAGCAATAATTGAAGGATTTGCAGTATCTGTCAGCGTAGCTCAGGTGGTAGCATTCTGGCCTCACAGTCAGTCAGTTAATAGAATCCCAATTTGTCAGGTTTTTTTTTCGTTTTCGAATTCAGTTATATAAAACATTTTGGAATCTCTAATTCCACGTGTTGTCAGTTTTTGTTTATGGGTATGTGTATGTAGAAGAGCTGAAAACCTTGTCATCGCGTAAAACGATGGTTGAAGTGTTCAGCTGCTTGGAAAGCCATTAGCAGCTATGGAGATGACTTTTCAGAAACAGCGTCGTAGCTCTTCACAAACTGAACAATCAGACTGTGGTCAACTAATAGTGAAGCCAATACTGTAAAAAAATGCAATTTTTTATTGAAACCATTATTAACAACCAGAAAGTTACGAATAAACAAAAGTACACTCCTGACCATTAAAATTGATACACCACTAAGATGACGTGCTACAGACGCGAACTTTAACCGACAGGAAGAAGATGCGGTGATATGCAAATGATTAGCTTTAAAGAGCATTCACACAAGGTTGGCGCCAGCGACACCTACAACGTGCTGACATGAGGAAAGTTTCCAACCGATTTCTCATACACAAACAGCAGTTGACCGGCGTTGCCTTGTGAAACGTTGTCGTGATGCCTCGTGTAAGGAGGAGAAATACGTACAATCACGATTCCGATTCTGATGAAGGTTGGATTGAAGCCTATCGCGTTTGCGGTTTATGGTATAGTGACATTGCTGTTCGTGTTGGTCGCGATCCATTGACTGTTAGCAGAATATGGAATCAGTGCTTTCTGGAGGGCTATACGGAACACCCTGCTGGATCCCGACGGCCTCGAGATGACAGGCATCTTATCCGCATGGCTGTACCGGATCGTGCAGCTACATCTCGATCCATGAGTCAACTAATGGGGACGTTTGCAAAACAACAACCATCTGCACGAACAGTTTGACGACGTTTGCAGCAGCATGGACTATCAGCTCGGAGACCGTGGCTGCGTTTCCCTTCACGTTGCTTCACTGACAGGAGCACCTGCGATGGTGTACGCAACCACGAACCTAAGTGCACGAATGGCAAAACGTCATTTTTCGGATGAATCCAGGTTCTGTTTACAGCATCACGGTGGTCGCATCCGTGTTTGGCGACATCGCGGTGAACGCACATTGGAAGCGTGTACTCGTCATTGGCATACTGCGTATCACTCGGCGTGATGGTATGGGGTGTCATTGGTTAGACGTCTCGGTCACCTCTTGTTCGCATCGACGGCACTTTGAACAGTGGCCGTTACATTTCAGATGTTTTATGACCCGTGGCTCTACCCTTCGTTCGATCCCTGGGAAACCCTACATTTCAGCAGGATAATGCTGGTCCTGTACGGGCCTTTCTGGATACGGAAAATGTTCGACTGCTGCCCTGGCCAGCACATTTTCCAGATCTCTCACCACTTGAAAACGTCTGGTCTATGTTGGCCGAACAACTGGCTCGTCACAATACGCCAGTCACTACTCTTGATGAACGGAGGTATTGTGTTGAAGCTGCATTGGTATCTGTACCTCTACACGTCATAAAAGCTCTGTTTGACTCAATGCCCAGGAGTATCAAGGACGTTATTACGGGCAGAGGTGGTTGTTCCAGGAACTGATTTCTCAGGATCTATGCACCCAAATTGCGTGAAACTCGTAATATATTTGTCCAAGGAATACCCGTTTATGATCTGTCTGCACTTCTTCTTGGTGTAGCAATTTTAATGGCAAGTAGTGTACGTGCACTTTTCGTAAAAATTAACAGTAGAGTTTAAAATTGTGTAGGTATTACAACAAACCGGAAAAAAAATTACAAACTGTCACGACAGGACTAACCACGAGCCCTACGGTTGGTACCCCAGGAGGCTACTCCCTGAGCTACGCCAATACACGTTACAATTCATTAAATAATTGGCAGTGACACTTACTTGCAAAACTTTGGAGTTGATTTTCTCGAGAATTTTTGAGAGTTACATCGAATGGCTTTGGATGATTGTTATTTCAGTACTGAACTACACGTACCATGATATCAAAAAACTCTAAAATTCGATACCCATGTGGTCTCCTTGTTAGAAGGGTTCAATCAGAGTATAACATATGAGTCAAGAAACTCCCAGGGAATTTCTGCAACTTTATGACTGCGGCGCCGCCAAGCGGCTGCGTCGTAAAAACACACCGCGAAATGATAGTGTAATGCATGTGTGTTGAGAGTGAAGCAGTACATTCGAAATACTTTCGTATTTGGGAGCTTTTGTGGCGCTATAAATTAAAGCGACTAATAATTTGGAAATCTCTCATTTGCAAAGAATGCTCAGGAGTAAGGGAATAATGTGCTAGAGTAACAAGTGTTCAAATGTTTGTATAGCTTATGGGACTTAACTACGGGGTCATCAGTCCCTAAACTTACTAACTAGCTAATACTAAGGGCGGCACAAAATATCGATGCCCGAGGGGGGATTCGAACCCCCGACCGTAGTGGCCGTGCAGACCGTGACTGGAGCGCCCCAGTCCCCTCGGCCACCGCGGCCGGCAACAAGTGTTCATTTACGGTGATTAGTTATACTTTTAGGCATGGAAGTAAATCTTTAACAACTCATTCACGTTCAAACTTTTTCTCTTAAGCGTAATCGCAAATACTTTACCACTATTTCATAATATTACTGCTGTATAAAAGTAATGTCTGAATGCTTCCAACAGCAGTTAATCAACTATTTCAGTAGAGCCGCGTAGTTTCGTACTCAGTTTCACAAAGATCATAGGCTTGTATAGCGGTATATTTTGTCGGTTACCTAATAGTTTGATAAAGTGAATGTGTAGGTCCAAATAAATAATATGTCCATGTGTGAACTGTTAATATTAGCACGTCACATTCTTGTCTTGAAGTTATTCAGTTTGGTACTTGCCAAGTAGCCATATATATACAAGATGAAAAGAGGGTTTATAATGCGATGTAAAATCTAGTATCTTACAAAGTAAAAATCGTAAGTAGTTTTGAAAATATCACAACGTCAAAAATCCGATAATACAAAACTCGTGTAATCTGACAGTAGGCAGTGAGCTCGTCAACATAATCATCAGTCGTTATACTTGAGCACATCAGGTTGTAATTCATTTTTTGCTTTAAAAAGTTTACGATTCAGCTACTGTGAACTGTATGAATTACACTGCCCTGACAATTTATTATCGTAGACTGCCATTGACAGACGCAGTGATATTACTTTGATGATATTTTTGTATTAGAAAGTTCACAACAATGTTCAGTACAGCATTAAAAACAACTTGTCAGTATCATTCCATTCCTCTGTTACTCCCTACTGGCCGCTTGGAGCACTAGTGTCGCTTCAGCTGCATTTTTTTCCCTACAGTGTTTCGCGACTGTGTATGATAGACTGCGATTCAGTCAACAAGGTACAGGCAGCAAGAGGCGTGAACGGCATTTGACGGCTGGACGCGTGGTGTTTCCGCTAAGTACACTCCAGGAACCGTGCGTCCAACTGCGTTCGTCGTAAACACGATTGACCGCACGCCACATCGACCGGCGTTGCAGCGCCGAGGGGAAACTATCGAACCAACGCCACGCGCTCAACGCACCCCGCGGGAAGGAAGCGCCCTATCTCGCCCTGCCTTCTCAGGGGATGCCAGAGTCTACGGTCGAACGCAGCACACAGGAAAGTCTAATGGGATAGCGGTATGGGCAAATGTAGATGGCGGTATTATCTCGTATACACGGTACAAACGCGCGATTGCGGCTTTACGCGGTTTTCTTTCACCGCATTTACCACATCCAAGATTAAAGCAAGTGTGACTATACGCTGTACGAGCCTGCGTACTGAGCTATGTACGGTTCTGATTGAGAAGTTTGGCTCGATGTTATCTTAGGGTCGAACCATACACATGTCTGCTTTCATGCCCAGCAACTACCTCAGTTGTAGATATTATCTTTTACCTGTGATCTTTTATTACAAACACTCTGTGCATAAGCTGTAGGATGCGAAACAAATTATATATATTATGTGGTCTTCAGTCCGGAGACTGGTTTGATCCAGCTCTCCACCCTACTCCACTCTATCCTGAGCAAGCCTCTTCATCTCCTCATAAGAACGGCAACCTACATCTTTCTGAAATTGCTTACTGTATCCATCTCTTGGTCTTCCTCTGCGGTTTTTACCCCACACACTTCCCTCCAACGCTAAATTCACAATTCCTTGATGTCTAAGAATGTGTCCTACCCAATCGATCCCTTCTTTTAGTCAAGGTATGCCACAAATTCCTTTTCTCCCCAATTCTCTTCAGTACCTCCTCATTAGTTACGCGATCCACCCAGATAATCTTCAGCATTCTAAAATAAATGGTTCATTAATACAAAGGGTCTTGCAAATAATGTAATCAAAGTCAGAGATTTAGTTGAATGAGGTTTATTGAATCAAATTGGTTCCTTACTGGAAGTGCTCAGATTAAATATTATTCATGAATTGAATAAAATGGTTAAACAGTTACATTGTCTGCGATAAGAAATTGGTAGCACTTTCCCCCAACTAAGTAATCATAGCCGGCCGCGCTGGCCGAGGGGACTGCAGCGCGCCAGTCACGGTCTGCATGGCCACTAACGGTCGGGGGTTCGAATCCCCCCTCGGGCATGGATATTTGTGCCGTCCTTAATGTTAGCTAGTTCATAAGTAGTTTGTAAGTTTAGGGATTGATGACCCCGTAGTTAAGTCCCATAAGCTATACAAACATTTGAACATTTGATTTTGAAGTAATCATAACTTTGAAAAACACAGAAACCCTGTATATTGCATGAGCAAATTGTCAACAGTTCAAAATAGTTAAAGTTTTCAGAACATTTCTACGCTCTTAATTTCATGTGAAAAACAGAAACATACATCAGCTGCACTGATAGTCACTTGTACTCGTCCAATTTAGAGCCCCGAGAAGCGACCATTCACTGCACAAATCTAAACACACTGCCAGATCGAATCACTCCTATCGTCTAGGAGGGTCCTTCTGTCAAGATTAGATTTGGAATTTCCTTTTCCGCGCTCCCTTAGCTCAGGACCTCTCCCCCAAACACACACTGCCCACCGGATCGCCACCCCTTCCAAAATCGTATACATCGTAACACGAAATATTTCTTTAAGTAAAAACTTTCTTACTAATACAACATTAAATAAAAAAATTAGTATTACATAAAGTCTCAAATAAATAAATAGGCCACGATGGAGTAGTCGAGCGCATTGAGGCGCTATGCTCCGATGCACGAGGCCGTTCCCCGTCTGGGGTTCGAATCATTCCTCGGGCATGGATATTTGTGCTGTCTTTAGTATCTATATATGTGGCGTCTGTTCCGAAAGAACAGACGTCATTTCTGATCCTGCAGTTTTATTCTTTCATATTCAACTGCGAATGGGCAAATCTGAAAATGTGTACCCAGCCGGGATTCGAAACCGGGTCGCCTGCTTTCTGGGTTACACATTTTCAGCTTTGTCCATTCGCAGTTGATGACATATATTCTGTAAATATGAAAGAGTAACTACAGGATCAGAAGTGACGTCTGTTCTTTCGGAACACACACCACATGTGTGTATATATATATATATATATATATATATATATATATATATATATATATATATATATATATATATAATATGCCGGTAAAGGGAAATGATCCTTCCGTTAGTGAGGAGGAGTGGGCAAGTTTGGGGTCGTTACTCTAACGGAAATTAGTTTCAAAACTACGAATTTGAGTACTGTGGGCAGGGTAAGGCTGGAAATTGGTATCTGACAGGAGGCTTGCTTATGTAGCCCTTGCAGGTGCGGTGATCATTGTGACCCCAGCGTCCTGCCTAGAAAGCAGGAGACCCGCGTTCGAATCCTGGCTGGGTACACATTTTCAGCTTATCCCAATCGCAGTTGATGTCATGTATTCTTTGAATATGAAAGTTAGTTCATAAGTAGTTTGTAAGTTTATGGACTGATGACCCCGAAGTTAAGTCCCATAAGCTTAAACATTTCAACACCAGTGCCCGAGGGAGGACTCGAACCTCCGACGGCGATAATCGGCGCCTTGGAACGCTCGGCCACTCCACCGCAGCTTCCAAGTCCCCTTGCACTGTTGTATCCCTCTATTCGTCGTGATGTGCGGCCCACTAGATCATCAAGGGAAGTCGACATCGGGCTTTTTAGATAAGGAACACACGCTCGGATAGTTGTCCGGGATGAGGAAGGAAATTTGGCAGTGTCCTTCGAAAAGAAACATCCCGGTTTTTGCCTGGAGATCGGGGAGAACCTAATAAGGATGTACGGAAGTGGTTTTGAACCGCCGTCCTGTTGAATCCGAGTCCAGTGTTTTACCCCTGCGCCAAGCTCGCTCGGTGCGTAATTTGTAGAACCGGTAAATATGTGTACGATAACTGTATGGCAGTGTTTTTCAAGTTTTCTGAACCCGCGACCTGCTTTCCGAGTAAAATTGTCCGGCGACCCCCCCAGGTCTGTAATGAAGCTATGTCAGTGATTCCAAAGGCAAAGTATTTAAATTTCTATCTTTCTAAGATCTCCGCAGCCATTCACGCCTGTAAAACGAATCAAAACTGAAAAACAATACTTTATGACTACAAGTAGTTGATGTATGGTTTTGCAATTATGAATAATAAATCTCAATGTGTAATTTGTGGTGACGTGCTATGTGCGACTATGACACCATCAAAGCTGATTCATCACTTCGTAATATTTCAAGGCGACTCATAAACTTCGGACTTCTTCGAAAGGATACTTAAAAACTCTTAACCAGCAGCAAACTACGATCCAGTAATAAAACGGTATTGTTATAAGTTGATTAAAATAATACTGCATTCGAAAATCGTTATCAGCTGCAGACTACTATGATCCATTACTAAAAAGGTATTATGTATTAATTAAAAATGATGTTAACTTAGTGATAATTTGTTTTTCAGACATGTGACAGTCATACAAGAAGATTATGACCACTGTAAATAACTTTAGCAGTACCGCACAAATGCTGTTAAGTCGGTTAATTGACAAATCACCATGAAATTCACAGAATATATGACATCAACTGCGAACGGTCAAAGCTGAAAATGTGTACCCATCCGGGATTCGAACCCGAGCCTCCTGGGAGTTTGGGGACCTTACGAGGATTAGTTCCTGAAACTATGAGTTTGAGTATTGTAAAGCTGCGAATTTGTGTCTGGCGGGAGGCGTGCTTAGGTTTTTGTTGTTAAGCTTATGGGACTTAACAGCGGGGTCATCAGTCCCTAAAGTTACAAACCACTAAAGACAGCTCAAACATCCATGTCCGAGGGGGATTCGAACCCCCGGCGCGGAACGCTTTCGCGCATCGGACTGTAGCGCCTCAATGTGCTCGGCCGCTCAGCCGTGTCGCGTGCTTAGGTAGTCCGTGCAGGGGGGTTGGAACACTTGCGCGGAGTGACACTTGCGCGGAGTGACACTTGCGCGGAACCCGGGACCTTTGGGGCGGCTAATGGCTTTTCCTGGGTACAGGCACACCAAGAAGTCTAGCACTGCTGTTGTCAACTTTCCACATTGTCAACATAACACGAAACTCAGTGAAATTGCACAACCCTTTCAAAGCTGAAGAGCAATATAGTAACTTGTTCTAACTACATATGAATTCGTTGAGTGTTCCTCCTGAAAACAAAAAGGTATTTTAATAGTGATAATGTTTGGAGAGTTATTAAGACATTCTTTGCTACTACAAGACGATGACTTTCCACAGTCATACCTCCTAAAAGCATGTTATTCAGAACACTAAGCATATCAAGACACCTGCGCAAGCAATAAATATATTAGGCATCCTGCACAGATACGTTGATTTAATTGACCGCTATGTAGTTAATCCCACTATCACGCAACTTCCATCTCTCCATTTTACATACTTGAAGCGTTTATTCGTAGACCCCAAAACGATTTGGCTGTATTCGAATTAAAAATACATCTAAGAAATGCATGAAATACGGAATGTGTAAGGGAATGTCACACACCGAAAAATGCCAAAGATAAATTCTATTTTCCATCACCGTCATATAGAACCATTTTTACTCTGAACTTGGCATAAACCAACAGGGAGAAACAAGTTGCAAGACTTGCAGGAAAAATGAAGCGAAATTGACAGCCAATAGTGGGTTATAAATTACATTGCCTGTTAACTGTATAAATATAAATTACGGAATACGCGGAATTCCTGTTCAGTACAGTCAAAAAGGTCTAAGGTAATAGGCAGTGGTTTACAATCAGATATCCGTATCACTCTCCTCCTCAAGAAGTCTGTGTGAAGATTTATATTCAGAACATTCAAGAAAAAGGTGTTGAAAATATAAGAAGCAACTCATTTACTCAGGAAGGGAATACGTTATGGTGCCCGTAAATTTGAATGGCTGTATCTCTTGTAGTAACATTCATTTTTTGATAAAATGTTAAAATCCAATATACCAGAATTTTGTTTTTCTAAACTCAGTGCCAACTTTTTTTGTCGAAATTTTTGCAGGAAGTAGTCTTGACGTGATTTCATACTTCTATGCATTAATATTATCAAACATGTAATTTGTGTCACAAATTTCGCGGCCGGTCCGGTCGGATGTTCGAGTCCTTCCTCGGACATGGGTATGTTTGTTTGTACTTAGCCTACGTTATTTTAAGTAAGATTAAGTAGTGTAAGTCTAGCGACCGATGACCTAAGTAGTTTGGCCGCATAAGACTACACATATACATGTAATTTATTTATTTCATCACCACATTTAAGTACTAATAATTAAAGAAACTTAAATGTAGAAATTTGAAATAAACACTGAAAACAAATTATTGGTATTTCTCATAAAATGAATGCACAGAACTGTTCAATTATGTCTTGTGAATGTACCTACAAAATCTGCCATATGAAAATTGTAGTGTGAGTCCCAAATTTGTTTTTTATGTAATAACATTAAAACATTAAAAATTGAGAACTCGAAAACCAGTGAAGTTATGGACTTGAAGCGTTTTGTGTTGCTAAATCTTTACATAGTAGACACGATTTTAAAATTTGGTTGCTATCGCCAAAGTAGACGAAACGTTAAATTTTTTGGTGTAATCTTCGCCGTGTAGACTGTATGTTGTAGAAGTCTACGTCGAACCTAATTAGAATCATACCTCTGAGGAGAGAACGTTGTTTGCACTTCTCCTGCGTTTCCAGTCGCCGTGCTGTGCTACGTAACGACATCGTACCGTTCCACTTCACCGAGAGCTATATATGTGTGTAAACAGTTAAAGGTTATGAGTGCCACTGGAAAAATGCATAAGTAACACCTGTTGTTTGAGACTTGAAGATGACCTAAATTAGCCAAAATCGATATCTCATAATAAACATAAGGGGTAGCTGTCTATATTTCATAATGCTATTCCTAACATACTTAAAAGCTGCTCAAAACCACCTACAAAAAAACCTTTATAATGAGATTGTATATAATTCCACGATCAAATTGTGTTTTAGTTATTTGTAGTAATACACCCAAAGATCTGCCCTTGCTTTTAGTGCCTTGATCAGCTGTTTATTTTTAGAGGTATTACTAGGGACAGGAAAAATTCGCATTTGCGATAAATGCGAATATAGATGCGAATTCTGACTCAAAATGCAGTAAATCCGAAATTTTAGTTAGCAACGGTTGCGCTCAATTCCGATTTCATCACATTATTCTTCACATGGTGCTGTATTGTGAATCGAGTGATATTTGTATGACGTGTTATCTCCCTGTTGAATGAGGATGTGATATCTCCGGGCCGTTACTACAGCTCCACCTCGCTCGGTGGGCCTTTCCCTGAATACGGCACAGGTAGCGGCTGGAGGGCGTGGAGTAGGGGTGGTGTATCCCTACTTCTGGAACACCCTGTTCACTACCTGCAGCGTCCAGGTCTCCGCGCAAGTATCTACAAATTCGCTTTCCGCGCAAGTGTCACTCCCCGCAAGTGTCACCAACTCCCGTGCAGGTGCGGTGATCACTGTGTCCCCAATGTGTAGTGGTCAGGGCAACTTACTACAAAGCGGGAGACCCGCGTTCGAATCCCGGCTGGGTACATATTTTTGAGCTTTGCCCATTCGCAGTCTTTGTCATATAGTCTGTGAATATGAAAGAATAACAACTGCAGGATCAGAAGTGACGTCAGTTCCAAAAGAACAGGCGCCACACGTATATATAAATCACCATGATGTTGAAAAATGGCTTCATTGTTTCGCGTTTCCGTCGGCCCATCATCGGAAATCGAAATTGCCATGTGTACTTTTTATACCTGTGGCACTTTTGATGTCTGTCACAACAAAGATGTTTTTACACCTACGGATGACTTGTTAAGTAAGCGACTTTCACGAAAGCCTGTCACTTGCGTGTGGTACTTCTGCCACAGTCAGTAGCTGAACGTCACTAGACGTAAGTTTCCTGTTGAACACGCTGCTACTGCATCCTCCTGAGACCGCGACCTGCCTTGCAAGACTTTACGACCCACAGGCGGTCGCGATCCACGGGTCGGAAACCAGTGCAGAGTGATATCCCTAGACGAGACGAGATGTACGCGTGTTGTGGCGCCCTTGAACACGCTGCCGAGCTCACCACGGGAGTGGTCAGGCAGAGATAGCGTGCGAGAGGACGGCACATGGCGTGCCGGCGGGTGATGGTCAGCGGTGGCCACGTGGCGATCAATGGGCGGCGGCACGTAACGCGACAAACGTGACGGACTGCCAAGGCTGGCGCCGCCGCAGGCCTGCCAACCGCCCACACTCCGGGACCAAAACACATCTTGACGCCGGCCGAGCGTCGCTACATTTACATCTACATGGGATACTCTGCAAATCACATCTAAGTGCCTGGCAGAGGGTTCATCGAACCACCGTTATACTATTCATCTCCCATTCCATTCCCGAATAGCGCGCGGGAATAAAGAACACCTTAATCTCTCCGTTCGAGCTCTGATTTCTCGTATTTTATTCTGATGATCTTTTCTACCTATATAAGTGGGAGTCAACAATATATTTTCGCATTCGGAGGAGAATGTTGGCGATTGGAGCTTCGCAAGTAGCCCACGCCGCAGCGATAACCGCCGTTGTTGTAATGATTCCCATCCCAGATCCTGTATCACTTCCGTAACGCTGTCTCCCCTGTATCGTGACAATACGAAACGAGCTGCCCTTCTTTGGACTCTTTCGCTGTCCTCCGTCAAACCCACCTGATAAGAATCCCACACTGGTCAGCGATACTCCAAAAATGGACGGACAAGCGAAGTGTATGCAGTTTTTTTTTTAGTAGTTATGTTACATCTTTTAAGGGTTCTACCAATAAAACGCAGTCTCTGGTTCGCCTTTCCCACGACATTAAGTATGTTTTCTTTCCAATTTAAGTCTGAAGTAGTAGTAATTCCTAGGTATTTTGTGGAGTTTACGGCCTTCACGTTTGATTGATTTATCTTGTAAACAAAATTTAACGGATTTCTTTTAGTACTCATGTGGACGACTTCACACGTCTCATTATTTAGAGTCAATTGCCAATTTTTACACCATAGTGATATCTAACTTAGGTCGTTCTGCAGTAGGTTTTGATCTTCAGATGATTTTACTAGACGGTAAATGAGGGCGTCGTCTGATTTTCAACAAAATAAGCTACTTACGTATTGGATGGTAATATTTCCCGTTTATTAATATTATTGTTCAATGAATTGTTACTGTCCTGATTTGGAAAAGTCCATATACTACGTTCACCGAAACGAGAGACGTACTGTAAATACGAGGCGCATCACCAGGAGTGGAGACAACAGAGTCGCTCCCTCAGTTTCGCTGCTCCGTTCCAGGTGTAAGGTCGACGTGTGTTTTGTTATATAGCAGTACTATTAGAAGCCAAACATTTAAATTTCATTTCTTTAATATTTTATAAAAAAGTTATTTTCTCCGAAAATGTTCCAAATCTTCATCTTCGCTTACGACAACAAGCACTTTAAGTATTGGAAATTTCTTACGAAACGTTTTGCAACCTTTGCCGTAATTGTTTTTCCTTGGAGACTTGAAAGACTGCTTTGCTTCTTACGGACTGTGTTCATAACAATATGCCACTGACTGTTTTGGACACAACAGCTGCGTTTTATACACGCTAGGAACCATGTGTTTCTCTAAAAAGCTCTAACTTCTTCTTTGAACGCTTCTTGGGTGGATTGGATGGACTGAAATTGAAGGATGACATAATGAGGTTCCTCTTACTTGATACCAATAAGAAAGAAAAAGTCGCATACACTATGAATGCTGAATGTTTTTGTAAACACTGATACTTCCGGTATTATACAGTAACTGGTCCTTTAATATGAAGTTGACAGTCAACAACTGTTATCACTGCTGTATAAACAACACACACTACATTACACCTGAAACGGATGCAGCGACATTGAGCGAGCGTCCCTGCTTTGTCAACCCCTGGTCATTAGGGTGGGCCGAGAAAACTGAATTTTTGAGTATCGAGTTGTAATAGGGCTCGAAAGTTGCGTATTTATGTGCTGATTAACGAAAAAATATTTAAAAATCTAACTTAATATCTTCAGTTCGCGCAAAGGGCTTCAAGTTTCTAATAAAAAACGATAAATTTATAGAATTTCTGAAAGGTCATATAAAAATGTATGTTTTAGTATCACGTCCTAATAGGAGTAAAAACAAACTGCGTATCCATGTATAGTCTAACATAAAAATATTTTTGATACTTCCGAAATATACGAGCACAACACTATTCGCACATGTCAACCAACGACAGTGACTAAGAGGTCCAGGATAACGATTAGCCAGATCTGGAGTATATTTTCCACTTTGAATAGTTTTGACAATATCCAGGAGGTATTGTTGATCTTTGCTTCAATCTATTAAGATTGAAGCTGTAGAAAGATGTGCAAAATTAGTAACAGATGCTGCAGAAAAAGTATGTAGGCAAGGTAGCAGAGATGGATTCATTAGGACGACTCTGCTGTCAAGATCGAACATGCCAAAATTTGGACACAAATCAGAATTCAAGTGAACTACATCTTTGACTAGTATGTAAATAAAGGTATAAAATATAAATAAATGTATATATTGTAAATATGAATATATAATTAGAATGACCTCCTTGGACAGTTGGTTGACTGAGTAGGGTGTGGGTGGAACTCGAACTGTAGCCACCTCCTCGTTGTGAGTTCTGGGTCTTTAACCAAATTTGCTGGTGAAATGGGCGAAGAGCTGCAAAGTTATGATGTTATCTCTTTAAATAGCCGGCCGCGGTGGCCGA
This sequence comes from Locusta migratoria, assembly GCA_026315105.1. Classification (NCBI taxonomy): domain Eukaryota; kingdom Metazoa; phylum Arthropoda; class Insecta; order Orthoptera; family Acrididae; genus Locusta; species Locusta migratoria. The sequence goes on along the minus strand of CM048748.1, from coordinate 27,962,816 downwards.
GGGGACTGAGGCGCTTCAGTCACGGTCTGCACGGCCACTACGGTGGGGGTTCGAATTCCCCCTCGGGCATGGATATTTGTGCCGTCCTAGTTCGTAAGTAGTTCATATGTAGTTTGTAAGTTTAGGGACTGATGACCCCGTAGTTAAGTCCCATAAGCTTTACAAACATTTGAACATCTTTAAATAATCAAATCACAATAAATAAAACCTAAAATATTTAAAACATACATATAAATAAGAGATACTAGTAAATTTCCGTAACATTTTGAACATTTAGAAATGTTGTCATATTTCGATAGTTAAGGCCTTTAGCGCGAACTGATTACATACGCTAGGAGTATCAAAAATATTTTTATGTTAGACTATAGATGGATACGCAGTTTTTTTTAGTCCTATTGGACGTGATACTAAACGATATATTTTTATCTGACCTTTCAGAAATTCTATAAATTTATCGTTTTTAGAAACTTTGAGCCCTTTGCGCGAATAGAAGATATTAAGTTAGATTTTTAAAATAATTTGTTCGTTAATCAGCACATAAATACGCAACTTTCGAGCCCTATTACGACTCGATACTGAAAAATTCACTTTTTTTTCTGCCCACCCTACTGGTCACGCACCTCAATGTGTTTACAGTATGTCTGTCGTTTCGGTGAACGGAGTATACGCGCAGGGACGTGTCCCTTGGGTTGGCAACACTGGCTGGAGTGCGCGAGGAAGGCAGCGTGGCGGCTTGCGCGAGGCGTCGCGTCAGCTGTGCGGAGCAGGCCAGACGTAAGGCAGGTGCGTGGCCAGCAGAACAGAGCAGCACGGCACGGCACTCCAGCCAGGCAGGCGCGCTGGCCCCGTTTCTTGCAGGTTGCGTCTGACCAGCGGACGCAGCCTGCAGCATTCCACGGCGGGTCGTTAACATTGCACGGCGGTCGCTGCGAGCTTCGTTACGCCGTGCCACATAACTGTCCATTTCCATCTCCGACATTCCAAGTAGCCGTTCGTGGACGGTACTGGTATTTTTTTCCGCCGGTGTAATCATTGGGCTTTCAGTACACTCATTTTGTGTGGGATTTACTTTTATTGCCGTCTTCGTGGAGCTGCGATCAGCCTAAAGCCGTCGGCACACGGATCGTGTGTCTGGACGTGTGCGGCCAGCGTTGCCCAGTCCACCGTGTGGCCACAGAATAAGGAGTATACAGAAAGGAAACTCCCGCTGCAGTCTGTCGTCCAAAATTTAGTGCGCATGCGCGGAATCGGCCATCTTGAAAAGCAGTAAACGCGTGGTCACTGCCTACTCTGTGGCGTGGTAATGCGCCGTCTTTGTTTGTTAATTCTGTATTTTAACTGCCTGAATCGCATAAAAGTAAACAAGTATTTGGTACAGTGAAAAGGAAGAACTGTGTGTCAGTAGTTGGAGCTGTTCCGTTTTTATTACGAACAGCAATAAAAGAAAAGGCGGCCGATGGTGATCAGCACCTAATTGCCGCAATAATTCGAATACAAATAAGGATATAAGTTTCTTCTCCTTCCTAAAAGATGCTGAGCAGTAAGTGAACGTCGCTATATGTGTAGTGAAAGTCAAATGTTATCAGTTTCGAATGAGAGTAATGTGTGCGTAATTATTAAAAGTAGCCTTGCTTCTTCTCTTGGCGATAACTCTCGCTGTTGCTGTTGCAGTTCAACAGCATCGAAATGTTGAAGTATATTTATATTTATGAGTTCAACGCTGCAGGAAATAATATAAAATGAATGACAACGAACAGTGCGTAAGTAGGCAGGTAAAATTTTACTTACGGCATTGGAGGCGTAGTGTGCTTATGTTGGGAACGAATGCTCTAGCCGGCCGCGGTGGCCGAGGAGACTGAGGCGCTCCAGTCACGGTCTGCACGGCCACTACGGTCGGGGGTTCGAATCCCCCCTCGGGCATGGATATTTGTGCCGTCTTAGTTCGTAAGTAGTTCATAAGTAGTTTGTAAGTTTAGGGACTGATAACCCCGTAGTTAAGTCCCATAAGCTGTACAAACATTTGAACATTTTTTTCGAATGCTCTACGGATACTCAAACAGACAGATTAAGGGGAATAATTATTTTATGCTGTTCCTGCTCTGTGGTTGACATTCCTCTATATGCCCTTCTCCGATCAGTAAATTAATGATACTTCTAAAGCAAATACAACTTTTATATATGCCCAGACGTCATTAGTTCTGTGTAATCACGTTGTACTGCTAAATCTGACTCAATATTTTGTGCGAATTTATTCGTGTCAAATAAAATCTGGCAGTTGTTAAGTCACTTTCTTGTTTATAACTTATTTCCCAAACATAACGCCGCGTTATTTGGGATTTTTCTAGAGATAAGCAGCAAATAAAACGATCATCGATTTCACCGTGCATTTTCGTAGTTGTATTAACTTTTAGGCCTATTTCTTTCGTTGGATTAGAATTAGGTGCAAGAAGAGGACGCAAAATAGATGAGAGCATAATGAAAAGCCGTTTCCTTTCTTAAAAGTCGGTGAGATTAGCTGCAGTTCGTAAACAGTCCATTTCCAGCCAAAGTACAAAGTGGCTATAGTTCCGCGTTTACTGCTTTTCAATATGGCGTCGAGCGCAGCGCTTGGTAACATACAGATCAAAGGCGCCGCCCCCAGCTTTCCCTTCTGTATGCTCACTATTCTGTGGTGTGGCGGAACGATCCGAGATGGAGCCTCCTGTGCATACGAAACGCGTGCCTCGACGAGCTACAGCGACAGGTCCTGGAATCACACTGCTTACGGAATCGAAGGCATGGTGTTCCTGCTTTTCCTCTATTAAAACGCATATTTCCGCGCTAGGGCATATATTCGTCATGTTTTGCGATTTGATCTACATAAGTGACAACGAAATATACAGGGTGTTTCACTGTGGTTTCCTCTGTAACTTATAAAATAATAGGTGACGGGAAATCTTAATGCGGTAGGTCAACACAAGTAATGTTACACTTTCTGCGGAGCTATGAACATAATTTATTGTATCATTTTCCAAAGAGTTACATCACAAAAATATAATTTTTTTAAATTGAACAATAGTTTTTTTCTTCCGTGCGTTGGATTCGTTGAAACCAGCTGCGTCCAAATCAATTTAAACTACATTCCTATCACTGTTAGTTTGGGAGCTACAGCCCTTCAAAGTTTAAGGGCGGAGGCTACGACAGCGTAGCTGACTGGCTGGTGGTCATGAGACAGTGCGCCGTGCCCCAGGGGCTAACCACAAACTTTTAAACAATAATGTCCATATTTCTCTCCGAGTAAAGTGCAAACTCTCCTGTTCCTAAGACTAATCGAACAAACTCACTACGAGTACTTAGAGCATATATATTTATAGAGCATCGAATATTATGCACGGTACTTATATCAAATTAATAAGAAAGTGATTCAACCTAACAAAAAACGCGATAGCAAGAAAAAAAGTATTTGTATGAATGTAGCATCAATCCAGCGCCATCTACCATATTCAACTTCGCAGTCCGCCAGTCAATGAAAGGCTCACTGCACAAAGTTACACATTGAGTGCTACTGAATATATTACTTGTAGGTATACTGTTTGCCGCGATTGAATGGCCGAGAGCACTAAGGCCCATTGCTTCGGAGCGCGAGGTTACTCTCTGTTGGTCCTCCAGGGGACTCCCGGTTTTTCCGTGCTTGTGCAGTCTTTCTTCCTTCTTGCTCTGCATTTCCTTTCCCTCCCCCTCCCACCTAGGCAGTTATTTCCCCTGTCCCAGTCAATCAACCAACCAACTTCCCGTCGCAGGTTCGAGTCCTCCCGTGTGTGTGTGTGTGTGTGTGTGTGTGTGTGTGTGTGTGTGTGTGTGTGTGTGTGTGTGTTTCTTTTCCTTTATTTTTTTCTTGGATTAGTTTAAGTAGTTGGTAAGTTTGTTTAGGGATTGAAAACCGCAGTAGTTAAGTCCCATAGATTTACAAAAATGTTCAAATGTTTGTATAGCTTACGGGACTTAACTACGGGGTCATCAGTCCCTAAACTTACAAACTACTTATCAACTAGCTTATCCTAAGGACGGCACAAATATCCATGCCCGAGGGGGGATTCGAACCCCCGACCGTTGTGGCCGGGCAGACCGTGACTGGAGCGCCTCAGTCCCCTCGGCTACCGCGGCCGGCATAGATTTACAAACATTTGATATGTTCAAATGTTTGTGAAACTTATGGGACTTAACTACTGCGGTTTTCAGTCCCTAAAGTTACAAACTAGTTATGAAGAAGCTTATACTAAAGACGGGACGAACATCCATGCCCGAAGGGGATTCGAACCCCCGACGGGGAAGAGCCTCGCGCATCGCAGCATAGCGCCTCAATGCGGTCGGCCGCTCCACCGCGGCCATTTGGTATGAATATATATGTAATTCAACGACGGATTTTCAGTTCGCTGTGGCATTTAAACGGCACAATTTCATAATACGAAAATTCTTTTAACCACATATAAGATGTTTCCAGTCATTTAATTACAACAAATATAATTATAACGTCCGGTTTTCGAGTGAGCCCATGGCAAGTCACAGTGACTTGCTTTAAAATGACAGAAATTCATAAGACGTAAGTTGTGTATGCAAAACCCACCAAGCACGAGCTTCAACTGACAGCCAACTCAGCGTTTTCATCTCTCTACCGGAAACAGTTACCGTCGCCATCATGGATACCCTGGTGTGACGTAAGTGGCGTTCTTCCTCTTCTAACGCACGTTGACAGGTTTTGACTTGCTTGATACTGCCCCCCACACGTTGGAGAGCTTGGCACGTTGACTGAACACTTTCAGGTAACACGCTCCGTGTGCTGACAGCTTAAGCAGCGACATAAAATCAGTGTCATATCCAGGACAGTTTTATGGGTAGGTGGCACCACAGTCCCTAACTACATTATGCGACTTCCGGAATAAAACGCCTGGAATGAGGACGTAGATTTCGATCCGACGACGGCGGAGGCCACATGGAGGATAGTAGACGTACTGATAATGGTTTCAGGGTCAAATAGAGCAATAACATAGCCATCAGAGCTGCTCCTGTGTTCATGGGGAATGTTTACAGCCGTAAGGCTCTGTATGGTTTCAACGTGTCAACCAAAATGGCACCGTGTCACAAAGACACACTCGTACTTCCTACAGCCAACTGAGCGAGTTTGAAGGGGGTCACTTTGCGGCCTTTTGATTAGCGGGATGGTCCTTTCGGAGAATTGCCACACGATTGTCAGTTGTGCAATATTGGCGGTAGCAGTGTTCACGTGAACATTCTCCCATCCTTGGACGAGGTTCTAGACGTTCTCGCAGCACAGAAGTCCGCCAAGATTATCGTATTGCACGGGCAGCAGTGATCGTATAGTCAGAGCACAGGCAAGAGATTTGTAGCGTTCGTACGAACTGTTACAAATCGGCTTCTAGCAGTTGGACTACTGGCAGGCACACTTCTTGCCCGCCTTGAACTGACGTGGACAGCTGAACTGCTGCCGTCAGAGGATCACTTCGAATGGCGGGCCGTGGTCGTCTGCCCACAGGCGATGCTCGCTTGCCGTAAAAAGTGGATCTGGCGCGCGCTGTCACGCAGAGAACATTCGTCCGAGACACACTGCCTTCCAAGGCTTTATCATTTTGCAGCGGTAAGCTTTGTGGAAACAACGCTCACCAGCTCTTGGCACGTGCACAAATTTGCACGACACATTCGTCTGCCATTCTTGCAACGGTAAAGTGAAGTGTTGTTCCTACAGGACAGGCCATGCCCGCACGCTGATAGTGAAACGCAACGTGCTCAGAAAGACGCGCAGCAACTCGCCGCCAGCACGACCTTGTCTTTAAAGTAGCACGTGGGAATGTGATGGGACGACAGACTCGTGCCATTCGTCAACCCACAACTCTTCCAGAACTAAACGAACAGAGCGAGCAGGCTGCCACAGTACATCCCAAGAATCTGTTCGCCAGGTGTATGATGGAATGGATGTCATCATCAGTGCCTGTGTAGGTCACACCTCGTATTAATATGGCCGTTTCATCCTGCATCGACAGCTGGTACCTCAGTACGCTTGACCATTCTCTAACTATATAGAAGCGAAAGGACACTCATTCACCCACTCACTAGATGCCTAAACACGAAATCTCGAAAACTACTTCACCTATGAAGCTGAAATTTTGTAGCAATGTAGTTTATAGGTAGAGTACGTTAGCTAAGAAAGGATTTTGCGATAGGGGCGCTAGTTCAGGAGATATGACGCCTTAAATAGTGAAAACTTCCAAGTCTTGCAGCACGTGATAGTGTGACTACCAGTTCACTATTTGAGAACGAGAGCACTTTGCGACTTGCAAACTTTAAACATAATTTCAAAGCTTTGGGAAACTTTTTCTCGCTGACAACCCCAGCAAAAGGATAAAAGGAAACACGTTTGTCGCTTACTACTTTTTCGGCGTTCATGCAGTAAAATTCGGCATTTGGCATGACGTTACAATTTATTACTCGTACATTATTAACTGTATTCGCAAGAAATGTTACAGACAGTATACACATATACCAATGAACGTTCGAATTTTTATCATAGTACGACACTCAGTTCAAGAGATAAATGTTCAAATGTTTGTTAAGCTTATGGGACTTAACTACAGGGTCATCAGTCCCTAAACTTACAAACTACTTATGAACTACCTTATACTAAAGACGGCACAAATATCCATGCCCGAGGGGGGATTCGAACCCCCGACCGTAGTGGACGTGCAGAACGTGACAGAAGCGCCTCAGTCTCCTCGGCCACCGCGGCCGGCTTTCAAGAGATATGACGTCGTAAACAATGACATGCGAGAAAAACTGCTGCATCATGCAACAATACTGCACATTTCCTCCTAAACCACTGGACCGATTTCAACCAAATTTGATACACATATTCCTTAGCGTGAGGTAACAGTTCCTGCAGGGTTAAGTCACAAACGACACATGGTTGAGGAGATATGACATAAACAATAGAATCGCAAAAAGCTGCCACATAATGCCGCCAAACTTGATTATTACACTATATGAGAATGACAGTTCTTAGCGACTTTAACAACTTTAAAAATAATTTCAAACCTTTATTATATATCTACTCACTGCGAACGACAGTAAGAAGTTCTCAGTGCCCTGTCCTCTAAGTCCTCCATAAATAAATTGGCGGCTATGGGTGATAAAGGGCTGCCCATAGCCACTCCGTCCTTTTGCTCAAAAAAGTTGCCACCAAAAGAAAAATAGTCTCTAATTTGGGCGCACCCACATATCCCCTGGCGAAGCATTTGGCGTCTATTCTCGGCCAATACGTCAGAAAGTGTGAACACCACATCTCCAATTCTATGGATTTTATTAGACGGTTGAAGTCCTTGAAGCTGGGTCCTTCGGATTTATTCGTAAGCTTTGTCGTAGTATCCCTCTTTACACGGGTACCACTGGAAGAGTCCTTGAGTTTAATTAGTGAAATACTGGATGAAAAGGTGGTGAAGCTCTGTCGTCATGTACTGACTTCCACGTATTTTTCTTTTGGTGGCAACTTTTTTGAGCAAAAGGACGGAGTGGCTATGGGCAGCCCTTTATCACACATAGTCGCCAATTTATTTATGGAGGACTTCGAGGACAGGGCACTGAGAACTTCAGCGTTGCAACCAACGTGTTTTTTGGAGATACGTTGACGACACCTATCTCATCTGGCCTCATGGACGTGATAAGTTCAGTCGATTTTTGGATCATTTTAACTGCCTTCATCCAAACATCAAATTTACTATGGAGGTCGAAAGTGACGGCAAACTTCCATTTTCGGATGTAATGGTTTACAAGAAAGATGATGGCACTCTTGGATATAGTGTTCACCGCAAGCCGACACATACTGACAGGTATTTGCATGCCGGTAGTTGCCATCCACCATACCAACGCAACGACGTCCTTAGAACTGTGGTACGCAGAGCATATGCCATTTGAGATGCAGACAGTTTAGCATCGGAACTCTAACATCTGGCGACTGTTTTTTAAGGAAAGTGCCTACTCTGATAAAGAGATGCTATGCATTTTGGACCATCTCCAAAAGTGCTTGAAGAGGATTATAGTGCTCTAACCTACATTCCTTACGCCGGGGGCGTTTCTTTTAAAATTGGAAGACTTTTAAAAAGTTTTAATATAAAAACTGTTTATCGTCCGCTGTCCAAGATTAGGGCATTGCTTGGCTCCGTCAAAGATGACCTCGGACTCACGAAACCCGGTGTTTATAAAATACCGTATGAGTGTGGCAAGGCATACATCGGCCATACGCTTCGAACTGTGCATGATAGATGCGTGGAACATTGCCGGATAAATCGGCGGTAGCAGAACACTGTTTAACTGAAGGACACAAGATGATATATGATGAAACCCGCATAGTAACCAATACCTCCGGTTTCTGGAACAGTGTTTACAGTGAAGCCATTGAAATCAGGGTGACGGACAATCTAATAAATAGAACAATAGGGTTTCCTCTTAGTAGAACATGGAATCCATTGTTAAATACAATCAAATTGCAATGTTCGACCCGTATTCCAGCACCTGGGACTGATCAATGTAAGGTGCGATATATGGTTGTGCCCTGTTCCACTAGGGGCGGCGCCACCAGCCCTGTCTAGGAGGCAGCAACTGTGACGGACGGCGCATGCGCCGTGCACGCGACCCACGCCTATATAGAACGCGGTACTTAGATCTTGCTCCAGTATTCAGCGGGACTCAGCAGCAGCAGTTTCCTGAAGATGGCAGACAGCTGTACCGTCGAAATATTGAATCAGTTTGATTTTATTATCCGGCAGAAAACCCGCAGAGACTTCGAAGAATACTCGTTATTCGTTGTAACACATCTTCCATTGGGTGATCTCAGAAACGTAATGTTTAACTATGTATCTACAACACAATACGTGAACAAACAGCAATCGATCTATTTTAACGAGTTTTTTTACGCGCCACAAGAAATTTGCCATAACTGCTTACTCAAAGTGCAGCGCGAACGGTAGTATTTGAGTTTTTAGTTCTCCAAATTACTGTCAAAAAAGCTAGGTATCATCCCCATGGCAATAAGCGTATGGCTTTCTTGGCCGGGAGAACCCTTGCGGGTTTGTTCGGCCGCCTTAATGTAAGTCATTTGACGCCGCGTGGGCGACTTACGTGCCAATGATGATGAGATGATGAAGATTAGCTCAACACACAACTCCCAGTCCCCTGCCGGGAATCGAACCCGGGCCTCGTGCGTGGTAGTCAGCGACGCTACCGCTCAGCTACGGAAGCGGTTCCCCATAAACCAGAGACATGGCCGAGGTGGGGCGCCCTGCGTGCCTCAACGATGCAGATAGCCGTACCGTAGGTGCAACCACAGCGGAGGGGTATCTGTGGAGAGGCCAGACAAACGTGTGATTCCTGAAGAGGGGCAGCAGCCTTTTCAGTAGTTACAGGGGCAACAGTATGGATGATTGACTGAGCTGGCCTTGTAACATCAGCTAATGTGGCTTTGCCACACAGTTACTGCGAACGGTTGAAAGCAAGGGGAAACTACAGTCGTCACTTTTCCCGAGGAAATATAGCTGAACTGTATAAAGATATGATGGCGTCTTCTTCGGTAAAACATTCAGGAGGCAAAATAGTCCCCCATTCGGATCTCCGGGCGCGGACTACTCAGGAGGATGTGAGTGGTCGTCAAGAAAGACAACACTGGCATTCTACGGATCCAACAGTGGAATGTTAGATCCCTTAATCGGGCAAGGAGGTTAGAAAATTGAAAAAGGGAAATGGAAAGGTTAAAATTAGATATGGTGGGAATTAGTGAAGATCGGTGGCAGAATGATCAGGAATTCTGGTCAGGTGAGTGCAGGGTTATAAATACAAAATCAGTTGGGGGTAACACTGCAGTAGTCCGATGATGAATTACAAAATAAGAGGGTGGAAGGAAGGACGGGATCTTAGGGTTTAACGTCCCGTCGACAGCGTGGTCATTAGAGACGTAGGTGTAGGCGTAGGTGACATGTCCGTAACTGGCTCATCCAACTTTTCCTCTCGCGTATCTTGCGTCTTCCGGGCTTTTTTTCTTCAATTTTTGCGTAAGTGAGATTAACTATTTCAATGTATGAGTGTCTGACATTAAAGAACCGTTAGCTCTAAGCAGTTAATTATAGGCCGTTTTGAGAGCTTGCAAAACACCGTAGGAATTTATATCCTTCTTTTATGTTGAATCGGTTGGCTTCTAGCAGCCAAGACATGGAACACATTCATGAACCGGAACACGACATAGTCGATGTTTTGCCATTTGGTCCCCAACCGTCGTAACAGAGAGCACATGTGCCAATTAACTTATGCTTTATGGCTGTCAATTACTCTGCAACCGTCTGATGGAGCAGTACGTGAGGTAACTATTTCATGGCAACTTTTGCTAATGAAACTGTAGCCTTCGTTCACTGGAAGCCTTATAATTGACGTGGTGATATATAGCTTGCCTCATCAGGAGGCCACGTGTCGGTTAACTTCCAAGACATGCAGATTTCTCACTTATGAATCTTAACTGTGTGAGATCGATGAAACAATAATCGCAAATTAATGTTTAGTTTCTCATCGCGATGATGAACCGCCTTCGTATCCGATGTCACTAGCGGGCGCGTGGACTGCGTTCCTGGATTATAATCCTGGTGGTGAATGAAATTTTTCACTGCCAGCATGGGAAGGAGAGGTGATGGTATAAAGATCCTAATCAGCAGACTTATCATGGAAAGAGAAGAAGTTCGTATTACGGATTTACTCCAAGCGCTCTACACTTACAGTAGTCAGTTATGACGACGTAACTTGCAAGTAGAAGCCTTACTACTCAGGCAATTTTGAGAAAGTCGCAAGGGAAGTTTCACGCGTCTATTATGCACGGCTATATTGCAAATGTAAGCACTAGCTAGCAGCGGTTTTGCGACTAGCGTTCAAGCTACGTGAACAGTATCGCAGGATCGAGGCCCACTGGCCGTTAATTTATTTTATTGACGTCCGAGCCCCGTGACTCCAAGGGCAAAGTCGCTGATTACCACGCTAGGGGACCGTGTTCGATTCCCGGCGGGGGACTGGTTGTTGTGTGTTATTTTCTTCATCATCATCATTGACATGCAAGTCGCCGAAGTGGCGTCAAATAAAAACACTTGCAATACGCGGCCGAACTATCCCACGCGGGATCTACTGGCCAAAAATGCCATGTTATCATTTCATATTTTATTTTATTTTTTCACAACCGTTCATATTTCATACGTATTACATCGACAAGGTGATATAATGAAAAATTATATGTATTTACATTAAATTCTTTCGCCTTACATTCTTATTTGGAAGTTTACTAATTTTATTTTTTATTAATGATACAAATGTTGTATTTATAGTTCTCGGCAAGTAAACGACCAAACGCAAAGGATTTACTCGGAATCCCGAACGCATCGTTTAAGTAAAAATTTGCTACTACCGTCTGTATCGAATCTCTAGGAGAAAATCTTAGCAGCCATCTTAGGTCGTTTACGGATGGTACTGTCCTTTATCGTCTAGTAAATCCATCAGATTATCAAAACCAACTAAAGAACGCCGCTGCGGCAAAGATGGAGGTCTTGTGTGCGTGAGCCTTCAATGATGACCAACAAATGTGTCATTATTCTTCAGAAGTTAACCACGCAACCAAGTGATGGTATCAGCTACAGATTGCCAAGTACTTCCACTTCAAATGTAACACCTTTTGATGTGTTATTTGTGAACAGATATTTGCTGGACACCAATGAAGGCTCTCGTAACATTTAAGCAGTGGTTTCTCACCACTCTAGTTGAGAATACTGCTGACTTCCAGAAACGTATGAGTGTGTGCCTAATACATGACATCCAGGCAATTACTGCTGATCAAACAATAAAAGCTGTTCTACATTTGGTATCAGCAGTCTTATTAAATATCCTTCAGTTGTTTCACTTGCGTTTGGTAATGTTCTGTTACGATAAAAATCCACGAGTTAGACCACGAAATTGAGCATTACTTTCATGTACTGGTGCATTGTAGCTTTTATGTTAAGTTTTTGTTCACTTAAAAATGACAACAAGCTTTGCTGAAACTAATTGTGAAATAAAACAAACTTGTTTTTAACATGATCTATGCTGATATTCTTTAAGACTTCTAAGATTACTCTCCTACCGACGAAATGTCAGCGTTTATTAATGGATAAAATTTTGTTGGAAACTATGAAGATATTTTACGAGTCTGAAAGCCAATGGTGGGCCGATTCTTTTAGTAAAAGACAAATATTGTGTCTACGTAAGGTGCTTAAGTTGTTTTATCCACCGTTTTTTCTACTCTTTGCAGTTTTCGTAGACAGAACACACATCAGCATGTGACGTTAGCATACAGATGTGTATTTCAAATATTTATTAAATTTTAAATGTATGTAGGTACTGTTATAGCTTTTACCATAACTGATGTATATTATAGTTTTGTTTACTTTGTTTATGTGAATTTATGTAATTTATTATCTGTGTATCTGGGTAATCGCCGATAGGGAAGTAGGAAACATCTTTGGTGTGTGTGTGTGTGTGGTATGTGGTCTTTGGAGCAACAGAGCGGGAGCAGGAATAGTAGCTGTGGTGTCGGAGAGGGAGTCGAGCTGTGTCGTTTGAGGTTAGGACGCTAGCAAGTGCGCGGGAGCGTGCAGCGCCTCGCTCTTTGCCGTCACCAGGCCTTGTTGGCGGAGTTCCGTAATTAGCGCACATGTTTACAATATGAGCGGGACAGACGGCAGTTCATCTGAATATGTCAAGATTTCGCCCTCAAATTGATCATTGGATTGGACCTGTGCTGTATTGTGACCTGCAGCATTGTCGGAGTCGGCGCATCCTGCTCTTCAACAACGAGGACGCAATATAAGACTGCTCCAATAATTTCAGACCACACAGAGTATAGACATGCTGTAAGGCATTACCCAGCCTTTGTGCTTGAGAATTTATTTTCTTAATAATAAGCAAAATTTTAAAGAACTTCTACCACGTCCTAAGACACTGTTACCAAGTACGGTCCTATCCTTTCCAGAAGTTTCCCGAGTGTCATTGAAAAGTGAAAAGAATATTACATTCAACGCCAAACTATAAAATTTAAATAATTAAAGTTTGAATTTTAAAGATATTTTCAAGATATTAAAATTTTGGACATAAAGAATTGCTTTCTTTAAAAAAAGTTGGTACAATTAAGTAACTAAACAAAATTATTTATTACTTCTAAATTAATTGGTTCATTACTATTTAATATTTCATTGGTGTAAAATTTGTGTGTAAAGTTGATTTCAAAATGTTCAAAATGTTTGTAAATCTATCGGACCGACAACACACACACACACACACACACACACACACACACACACATACCTGCCCCAGGAAGAACTCGAACCTCCACGGCGAGCAACCGCGCGCTCCGCAGCGAGAAAAGTTGATTTGCTATGTTGGTTCGTATTTCGGCGTTGTCCATCTGTGATGTAGTTGCAAGTCATTTTGAGTAATTTCTTCCTGGTAATCTTAACATTAATTATTCTGCCAACCGAGTGTTTTGCTGCCTACTGTGTAATTATCATGCAGGTGAGTGTTAGTAAAGGGACGTTGATAATTGAGTACTACATTGGTCTCCGATCCAACAGTGTTTCCGAACTAATCCAGTTTAATCAAATAATAATTACGTGGTTTATTTTCTTTCTTGTTATAAACTGATAAAACCAAAGCATCGTAAAATTTATTCAATTGCAAAAGTGTTTGCCAATCTTCTGTTGTGCAACACTAACGTGTGTGATTACCCATTCATAATTGTCGTGGTTAATTACAACACACCCTGAGTGCCCCATTGTGCTGGCGACCGTGTTAATTTATTAATTTTGTTACTGTTTCATTGTTTGTTACTTCCTACAATTTGCAATACTTTCGTGTGTGAGTCATATTGTTCCATAATAAAATCAATTCAATTACTAATTAGTAAAGTAGGCGGAACGGCTCTGGTGTGGTAGTTCGTTGTGGCAGCATTCCCTCACTAGTTGGTTTTCGTTTGCACAGTTTTTATTGTAGGCAACACGCGGGTCAATTTTAACATCAATCTGTCGCAGGATTAATCAACGGGTTGGTGAGGGGAGTGTTGCAAGCAATAGGAAGCTCGAAACGGATTCGACCCCGCCTAATAGACGGCTTGGTACTCACTCGATCTGGCGCTCGAGGAAGTCTACGCCGATGGTCTTCTTGTAGTCTTTGGTGAAGGTGCCCTTGCAGTAGCGCTGGATCATGCTCGACTTGCCGACGGCGCCGTTGCCCACGATGACCACCTGCGAACAGAGGCCGCGTGGTCAGCTTAGCGTGGCAGCAGCTGGCGGCCGCGAGGCGTTCCAGGAACAGGTGCTAGTGGCTGGCGGGACCTCTGCATGTACAAGGCCAGTTTCTACACTTTCATGCTCTTTCGGTATTGCTTACACTATCTGACGAATTAGCACAAACCAGAATTCAATCCAAGAACAGCTGCCAGCATGCAAAACATAGATGTAGATATTCCTGGAGTAATAAAACAACTTAAGTCACTAAACAAAGACAAATCTTCCGGGCCAGACTGTATACCAACTAGATTCCTCTCAGAGTATGCTGATGCAATAGCTCCGTACTTAGCTACAATTTACAACCGATCACTCAGCGAAAGATCCGTACCCAACGACTGGAAAGTTGCCCAAGTTACTCCAGTATTCAAGAAAGGCAATAGGAGTGATCCCCAAAATTACAGGCCTATCTCATTGACGTCTATTTGCAGTAGGATTTTGGAACATATACTTTGTTCGAACATTACGAACTACCTCGAAAAGAGCGACCTATTAACCAGTAGTCAACACGGATTCAGAAAGTATCACTCTTGCGAAACATAGCTTGCCCTTTATTCACATGAAGTGTTAAGTGCCATCGGCAAGGGATCTCAAATCGATTCCCTATTTCTGGAATTCCGGAAGGCTTTTGACACTGTACCCCACAAGCGGCTTCTAATGAAATTGTGTCCTTGTGGAATATCTCCCCGCTTGTGCGATTGCATTCACGATTTCCTATCAGAAAGGACACAGTTCGTTGTAATTGAGGGTAAGTCATCGAGTAAAACAGAAGTGATAACTGGCGTTCCCCAGGGAAGCGTTATAGGTCCCCTACTCTTCCTTGTGTTTATAACCGATTTAGGAGATAATCTGAATAGCTCCCTTAGACTGTTCGCGGATGCTGCTGTCGTTTATCGGTAAGTGAAGTCAACAGAGGACCAAAACCTACTGCAAAGCGATTTAGACAAAATTTCTACATGGTGCGAAAATTGGCAATTGACACTAAATAAAGAAAAGTGTGAAGTAATACACATGACCACTAAAAGAAATCCGCTGTACTTCAATTACGCGATAAATCAGTCGAACCTTAAGATCGTAAATTCTACCAAATATTTGGGAGTTACAATTACGAACAACTTTGACTGAAGAGAACACACAGAAAATACTGTGGGGAAGGCGAACCAAAGGTTACGTTTCATTGGCAGAACGCTTCGAAGATGAACCAGCTCCACCAAAGAGACTGCCTGCATCACACTTGTGCGTCCTCTTCTGTAGTAATGTTGCCCATTGTGGGACCCTCGCCAGGTGGGACTGACGGAAGACGTTGAGAAGGTTCAGAGAAGGACAGCTCGTTTTGTATTATCACGTTACATTGGGCAAAGCGGCACGGAAATTTTGCACGAATTGGGGTGGAAATTATTAAAAGAAAGACGTTATTCATTGCGACGTGCTCTGTTTGCGAAGTTTCCATCACGGACTTTTACTTCTGAACGTGAAAATATTTTGCTAATACCCACGTACTTGAGGAGACATGACCATACCAATAAAATAAGAGAAATCAGATCGAAAACGGAACGGTTCTTTCTTCCCGCGCGCTATTAGAGAATGGAACGGTAGAGAAAAGTGATGAAAGTGGTTAATGAACCCTCTGCCAGGCACTTAAATGTGATTTGCAGAATATCTAAAAAAAAAAAAAAAAAAAAAAAAAAAAAAAATGGTAGCACAAACCATTTACACAAGTAATCACAGGTGACTTCTAGAGCCATCCCGGGATTAGTTTATGTGCGAAGAGCACACATGAGTATCGAAGAATGCGAATTACAGTAAACACGGGCATTATATGACAGTATATGTAACTAGATGGCAGTCGTTTGTGTGACCTGAAGATGATACCAGTGGCGCACCAAGTGCGGTTGGGATGATACGTTGTTGCAGCCTCCCACGTCTTATTGCGGCTAAGGACATCCCCACTATAAGCTTCACATGATACAATTCAAACAGCCACCTACCACAGAACATATTAACGACCACAATGAATTGCTATTCGTTAGTCTCGCTAAAACTCGAGAACGGCTGAACCGATTTGGCTAATTTTAGTCTTGAAATATTCGTGTAAGTCCAGGGAAGGTTTAAACGGTTATAAAATATGGAAAAGTTGTCCGGAAAAAGAGGAAAATCGGCAAAAACTGAAACACCTTTTTCCAGTGAGCTATCAATACCGTTTGTCCAATTGCGATAAAATTGTCATTTCGTGTTGTAACCAAGAGGAAGGTTCACATCAAATAAAAATTTGTAAAAGTCGCCCGGAAAGCAGGAAAATTGGAAAGCGGTATTTTTCTATGAATAAAAATCAATTGCTCAATTGCCACATGGTTGTAAGAGCCTCACTTCAGTACGGCTTGACAGGAAAAGGTTTGTATGAAATAAATCTACCGGAAAATTGCAAAATTTGAGAAAAACTGAAAGTGCGGTTTTCAGTGTGTTTTGATTGAATTCAGCACTGTAACTGGCTATTCACACGACGGAGAGGGGTAATATTTTTGTTTTGTATTCATTACGGTCTTGGAAAAGTTTACAGTAAAAAATAAATAGGGACAGTTAAAAAGGAAAGTCGCAAAATTCGACCGAAGTTCCGTTTTCATTGTGTTCCTAAATGTACTAAACACTAAGTTGAAAACCGATCATCCGATTGCGATAAAATTTTGATTATTTGACGTTCAACGAAAGATGAACGTTCTTACGAACTAAAAAATTTGGGGAAGTTACCCGGGAAATTTGAAAATTCACGAGAAACAGTTTTTTTTTTTTCAATCGGATATCAATATCATTCGTACGATTGCGATAAAATTTTGCACATTTGACATTCACCGGTAATTACACTATCTGATGATGACTTTATGAAGCTACTGGGTCTAAAATACATACGATTTAAATTAATATAGCTTATATTAAGAGGAAAGTGATATTTGTATACTAACATAGACCATAGACACGATCAAATACTGTTACAGTAAGACACTGTACATGTGTCTTCCTAACTTGTTTACCTCACAAAATCTAGCGACAAAAAGATATAAATATTTTAATACTGTGGTGTAATTCAGTATATGATGTTTCAATGTAATGCAATATGTAAACCATAATGTTTGTTGCACAACAAATATAAGTCAAGGCACCACAAAATTTACCATCGCTTTTAAAACAGAACATTAAGTATTAAAGGTATGGAATGTGTATCTTCTTGACCTGTCGTAAATCAAATATTTAAAAAAATTATAAGAAGCAAGCTTATTGAACGCCTTATGTAACGTGAGATGAATGTGAAAACTTCTCAACTAATGTCAAGCGTTTCTTGTCGATTGCTCAAGATGTCCTAATAAGCCGGAAACTATTTCTAAGTAAACAAAAATTATTAGAAAATTAAGTTTATTTGCTTACAACCCTAAATATTGAGTTCTTGCAACCAGAAGTGATGAAAGAATCCATACAAAAGAATCGAAACAATTTACACAGAATAATGTAAAGATCACAAAACTAAGCGCAAGCCTTATCTAAAATCACAAAAGAGTAATGGCCTTCCATAGTAAGAGCGTGATTCACGATCACGAGCGAAACTTCAAATACGTAGCACGCGATCTAATTATTAATACAGGTGCCTATAATTTTAACAACGTATCTATAACATTTCCATGATGATGAAACAAGGAGAAAATCTACAAAACGATGTCAGTTTCTTAACTTTACAGTTACGAATGCTAAGTACGGCAAAAGACGCTTATAGAGCGGCGTTCTGTCTAAGAGGTCTAATCAGAATTGCGGAAGAACTTTCAGTGAAGGAGGGTAGCAAGGGTGGGAGAGGTAAGGAAGACGAAATGCGAAAAGGCAGTGTGTGTGTGTCATGCAACGGAGACGTCACGCGGGTAAAGAAAGCGTCAGAGTGGTCGTCAAACATTGACGTCGCTAAACCGGTCCCATGTGAAAGCTGACGACAGGCACTTCGAGACCAGGCAAATGATGGCTGTTAGCGTTGCCCTCCAATAAAGGAGAAGAACGAAGAGAGGGGGAAAGAAGAGGAGGGTAGTATAAATGCAGAGTGGTGGCGGTGGTGGTGGTGGTGGTGGAGGTGGATCTTGCATTCTGGGTGAAAATATGAATATTGTGGAAGAATTCACTGACAGATGAAAACTGTAAAACAACCCAGCAACTACATTAGCTGCAGATACTATCTTCTACCTGTGATCATACACTGTATGAATAGGCTATTATTTGCTAAAGAATAATATATAAAAATTAACATAATGGTTAATTAATTAAGAGGTTTTATTCCAACATTTCCAAATGACGTAGGCCAGTGTTTTTCAATCACTTCGAATATGCTACCCTATTCCAAGTAAAAGTATTCTGGCGACTCCCTCCTCACGAACCATAACAAAACTTATCTCAAAGGAAAAAAAAAACTCAGGCTTGCTTCTTTTGCTTCAGCATTCTTTTAAATTGTGGAACAAAGTTTTATTGACTATTTTCGGAGTGGAATTCATTATCCCATTTTTATACGATTTCTGACAGAAGAATATATTTAGCTTAACGAGTGTTTCGCATTTAAGGCGAGACTCAGAAGTGAATTATGCTCATTAAGAAAGGTCCAATTTGTAAATAAGATCTTTTTCGGAATTTTTCAGAATTACTCTATCATGTTCTTTTACCAACAGATTGCTTCCTGAAAACTTTGCGCTCATTTATCATTACACTGTGTTATAACACAGCCTATGATGTATTCAATCCATAATTGTTACACACAGAACTCTGTAATTTTAACAAAATAAATTTCACTTAAGCATACGTTTTTGTATTACTGAGATACTTCATGGTGCAAGTACTACTTCGTGTGACCCACAAGTTGAAGAACACGGATGTTCAATATACCTCAGTTAAATATTGTTTATTTCAATATATGTATTGATATATAGGAGATGCCGCGGCGGAGCGGCCGAGAGCACTGAGGCGCTATGTTCCAATGCGGAAGGCGGTCCCCGTCGGGGGTTCGAATCCCCCCTCGGGCATGGATGTTTGTGCTGTCTTTAGTATAAACTGGTTCATAAGTAGTTTAGGACTGATGACCTCGCAGTTCAGTCCCATAAGCTTTACAAACGTTTGATTTTCTATAGGAAGTGATCTTACACAACAAAGTAATAATTGAAGACCTCGGGGGGAAAATAATGATAACCCTCATTTGTGAAGTGTTGAGATATGGCGACTTGTATGTTTGAAAAATAGTTTCCATTACATGTTTTAATATTTGTTTCATTATTTATATTTGCCATACCTCTGCCGCTTCATGTACTACTTGAAGAAACTAAACATTCTGTCGGATATGACTGTTAGCACCTAATAAATTAAAAATCCAAAAGTTGAGGCTTATCATTATTTGCCCCCGAGGTTTTCAATTAGAAATTAATCGTAAAAAATTAGCATAACAGATGCCTTGACTGCGTTATGAGCATTATAGCAAGATTCTCAATTTAGTTATCTTCTTTGATGCTCAGACACAGAGTCCATTTTGCTATCACATAACTCGAAATAATAGTCAGCTCGGAATAGTCCAAATCTTATTCTGTCAAACAGCATATCAAATAGCATATCTCATGTAGAAACATACTGTTCAGATACAGATCCTTAATCGGAGAACGTTGAAGTTGAAGTTCTTAAAATAGCACAAATTAATCCTTGTGATAGTAAAAGTCTCAACAAAGCGGCCACTTGCCATGCGGATTCTAACACTGAAGACCATCTATCCTGGCAGGTTTCTTTTTCAACGTGAGACATAGGTGTTACTTTAGCCATAAAGAGCTCGCTTCACGAACCGTCCCAGTATTTTACTTGACCACAGCAGTTTTCTGCACTAACCCCTCTTTCATCCCCTCAAAAAGTAGCAGAGTTCTTAACTTTGATCAATTGCACATTAACTTAAAATTTTGACCATATTAAACAAAAAAGTTTCCATTTCGTCACCAAGGAACAATTTATCGGCAGTACAAATAATGTATGTAATAAATAAACCACCTTTTATGATGTTGACTGCTCATACTACGCAATATACAGGATGAGTCACCTAACATTACCGCTGGATATATTTCGTAAACCACATCAAATACTGACGAATCGATTCCACAGACCGAACGTGAGGAGAGGGGCTAGTGTCATGGGTTAATACAATCCATAAAAAATGCACGGAAGTAAGTTTTTTTAACCCAAACCAACGGTTTTTTTAAAGGAAACACGTTAGTTTTGTTATCACATCTGAACATATAAACAAATACGTAATCAGTGCCGTTTGTTGCATTGTAAACTGTTAATTACATCCGGAGATATTGTAACCTAAAGTTGACGCTTGAGTACCACTCCTCCGCTGTTCGATCGTGTGTATCGAAGAGAACCGAATTAAGTGGGGGTCCAAAGGGAACGATGATGTACCTTAGGTACAGAAGAGACTAGAACAGCACATTACGTCCACATGCTAACACCTTTATTGGTCTTTTTCACTGACGCACATGTACATTACCATGAGGGGTGAGGTACACGTACTCACGTGGTTTCCGTTTTCAATTACGGAGTGGAATAGAGTGTGTCCCGACATGTCAGGCCAATAGATGTTCAAAGTGGTGGCCATCATTTGCTGCACACAATTGCAATCTATGGTGTAATGAATGTCGTACACGCTGCAGTACAACTGGTGTAATGTCGCCGCAGGCTGCCACAATACGTCGTTCCGTATCCTCTGGGGTTGTAGGCACATCATGGTACACATTCTTCTTTAAAGTATCCCACAGAAAGAAGTCCAGGGGTGTAAGATCAGGAGAACGGGCTGGCCAATTTATGCGTCCTCCACGTCCTATGAAACGCCCGTCGAACATCCTGTCAAGGGTCTGCCTAGTGTTTGTTAATTGCGGAATGTGCAGGTGCTCCATCATGCTGATACCACATACGTTGACGCGTTTCCAGTGGGACATTTTCGAGCAACGTTGGCAGATCATTCTGTAGAAACGCGATGTATGTTGCAGCTGTTTGGTCCCCTGCAATAAAGTGAGGACCAATGAGGTAGTCGCCAATGATTCCGCACCATAAATTTACAGTCCACGGTCGCTGTCGCTCTACCTGTCGGAGCCAGCGAAGATTGTCCACGGACCAGTAATGCATGTTCCGTAGATTCACTGCCCCGTGGTTTGTGAAACCCGCTTCATCGGTAAACAGGTAGAACTGCAACGCATTCTCTGTTAATGCCCATTGACAGAATTGCACTCTATGATTAAAGTCATCACCATGTAATTGCTGATGTAGCGACACATGAAACGGGTGAAAGCGGTGACGATGCAGTATGCGCATGACACTACTTAAACTCAGTCCACCGGCTCTCGCAATGTCCCGTGTACTCCTGTGTGGGTTCACGGCAACAGCAGCTAACACACCAACTGCACCCGCTTCTCCTGTGACGGGCCTGTTACGGACCCGTTTGCGTGCTACCATATCTGTTGCATACAGTTGGCGGTAGATGTTTTGAAATGTGCGGCACGTTGGATGCTCTCTGTCCGGCTACCGTTCTGCATACATCCTGCAGGCTTCAGCTGCAATCGCCATAGAAGAGTATCATCTCCGCCTTTTCAGAGTTCGAATACACCATAGTCACAGTTCCTACAACACTACACTATCACAGACGTCTGGTAACACAGTGTACTGCAGTTAGTCTGCGTGAAAAGAAGAATGAAGAATAACAATAGCAGCAAGCGCTACATGCGGACACTGCGACAGCTAGACCAAACCACAATAGTGCACTACAGCCACACTCGTAAACATGGTCATCATCGTATACATGTCCCTGCAGATGCTGCTCGCTGACCGTGGCCCGTGTTTGTTACAACACGCAACTGAACGTCGGAGGTTTCAAGCGTCATTTTAGGTTACAATATCTCCGGATGTAATTAACATTGTACAATGCAACAAACGACACTGATTACGTATTTGTTTATATGTTCAGATGTGCTAACAAAACTAACGGGGTTCCGTTTAAAAAAACCTAGGTTTGTATTAAAAAACCTACTTTCGTGCATTTTCTTATGGTTTGTATTAACCAATAACACTAGTCCCTCTCCTCACGTTCGGTCTGTAGAATCGGTTCGTCAGTGATGTGGTTTACGAAATATATTCAGCGGTAATGTTAGGTGACTCGCCCTGTATACGTACAGGTACAGGCAAAAGAGACAAACATTCATTAAATAGTTACACGAGCATGAGGGTAACAGGGGCATATCATGCTTCTCTGAATTGCTGAGTTACCGGGGAGGATACAATGATCTGAATACATATCTATAAGAAATTGATATGGCTAATATGGCTAGTACAGCAAGTCAAATACATAGATGCAAGTGTATTGCTTTGATGATGGTAGCTTGAGGTAACAAACATCTAAGACACTTAGTTGAAATCACATGACGCATTCAAAGGTCGGACATTTTAAATTTGCTATATTTAGATAGTGTGCACACTAACTTTTGAAGTTTTCAAGAAAATATAAATATTGTTGCCCCATGAGATGCGGCCAACTTTTCTGACATCGTAGATGCCTTCAGAATTGATGAAAACATAACACTGAGATTAAATTTTTATTTCTAAGTTTAAAATGTGTCGTCCTTTTAATAATCTGCCATACGGAGTATGTATCCTTAATGTCATATCGCATTGCATTGCACTTCATTTCTCATTTCAAATCATCTCCTGCTTATCGGAAAGGTCTGGTAAATGATGACAGAAAGATTGGCCCGGGTTACACCAGCCACTGCTTACACTAAATTAATTTTGTTAGTACGTGGAAACGCCAACATCGAGTGCCTCTGATTCAATGTTGAGGCGTGTAGCAACAACTACCTTCAACAAAGGTGGCAACGAAGAATACTGACTTCATCATCTAAGTCACTTCACATGGGTTGTATTTTCAATCATGCGATGTTAGTACAAGGTGGTAAAATTTGTAAGGCATCTCTGGTTGTTCTTGGTGTTGCAGTGTGGGTGGTCAGCAGTGTGGGTGTACCACTTCTTGTAGAATCTGTAATATTGTTGTTGTTGTCTTCAGTCCGCAGACTGGTTTGATGCAGCTCTCCACGCTCCCCTGTCCTGTGCAAGTCTCTTCATCTGAGAATACGTTCGGCAACCTACATCCCTTTGAATCTGCTTACTGTATTCGTCCCTCGGTCTCTCTCTACGATTTTTACCCCACACGCTTCCTTCTAATGCTAAGTTGACAATTTATTGATGTCTCAGAATGTGTTCCACCAACCTATACCTTCTCTTAGTCAGGATATGCCAGAAACTCCTTTTCTCACCAATTCTGTAGAGCACCTCGTCATTAGTTATGTGATCTAACCATCTGATCATCAATCGTCTGTAGCACCACATTTCAAAACCTATTATCTTTCTGTCTGAACTCCTTATCGTCTACGTTTCACTCCCATACGATGCTACACTCCAGACGAATGCTTTCAGGAGTTCCTAACATTTAAACTAGTAATGGATGTGAACAATATTCACTTCTTCAATTCGATTTTCTTCCCATAGTTAATCGTCATTTTATATCTTCTTCGGCCATCAGAAGTCATCTTGCTACCCAAATAACAAAACTCATCTACTACTTTGTCTCATTACCTAACCTAATTCCTTCAGCATAGCCTGATTTTCTGACACTACATTCCATTACCCTTGTTTTACTTTTGTTAATATTCATCCTACACCTTTCTTTCAAGACACTGTCCATTTCGTTTAATTGCTCTTCCAGGTTATTTGCTGTCTCTGACACAATTACTACGTCGTCAGCAAATCGCAAGGTTTGTATTTACCTCTCCCTGGATTTAATTCCCTCTCCAAATTTCTCGTTGCATTCCTTTACTGCTTGCTTAATGTATAGATTCAACAACATTGGGGAAAGGCTACAACCCCTTCTTACTCCTTTTCCAACATCTGCGTCCCTTTCTTGCCCTTCGACTCTAATAACCGCTGTCTGGTTTTTGTACAAGTTGAATATAACTCTTCGCTCACTATATTTTACCCCTGCTACCTTCATAATCTGAGAAAGTGTATTCCAGTCAAGGTTGTCAAAAGCTTTCTCCAAATCTACAAATGCCAAAAACGTAGATTTGCCTTTCCTTAGCCTATCTTCTAAGATAAGTCGTAATGTGAGTATTGCCTCCCGTGTTCCTACATTTCTCTTAAGTCCAAACTGATCTTCCCAAAGGTCGGATTCCACTAGCTTTCAGTTCGTCTGTAAATAATTCCTATCAGTATTTTGTAACCTTGACTTATTAAACTGACAGTTCTGCAATTTTCACATTTGTCCGCACTTTCTGTCTTAGGAATTGGAATCACTGCTTTGTCGTTGTAGTCTGAGGGTATATTTCCCCTGCCTCATACATCTTGATTACCAGGTGGAACAGTTTTTCCATGACTGGCTCTCCTAACGATAATAGCAGGTCAGACGGAATATCATCTACTCCAGCAGTCTTGTTTCTACTCAAATCTTTTAAGTGCTCTGTCAAATTCTTTTCGCAATGTAGTAATGTTACTTTTTCAATTCTCTGCATATATAAAATACTGAAATTTCAGTACTTGATAATGTTTTGCTTTGATCACTACATGTCTTCTAAAAGGTAGGACCTTTTCCTACCTGGTTACGTCTTCATTGATGTATCAAGTGATTCACTACTGAGCCCTTACGTAAGAGCCGCGAGCTAATGCAGTTCGCTCTCAGGGTACGGTTTCACTGGGAAGTAATAACGTAAGACGCAGCGGCGCTCTGTTCGGAAATAGGACCTTCGCGTCTCGCAGGTGTACTTTACACGTGTAGCGAGTTTCTCAGGCCGGGGACCACGCTAGCGACACTGATGCCGATCCCGCCGTCTTCTGACGCCTGTAGTGTCTGTTAGCCTCTCATGGAGCAGAACAGGGGGGGGGGGGGGGGGATTGTCATAGAAAGCATAATAGTTCCTTTCGTCAAGGGTCGTTTTAGTAATTGAATGCGTGACTGTCAAACTCCATAAGATGCGGCATTAAAGGCGTTCTGTATGACGAAGGGATACGAAGCATTTCCATCCTTTTGTCCGGCTATTTCTTCCTTATTACCCACGAGAAATAATCCGATTCCATCCATTTTTTCAAATAAATGTTTAATGTCCCTAAACCTAAGGTTATCGGTCTCTAGACTAACAAGATACTTAACCCTTCATTTGGCAATGTTTCTCTCGAGCAACATTCAAATTGCGCGTGATATTCCGCAATACGTTTCAAGTTCGTCCTTGGATGGGCAGTTGTGGTTAAACCAACATTTAAGCTTTCAAATATGTCGTTGTTTCGCTCTCCTTTGCAAAAAGTTTAACAATCTGAATAATAGTCTAGTACAAAAATACTACAACAAGCCACAAGATTTTTGTAACCTAAACGAAATCAGCTGTGATCTTCTCAAACCACAAATGGATAAAATAATAATCCGAATCTTCAACAGACACTGCAAGCGGAAGTTATCGGGGTACTAGTATCTTTCGATTTTGAGACGAATATTTTCCTGATACGCAGTAAGCAAATTATAAAGGAAAACAGAAGCCTTGTAAGTGATGTATCATGTAAAACTCTGAAATTTTGTTTGGGCACTGTAAATAGAGCGATGGCTATTGGGAAGAGACGGCCTAAATTTACAACTATTCCAAAAGAAGAAAGAAAAAGCATCTCAAGTACTTGACTGTAAAACGTGGAAATTGTGGGATTATTCTGGAACTTTGTACCACAAAAAGGACTTATTTCAGACATCTCACATGAAACAGCCCAAAATACAATAATTTATGTAGCAATAGGAACTGTAACATTACATTTTATATATATTTTTTTATTAAAATTATATATCTGCGACACTTGTCGCTAGCGTCCGTTCTTTCTGCCAGTAAATCTCTGATTATTTTGTTTCATAAGAGACTTTCAAATTATTTGAACGAGCTGGGGTGCAAACGGAATCGCTCGTCGTCTTTCGTCTTCTTTCTGTCGAATAGATCGAACGTCTCTCTCTCTCTTGGTCTCTCCATATTGATCATGTAAGTGTGAGCTATAAACAATTAATTGTAATAAATTCAGTTATTCGTTTGAAGTTAATAGTTTATTTAAAAGGAGATCTTTTCCCATCTTTCTTTTGTAATGTTGCTTTCTGGTGTTTTGTTTATTCTAACTACTATTGCCGCTAAATTCTGATGGCGGAATCTTTCGTGTTTTTCTCACTGTCTCTATTTTTTCAAAATTAATATTCATTGCAATATTTCACAGTTTGCTAAATTTCAATAACTGTACCTAACTTTAATCTTGACGACGACAACAGCTAAAAAGAAAAAGTATCATTACAGTACAACACTGTAGTACTTACACTGTAGCAGTGTTTTTGGCAATGTGCTTACAGACAAACGATATTTTGAGAAAAAAATCATATGCAATTGTTGACACGGCACTACACGTCTAATTTAAGTAATTTAGTATTTCTTCTTCATGTGATTTCTGTGTTTGCAAAATAAAGGGTTATACTAAGAACAAAACACACACACACACACACACACACACACACACACACACACACACACACACGTGCGCGCACGCACGCGTTATATACATATATATAAATATATATACACCTGAGGGAGGACTCAACTCCGACGCCAGCAGCCGCGCGATCCGCAACCTGGCGCCCGAGACCGCAAGGCCATTTCGCGTGACAATACGTTTTACACTTTTAATATGGCTTCTCGTGGAATTCATTCGTCTTGAAGAGGACTCTGGAAAGAGCACTACAGATACTGCACTGTATATTTACGATCTCAACATAAACATTCTTATCGAACATAAATGGACAATATATTGAGACCTGAGCCGCTAAAAATACAGAAAAGAAATATGTTAAGGGAGGGAGAGAGTGTGGACGCGTGCACCGTATTCAAGTAGTTACTGGAAATTTCCAAGTGAAACTTCATGACAGGTTAGAGCTGTGCACCAGATACAGGCTCGTTCTGGGGCCCCAGCTACTTCGCAGCATTGCTCTAAGCGATTCGACCAGCCGAATTGCCCCTCCGCAACTTTCTTCAAAGATTGCTCGCTGTGTGGTTGGTGGATCAAGACAGCTGTGAAGGGACTGATGAGTCGTTTCTGCAGTGATCAATCGGTAGCGCACTGAGCGCGTAATCCTATGTCCGGGTTCGAGTCCCGGTCCGTTACACACGCTCCCATCTTGAATGTGTAGCTAAAACACTAGTATAGACTGAAATTTCCAATTTCGAAAGTGCGTTTTCATGTATTCTTTAAACATGGAAAGTTCCCCAGCGTACGTTTCTACCTTCAAGTAAAGTGAGTCATTTTCGGCTGTATGTCCAGTAACATCTCAAATTTTGTCATCAGTTGAGAGGGGTGGATGATTAAGTATGAAACCTTAAATATACAATTTGCTAATGTGTAAAGAAATGAAGGAAAATTATGGCTGAATTTTCCGTCGAGACAGTGGTCATTGGAATCGGAACACAAGCTCCGTTATTTTGTTAGAGGTGGGAAGGAGATTCGGCCGTGCCCTTTCAAAAGCAAACACCCCGGCATTTACCAGGAGAGATTATGCGAAATGACGCAAAGGGTAAATCAGGATTGCCGGATTCGTATTTGAACTACCACCACACTCTGTATGGTAACGTAAAGTAATACGAAGTTTGTGTTTGTTCAGAATCCACTTTCTTATTGATTATTGTCATGTGTTAGTGAGCTTCGGTTTTATACTGTATACAAGTTTTATTCTCTGTTCTCAATGTAGACAAAGAGCTACTCTTTAATTCACTTGCATATTGATTCATGACATGAGAATGGTTAAATAATCGTTACAGCTTTGATGTATATAGGAAGAGACAAGAAGGAAAAACAGTATTGCAATTCCAAAGTGAGACGTTCTGTGGTAGTGATAAATGTATCCAAGTTGTCTCTTTGTGACGCCACTGCCACCTAGTAGGTACCTGGTACAGTCTCCTTGTTACTTGTGATAAGAACACACACAATTTTTAAATGTGCAATAACGATGATGATCCACTTTGGTGATGCAAATTTTTATCGTTTGGCAATGTTCTTTTTCTTGTATTTCATTTTCACAAGTAACTATTTCATGTGAATTCCAAAGGTTTTGTACATCTTTTGTTAACTTTTATCTTATCTGTATACAAACAAGAACTTCACAGATTTTAACACTCTTTATACCGTTTTGCAGTGAAAATAGGAGAAAATTGTTATATAAGAAATTGTTTCTGAAGATAACGACGTAGTTCATCGAAACCGGTAAAATAAATAAATAAACTAGCGATCTTGGTTAAAGTAAGTGTGTTTTATATAAATTTTGATCGCTCTCCATACGCATAATATGCTAGTTAGCAATAAAAAGTTGTTAAAATATTCATATTTTGATTGTATCTTCTTGGCATACACCCAGTTAAAATTCTCTTGATTCCGACTCGCAGATTGACCAGGGAAGTGAATAGGAAAAATGTTCAAATGTTTCTAGAACCTATGGGACTCAACTACGAGGTCATCAGTCCCTAAGCTTACAAGCTACTTATGAACTACCTAAGACTAAGGACGGCACAAATATCCATGCCCGAGGGGGGATTCGAACCCCCGACCGTAGTGGTCGTGCAGACAGTGACTGAAGCGCCTCAGTCCCCTCGGCCACCGCGACCGGCAGTGAATAGGTGATTTAAACTTTGTTTAGACGATTATCTATACTTCAGTGACGGTAGGAAACAGGAAAATAGACGAATGATGCATGTTCCAGATGTAATGTACACGTTTCGGTACGCCAGCCCTTCACATACTTTTGTAGCTGATTATTTTCGCCTTGCCATATGTAAGACTAGCTTATATGCCCGTACTTGGCAACAGTTAAAGAAGGACCTGTGTGTATCATGGCTTTTCAGGGTTCCGGACCTCGGACACTTTTAAACATAAACTATATGTAAACCCAGGTGCTTACTTATCCTGCACTCTCGTGGTCCACCTCCTCTTCCCTTCTGTCTCTGCATCCATCTCTTTCTCTCCCGTCTTTCTGTTCGTTTCCACCTTTCCCCCTCTGCAAAGTTTTTTTACAAGGTTACCCTCTGTCACGTACCATACTAACATTCATTTACCCAGTGACCTTCCTCTTGGTTTAAAGGTCATGTGTGCCAAAATTAGTCAAGATATAAGTAAAACTATGTATTTTGTTAAAGTTCGTAAGTACCCTCCATAATGCAACAACCGAAATTTTATACAGACAGTCACATTCCTCTTTATGCTCCGACGTGCAAAATGTTATCAGTATCGAAAAAAACTATAGATTTGTATGCAATAAAAACAGGGCCACATTGAAAAACGCACTTCGTTGTTCTCAAATTTTCCAGTTTTAATTCATACAACCCTTGTTCTGAGAAAAACGAAAACAGCCCAAAAAGATCTGTGAAAAAGGTCGAGCTTTTCTCAAGGTATGGCGCGACTAAGGTATTCAGGGATACAGTTTTATATTGCAAGATACCCTCCCCCATGCACCTGGCCTTCCTCTTGTATTGAACGTCACGCGTGCAAAATTTCGTGAAGATCCGAATGAAACTGTAGCTTTCGTCAGTCTGTAGAAAAAGTATCATCCCCCTTACACCTTAATTCCGTCCTATCGAAAATACTTTGTTAGCTGGCGTCTGCTACCTATAAACTTCATACCGGCAAAATTTCAGCTTCATAGGTGCATTAATTTTAGTAATTTTGTGTTTAGTCAGTGAGTGAGTGAGTGCGTGACTTTCGCTTTATATATAATACCTCCTGAATTATGTGTCCTGTAAAAAAATTATTTACCAAATTCCTACAATGAAATATTAGAAAACTGACAACGAAATGTGTTGTGAATGGAGTTGGTAGTAAATACGCAGTAAATTACAATCTCATCCATATCAGAGCGAATTTTCATGCATTTCATTGTCTTTGACGTCATAGCACCTGAACTATACGTCGTAATACGATATTATTTCGAAGGTACATCCAGTGGTGTACATGTAAAATGTCTGCAAAATACGTCGCGAACAGATAGCAGGAAAGACGCAATAAATCAAAACGTCATGCCTGATGAGACGGTTTTTCTTGTTTATGGCTCCATATATCATGAACTGCGTGTCGTACTACGACAAAATTTTGAACGTACGTTCAGTGGTATGTGTGTATACTGTTTGTAAGATTTCTCACGAATACAATCAGTAGTGTACGAGTAAGAAATTGTAGCGTCATACCAAACGCCGTAATTTTACTGCATGAACACCGAAAATGTAGTAAGCGAGAAACTTTTTTCCTTTCATCATTTTGCTAGAGTAGTCAGCGAGAAAAAGTTTTTCAAAGGTTTGAAATTATGTTTAAAGTTTGTTGCTAGTCCCTAAGGGCTCTCCTTCTCAAGTAGTGAACTGATAAAGTCACAGTAACACGTGCCGCAAGAAGCTTTTATTGTTCGTGACGTTCAAGTTCAAGTGTTTGTTAAGCTTATGGGACTTAACTACGTGGCCATCAGTCCCTAAACTTACAAACTACTTATCAACTACTTACGAACTATGACGGCACAAATATCCATGCCTGAGGGGGGATTCGAACCCCCGACCGTAGTGGCCGTGCAGACCGTGACTGGAGCGCCTCAGTCCCCTCGGCCACCGCGGCCGGCGTTCGTGACGTCATATCTCCTGAACTATCGGTCCTATCGCAAAATCGTTTCTTAGCTGACGTCTACTATCTATAAACTATATTCCTGCCAAATTTCAGCTTCATAGATGAAGTAGTTTTCGAGATTTCGTGTTGGGTCAGTGAGTGAGTGAGGGTATGAATGAGTGTCCTTTCGCTTTTACATAAATAGAGATTCCAGCACTTGGGAGGTGTACTTGGCCAGGGCCTTGAGCTGCGCCGTGTGCGACCACTGTGGCTTTCGGTCCCCGGCGACACGCGATATTTCCATCAGCCGTCCCTCAACAAGCGCCAGGCGCCCAAGACTTACGACCGCAGTCCAGCGAGCCGACCGGCGCCCACAAATTATGCAGCCCGACAACTATTGACTGCCGTCTGGTGCCGCTACCCAGTCTCCCGAGGGCTCGCTTTGATGTCCGGAACATTACGGCACAATTCAAATAGTAACCGTAGTACGATGTTTGACAACTAGCAGTATTCTTAGAACTATTACAGATGTGAATCTATACAGTTCATGGTGATGTAAGGAAATTTGGCTACACCTAAAACAAGATATACTAACAGTTTTACGTATTCTATACAAAGATTTAAAAATTGTAGAAACAATGTAACTGTTCCCGCTTAGTAATGGTATCTTGTGAGCTACAATTTTTTTATTTATTAATATTCGATCTTAGTACTTGCGGAGTGGAGTGCAATGCACAAATCAGTAATAATTAAGAGATAATGTCTATAACCCAAGGTCAACACGGATTTAGAAACTATCGTTAATGCGGAACACAACTAGCTCGTTACTAACACGAAGTAATGAGTGCTATCGACAAAGGTTCTCGAATTGATTCCGTATTTCTTGATTTCCAGAAGGCTTTTCATACCGTACCTCACAAACGGCTTTTAATCAAATTGCGTGGTTATGGTATATCGCCCCAAATTTGCGACTGAATACGGGGTTTCATGTCGGAGAGGACACAGTTTGCAGTAATAGATGGTAAGGCATCAACTAAAACATAGGTAATATTGGGCGTTTCACAGGGTATTGTCATTGGTCCTCTGCTGTTCCTTATTTACATAAAACATATGTAGCTCTCTTAGGTTGTTTGCAGTTGACGCCGACATTTATCGTCTAGTAAATCATCTGAAGATCAAAACCAACTGCAGAATGATCTAAATCAGATATCACTATGGTGTAAAAATTGGCAGTTGACTCTAAATAATGCGAAATGTGAAGTCGTTCACATGAGTCGAAAAGAAATCCGTAACTTTAATTTTGATTGATTTATCTTGTAAACAACGGCCGTAAACTCCACGAGTTATCTAGGAAGTATTATTACTTCAGACTTAAACTGCAAAGAACACGTAAATAATGACGTGGGAAAGGCGAACCAGGGACTGCGTTGTATTGGCAGAACCCTTAAAACATGCAACAGAACTACAGAAGAAACTGCATACACTTCGCTTGTCCGTCCATTTTTGGAGTATTGCTGCCCAGTGTGGGATCCTTATCAGGTGGGTTTGATGGAGGACATCGAGACAGTCCAAAGAAGGGTAGCTCGTTTAGTATTGTCACGATACAGGGGAGACAGCGTTACGGAAATGATACAGGATCTGGGACGGGAATCATTACAACGATGCTTATCGCTGCGGCGAGGTCTACTTACGAAGCTCCAATCACGAACATTCTCCTCCGAAATATAATGTTGACTCCCACCTACATAGGTAGAAATGATCATCAGAATAAAATATGAGAAATCAGAGATCGAACGGAGAGATTCAGGTGTTCTTTCTTCCCGCGCGCTATTCGAGAATTGAATGGGAGATGAATAGTATAAAGGTGGTTCGATGAACCCTCTGCCAGGCACTTAAATGTGATTTGCAGAGTATCCCATGTAGATGTAGATGTGACTTAGCTTGGCCGCCGAAGTAACACCATGGATCCGTTCTTTCAGCAACTATGATTATCCTAGAAGATTCGCGTTTACGAATTTGGCTATAATTTTTTCACTAAACAGTTGTAGCTGATAAGTTGGTATTTATTATCTCAAGTATTTTGTGTCTAATGTTCATCCACGAAACTGAAGTGGTGGTCAACACGACATACAGGCTAAGGTTTTTTGACCAGTAACCATCACAAAACAACTGACTCCACGTGGTATACACACACATGTCTGACTTCACCTGGAGCTAATTACGTGACCAATGAGTACTCATATATAGGGTGGTCGGAAATTCCCGTTACAAATTTTTAGGACTTGTAGATTAGACTTGCGCATAATAGTTCGCGATCGGGAGCGCTCACTTTAGTTCTCGGCTCTGCCGCGAACTAGTTCGTTCCTTTAGTTCGTCCGCTCCCAGTGACGGCTGAGCGACGTGGTCTGCGCATGCAGGTGGAGGGAGAAGTTCCCCTACCTAGCTGCTTGCTGCTTGAGCCGCTAACGATATCACGCAAACCAAAAGAAACAGTTTGTGGATAATCTCTCCGTTTAAGTTTAGAGTTCTCTATATCTTCGGATTATGAAATGTATTAGTCAGATATTGCAGAATACTTCGAAACAGAAATTTTGTAGCACTGAACTATGTAATCTAACAGGCAGACGCTCACTTCGAAATGGCTCTCATCATCAGAAGGCAAACACTTTATTTGTAAATCTGCTGCGCGCCCTCTCGCTGTTGCCCGTCGGTCTTCGGAAAAGAATCCAACGAATTAAGAAGCGAGATACGTTTGGCATAATCGTTCGCGACCGGTCGCGCGTATTTTAGTTCGCAGCTCGGCCGCGAAGTAGGTCGCTGTTTTTAATTCGTCCGCTCTTTTTCGCTTTTGCTACCGCTACTAAAAGAGCTTTTTCTTTTATGACAGCTTTTTTATATAATGATCAGTGTTCCCCAAGCGTGTGCTATTACCCGTATTTTTGGGCAAATAGACATCAAATACTTAGGCAAATAAACCAGTTATTTACAACAAATGGGTAATACAATGGTATTCAACAACTTTGCATACAGAGTACTCCTAGTATTTTATATTTAAAATTTTTGTCTTCGGTGCTGGGCGAGTATAAACCTTTTTTTTTCGGAGGGTCGCCGCCTTGGTTGCATCGAAAGTTAAGCCAGTCCGGTCAACCTCACACTTATTACAGAAATTGATTTTGTATTAACAAATGAAATAGAAGAAATTTTTGATCTTCACGCTAGCGACATTGATGACAATGGGTTTCGACCTTTACATTCTGACGACAGTTTTGTAGCTTATTAATTCTATACGGGTTCGTTACTTTACAGTGTTAGTGTCGCTTATACGACGTTATCCTCAACATTCTACGCCGCGATCCGTCTACAGTATGAAGCAGGCGAGAGAAAATGGTTGATGCATAATTTCTCGCATATAAATGCAAACAATATTAAGTTTTGAGTTCTCTTTATATATAGACACTGCTGAATACCTTAGAAAAGAAAATTTGTGGCAGTGAACTATGAAACTATAGCTGAGCTGCATCTCAGCTCGAAATGACGGTAACTGGCAGAAGGGAATCACGCGATTCTGCGCGCTCTCGCGTCCTCTCGCTGTTCCCCATCAGTCTTCGGAAAAGGAGCGGACGAACTAAGAGGCGAGGGATCTGCGAACTAGTTCGCGTAGTTCGCCTATGGGAGCACTCTTTCGAACTAGTTCATTCACGAACTACACAAGACGATTGTAGATGGTAGTAAGTACATAACATTTTGGATAGTAACCCATGCCCGGAATCGTATCGTTTTTGTTCCACGACTGTTTCAATTAAGATGATTCTCACATCCACTCCTACTTGAGGAATGCCATTAAGCGTGACCCAGTACAATCGTTGTACTCAATTTGAAAAGAATACTGAATCGTTCCGTTATTACTTACGTAGTTTCATTACAATTTACACCTTATGGTTTACATTAATCGACAAAATCTACGGCATCAGCCGCAACGTACTGATGCATTACATCAGCGGCTCGATGTGGCGACCACTAACGTTGTTACACACATTGTACCTCCGAAGGATGTCCCGGTACACTCTTTATCCCACCTGGTGTCTCTTACTGCCTTGTGCAACGGCCAGAACTCGTCCCTCAGCAGATGTTGACGAGTTATACAAGTCTATTGAAACTATCGTAGGACGGAAACGATACGTTTCCGGATATGCGATCCTATTCAAAATGTTATGTAATCACTACTCTCTACAAGTCCTAGAAGTTTGTAACGGGAATTTCCGACCACTCCGTATATTGTGAATTGAAAGTGGTACTCTATCAGAAAAAGTAATCTATCGAGTTGCCTACGGATTAACAAACATAATCAGAAAATAATCCGCTACTATCCACATGTAACATTTCGTAGCTAAATTAATATTTACAACTTAAATGTGTATTATTTGAACGACATCTAATTTTCAAGTTTATAGTTTGAAGTTTATAGTTTCCGTAAGAACAGTGAAGAGAGAAGATTGAGAAACAAGGCGCACACTTACTTAACGACTCGAAAGATGCAGAAACAATTTTCATACAACAAAACAGTACTCAAAGTAACAGTGTGTCTTCAATACACTACGGACATCGTATAGCTTGCTACTCTCATAAATGAAAAAAACTCTTGTTTCATGTTTACTGTGAAGTAGTGTAGCTGACTATTTCAATTCACGCAAAGGGTTCGGCTATCATCCAGATATCTAATCCATACTTAAAAGATTTTGCAGTAAAAATTGAAGTTTACGTATTTGTAAAGTGAGTATTTCGTAACGAAAGTCTACTGTATCGAAATACGTACTCATTACTGACTGTCAATTACCTGTATGAAAGTTGAGAATTTCAAACGTAGCACAGTGCTTTAACGAGGGAAAACACTTCCTGAATCCGCTCGGTGGAGCCCCTAACTGTGAATAGGTAGCTCGAAGGTGAAGAAAAAACTGCAGACTATGTAAGACGCACAGTTTAAATAAAAAGTCAACTACTCTGATATTTTGCTAGTTAGCAAAAAAACATTACTGATACCTATATTATTCAAATTAAACGTATCCAACAATAAGAAACACTGTTCTTTGTAATAGGTGGAAACGCCTGAAAGTAAAATAAAAAGTAATAAATAGCTGCTTTTGTACAATTATTTAACTTAGCGATCTGTAGATTAACTTAGCCACGCTGAGCTGCAGATTGCTGCTATCCATGTAAAGGAGATTATCTGATTTTAATTTCAATGGCGTCTTTAATTACAAAGACCCAGAAACCATCGCTGCGGGCCACGACAGGTGATGCAGTGACTGTTTTCTGAGGTATGATCAGCTAGCGTAAGCGACAAAACCTCTCCTGTTCCCGTTTCTCCGAAATAAGGCTGCCACAATTGACAAGGTATTTTGTAGACCTTAGGTGTTCTGATATCTTACTAATTGCCGAATTTTTTTGTCTGAGACCAGTAGACAGATTTAATATTTTGTCTTCTCAGCAGACGAGCTAGTAATCTTGCCTGACACGGAACCGCAGAGCGACAAAAAAGCTGGTTCCTCTTCCTGCTCCTTCTCACAGGTCTTATTGTGCCTCTTGAAGCACAACATTTATTTGGTGAGTGTTTTTTCTTCCCTGTTCTGCCTGAAGACCTCGCTAGATGGCTCTGCTTTACGGGACAGGTTGTCGGTGTCTGATGTCCATTTTACACCAATGTTTGAAACGCAGTGCGCTTTAATGTCGGGTTTGATGGTTGACAGCGTGCGGATACAAATTAGTGCTAGTAGACTGCAAAAGATCTGGAAGAGCAATTGAATGGACAGTGTCTTGAAAGGAAGATGTAAGATGAACATTAACAAGAGTAAAACGAAGGTAATGGAATGCAATGTCAGAAAATCAGGCGATGGTGAAAGAATTAGATTAGGTAACGAAACAATAAAAGTGGTACATGAATTTCGTTATTTAGGTAGCAAGATAACTTCTGATTGCCGAAGTAAAGAAGATATAAACTGCAGAATGGCTATGGGGAGAAAAGCGTTTCTAAAGAAGCTAAACTTGTTAACATCCAATATTAATTTAAATGTTAGGAAGTCCTTTCTGAAAGCACTTGGAGCGTAGCATTGTATGGGAGTGAAACGTGGATGATAAGGAGTTCAGATAAAAAGATGGTAGAAGCTTTTGAAATGTGGTGCTACAGACGAATGATGAAAATTAGATGGGTAGATCACGTAACTAATGAGGTGCTTAACCGAATCGGGGAGAAAAGGAGTTTCTGGCACATCCTGACTAAGAGAAGGGATAGATTGGTTGGACACATTCTGAAACGTCAAGGAATTGTCAACTTAGCATTAGAAGGAAGTGTGTGGGGTAAAAATCGTAGAGGGAGACAGAGGGACGAATATAGTAATCAGATTCAAAAGGATGTAGATTGCCGAACGTATCCTCAGATGAAGAGGCTTGCACAGGACAGGGTAGCGTGGAGAGCTGCATCAAATCAGTCTGCCGGCCGCGGTGGCCGAGGGGACTGAGGCGCTTCAGTCACGGTCAGCACGGCCACTACGGTGGGGTGTTCAAATCCCCCCTCAGGCATGGATATTTGTGCCGTCCTTAGTTGTAAGTAGTTCATAAGAAGTTTGTATGTTTAGGGACTGATGACCCCGTAGTTAAGTCCCTTAAGCTTAACAAACATTTTTAAAATTTAAAAAAAACCAGTCTGCGGACTGAAGACCACAACAACAACATACTCTCTACATATGCTGTAGACAAGGCATCATTCTGCTTTCCGACGGACGAGGCTATCGAGGAAGGGAGCAACGTTTTTATCTCCATGGTGAACTGATTGTTCATACTACTGACAAGACTCATGTTGATCGATTCGAGCACTGCCCCACGTTATACATTAACAGCATTTCTGAAGTGAGTCACCCTGATTGTGTTTCATATACGAGGGTAGGACAACTATTTTTCTCTTTCTTTCCTTGTAGACACCAGTCCGGTTGGAAATCTGTATGTGTGCTGTGTTGTCATTCTTTCCACCGTGAAGGCCATATTTCCTTGTATATTACCGTAATAAATTGGTGTGTTACGATATTTCAGTGCTATTCATTGTCCACCGATGTAGTTAACACTTTGGTCTTTCGTCTGTATGCGTCACAGTTTCTAACCGGACTAGTATCTGCAAAAAACAAAGTTGCCATGGCTTTTGTCCTAACAATCTTAAGCAGAAGTCTGGATGCGTAACGTATCCGCAGGGCCCCTATACCCAACCGTATCCACGGCACATTATCCGCATCCGCAGATATGGAAATTTTGAATGAATTACAGTACTAGATAGTAGGACTAAAAACGATATGTAATGATGTCATTATTGTTAGTGTGTTATTTCTGTGACAACTCATTACTTTTGACTTCTTTAATCAAAGGAAATTTTCTGTAACTAGTCAGGCAATTCCGAATGGCCTAAACAGGCCACTCCAAATACAATATCACTGAGAAGAACAAATAAAAAACAGAGCATAATTTACTGTTCGGCACCAATCAGTCCATAATAGAGGTCTGCATTATGTCCGATGTTTACCGGCGAGTCCCGCTCGCCCCTCTGGCTCTCGGGAGTACGCGGCCGAGCGTCCTCTTTAACCGGTCGTGGGCAACCGAGCGCCAGCGCTCGGCCGTGCGCGCCGAACGCTCGGGCGGTCATCAGTAACCGGCGCACTCAGCGCCAGCGAGCTGCACTGCGTCAGACTGGTTACATTAATACTTCTTCCATAGATTATGAATACGACACTTCGTAATGATGTGGAACTTGTCAGTGTAATAAAAGGTGTCTGTACAAGATATTACTTTACACAAAATGTTATGACACAAATATATTTTGTATTCTTTTTATTTTTATTTTTATTACTTTTTTTATTTTTTTATTTTTAGTTTTACTAATTTATATCTAAAAATTCATCCACTGAGTAGAAAGAGTTGTCATTCAGTTATTCGTTTAATAAATTTTTAAATGATAGTTAGCTATCTGTCAGGTTTTGATGCTGTTTGGTAGGTGACCGAAGACTTTCGTGGCAGCGTAATTCACCCCTTTCTGTGCCAAAGTGAGATTTAACCCTGCATAGTGATATCATCCTTTCTCCTGGTGTTATACCTATGCACACTGCTATTACTTCTGAACTGGGTTTGCCGCGGCGGATTAGCCATGCGGGATGCGCACGGCCGTTCGCCATCTGGAGTTAGGGTCCCCCTCTCAGGCATGGGTGTCTGTGTTATCCTCAGGTTAGTTTACCTCATTTTAAGATGTTTGCAAGCTACGGACTAATAAAGCAGTATAGTCCGATAGATTTACAAACATGTGAACATGTGTGTGAACTAGGTTGGATAATTAACAACAAATTTCATAAGTGAATATATATACTCTGAAGTAACTGTGAGGATGCCTAAATCCTTAAATAGATGTCTCCAGAACGATCTTGGGCGCGCTCCAGTAATTTACACGATTTTGTGCAATGAATACTTTTTTACTTAATAGTGAATTACCTCAGAATATGATGCCATACGAAAGCAGTAAATGAAAATAGGCGTAGTAAACTGTTTTACTGAGATTCTTATCGCCAAAATTTGGTAAAACCCTAACAGCATACGTAGCTGAACCCAAACGTTTTAGCAGACAATCAATGTGTTGCTTCAAGTTTAGTCTCTCATTAATTCACACATCTAAAAATTTTGAAAAACTCTGGTTTCCCTTCAAAACGAACGAATAATTTCGATGAATCGTAGCTACAGACTTCTGTTCAAAGTCTATATTTATTACTGGAGTTGTGCCATTTACTGTACGGAACTGTATATGCTGTGTTTTATCTAAAGTTAATGAGAGTCCGTTTACTTAGAACCACTTGTGAAAGACGTTATTTACGATTACAACAGTTAGTTCTCGTTTTATAGTTGTGATTACTATACTTGTATCATCAGCAAAAAGAACTAATCTTCATTGCCGGCCGCGGTGGCCGAGGGAACTGAGGCGCTCCAGTCACGGTCTGCACGGCCACTACGGTCGGAGGTTCGAATCCCCCCTCGGGCATGGATATTTGTGTCGTCCTAGTTCGTAAGTAGTTCATAAGTAGTTTGTAAGTTTAGGGACTGATGACCCCGTAGTTAAGTCCCATAGACTATACAAACATTTGAACTTTTTAACTAATCTTCACCAATGTAGAATGGCAAGTCATTAATGTATTTCAGAGATGAGAGACCACCGCTTCATATTAACAACTTAGTAATTTCTTTTACAAATGTCGTTCGTTGTTTACTATCAGTTCTATAACCCACATACTACAACTGTATATGTCACATTTGATGTTTGATAGTTGTAAGTTTAGGAATTGATGATCCCGCAGTTAAGTTCCATGAACTTTACAAACATTAAACATTTTTAAATATACTTTCTATGAGTTTTACCATTTTTATTTTAAGTCGTATGTATTCCAGAAAATTCCCCATTACTGTATGTGACATGGGGAATTTTCTGGAATACATAAGACATGAAATAAAAATGGTAAAACTCATAGAAAGTATAAAATTCAAGAAGACCTGTCTCAAGAAGTAAATTTTTAAATATTTTGCAAACTACTGGAGTTTCCACCATTGACATGATCATGTCTTCCAGTAACTGCAACGTTAAAAACTGTAATTTCTGTATGTAGTATTTCGTTTGTTTTGGTACACAAGCGGTAATACAGTAGTCTAATCTTGCGTTATGTGCAACGTATCTCATTGTGGTTTCAGACCACAAAACAGCGTTTAAAGAGCACATTTTGTTCTTTAAAGCACATATTAGCTTGGACACCATTGTCAACCGTATTTTGTCGGCCTTTTCTCTAATATGCCGCGATACAGTGGTGGGGT
This sequence comes from Locusta migratoria, assembly GCA_026315105.1. Lineage (NCBI taxonomy): Eukaryota > Metazoa > Arthropoda > Insecta > Orthoptera > Acrididae > Locusta > Locusta migratoria. The sequence goes on along the minus strand of CM048748.1, from coordinate 27,921,831 downwards.
GCGGAAGAACATCTTCTATATTGATTTTGCCATACGTGGCGCGAACATTGATGAGCTCCTGCGAATAATTCTTGAAGCCAATCTTACTAAAAGTATTTAATGGTAGCAAACCTAATCCGCCCATATCGACCAACATATCAACAAGAACTTTCTTTATGCTAGTTGGTACTGCAAGTGATCGGTGTAATTCTGCTCCGCATTTACTTTTGCAGTGCCGAATCATACCTGTTGTACTTGACTGGTACGTAAGTATAGTATTGCATGTGGTACATTGCACGAAACCAGCAGAAACCTGTGTGACAGGATTCACTACAAGTGCAAAAGATTTCCAAGGTTCACTTTTCGGTTCCTCTTCCGACATGTCCTTCAGGACTAACGAGCCGCTCCTAATTGTCTCCACAATACTTCTTTTTGTTTCATGAATGGAGCCTTTACGACCTGTAGTTCGTTGATCCACAACGCTGTCTGCGCTGCTCAAAGTCAGGTCGGTCTCTAATACGATTCCACAGTGTTGAGAGCTCGGCGGTCGCGCTGTCACCGGCCGAGACTACGAGCGCGCTCGAGCGCCCGGCTGTGCTCGAGTTGCGCCGGTAACCGAGAGGCGGAGGGCGACCGGCCGGCCTCACGGGGCATTAGACGGCCACGGCCGTGTCGCAGCGTGGGCCTACCCCAGCCGTCGAGCAGCGGCACGAAACGGGAAATGCTCGAGCGGTTATTTTCATCGAAATGCAGAGCTCTAGTCCATAAATCGACCGTTAGTGTTCCACTTATATGTCTCAAAACATTCACTTCTTCGGAGATAGTTTCACGCAGACGATCGGAGCTTTCCTTCAAATTTCTGGATATGGTGGTTCTATGAGAAATCCAGATCGATAATACGCAACTTCGAACGGTAAAATGTTTCTGCTGACAAGATTGGTAAGTTTTTCTGTGGCAGCTGTCTTCAAATTTGCTGAAACTTTTACGTCACTCTTGCTACCTAGTCCAGCCTTACTAGAATGTTTTAGGAAATTTGATTTCAGTCACAATACAAAAAACGTACTGGCAGAAATCTCGCAGAATATCCGCAGGTAACCCGTGGATATCCGCGCCCCTACGATTTTATCCGCAAGTATCAAACAGTGGGAATATCCGAATCCGCACAGAGCGGAGCGAGCAATTTTATGTGCCTACACAGTAGTAGCATGTGACAAATGCCAGTTGTCAAGTAATTTTATAGTCAGGTTAATTTCTGTCCGCAGTTCACTAGTCACTAGGTTATCCCTGTCCACAGTTGACATAATTAACCCTTTCATTCCCAGTGTTGTTCCTCGACAATAACGTATTGAAAGCTGATCTATACAGTATTTTTGTGTATCAGTCTTTAAAGTCGCATTGTTGTTGATGAATGAACATGCTTCTACTACGGCATTTTGCAGCTTGGTGCGGCGTATAGGCACTTCTGAGACATTAATTTATCCGTCTTGGAGGTTGTGTTACGTTGCCGTCTGTATGTGGCTGTGAGTGTGAGTATGAGCGTGAGTGTGGTCATGTTATTTTATTTCAGCAGTGAATTGTCTTTGGCGCTGGGGCGAAGTTTATGCTACCATTATTGATCTGGCAGTGTTAGCTATCAACAAAATAACGTCCAAGTAATAATATACCTTGATACAAACGCTTACATGGCATAAAAAGAAAGTTCGATCAAAAATTTTAAAACACATATTTTGATAATGAAACTTTCACTCTGCATCGGAGTCTGCGCTGACATGAAACTTTCTGGCAGAATAAAATTGTGTGCCGGAACCGGGACTCGAACCTGGGATCTTTGCCTTTAGCGAGCAAGCGTTCTACCGCTGAGCTATCGCGACACGACTCACGGCTCGACCTCACAACTATAATTCTGCCATTACCTCGCCTCCTACTACCCTTTCAGTAGAGCTCAGTGGTAGAGCGCTTGCCTGCGAAAGGCAAAGGTCCCAGGTTGGATTCCCGGTTCCGACACACAATTTTAATCTGCCAAGGAGTTACATATTTTGATGTTTAGTGCACGGTATTAATGCAGAAAATATTGGATTTTATATATCAATGTAAACAGAAATTCACAAACCCTGAGACTGTTTCTCGTCTCTAACATGTCAAAGACATTAAAGATAAAGCTGAGGCAATGAATTAAAATTTGTGATGCGACCGGGAATCGAACCCAGACCTATGGAGCACAGAAGCTGAATTAAGGTTTGTGATGTGGAGGGAAGTCGTACTTAGACTATTCCGGGCCACCGTAATCGCTAGTGGTGCGGTATAAAATTAAAGTGAAGCCTGACCCATATTGTGACCACTGCCAATTGGTAGACACAAAAGCACATACCTTTGTTTGCAGAGACGGAAATACCATCTGGAAGTGGACCCGAAAAAAAGCTTGCAATTATCAACAGGAGTCGGAACATGCAATATCGGTAGAGGATATACTATATCCAGACTGGAATCTGTACCCCAGTATGAAACAATAGCCATTCTTGGCTACTTGGAAAATTTGTTTCTAATGATGTAGTTTATAAAACTACAACATTAGAAGAATTTGTGATATATATAATAACGTAACAAATTACAGAGGCTACCCAAATATAAACAACAATTTTAAAGTTTCGTCTTTCATACCCTGAAATAAGAATGTAAATGAGTTAAATACAAGGAGGTATCACAAATTGTGCAACGATTTTCTGAAGCTACAACAAACCAACAGAAGATAAACAACATATTGAAAGTATAAAATAGATTTGAGGAGCAATAGTAGATAAATTTTTTTTACATGTATATAAAAAGTGTTAAGACGTCAGCCTAGTAAGCATGGAGGTCTGGGTTCGATTCCCGACCGCATCATAAATTTTAATTCATTGCTTCATCTTTATCCTTAATGACACTGAATTTTAATTTTTCCAAAGCTGAATTCATAATGTGGGAATGAAAGGGTTAAGTGACGGTTGGCCACAGTTCGCAAGGTGTGGTTGGTGACGCGTTGTTCTCTGCCGGCGTTTGTACACCTGCTGCTGCCGATAGATTATGCCTTGAGTCGGACTGGCACGTTCTGCCGGCAACGAAATGCACAGCCACAGAGTTCCTTGCGAAGCTGTAGTCGACTGTCACGCAGCCAGATGGTACTCCCACGTGATACCTCGATTGCGTGATTGGCCGCAGTTTTCTATCCGACTTGTCGACAGGAAAGTTCTTTCTCTCTCCAACAAAGCAGCCATCTTTCACATACCTACGGAGGCAAGCAGGAGAGGACGCTAAAATAAGGGACCTCTCCCAAAAGTGTCCTGTATAATGTTCCCGAGTCGTCCTGGGTTTTCCAAGACAACAGATTCCTCTTATAGAATTTTCGTTCTGACTTTAGTGATAACGAGGGACGATGGCGGTCGACTTTAGGCTAGGTCTGCGCATCTACGTCAGGCATTCAACAGCCAATGAGCGCTGAGTATTGTTATCAACGCTCTGCTGCGACTGTCGTAGACATTGCGAAAATTAAACTTGATAGTAGCCAATTATTCAATGAATTTTATTCTGTTTGTTGCAAGTTGTCAGCGCTGCTGTTGCTGGCATACAACAAACTCTTTCTAAGCAAGCGAGAGCCATTGTCTACAGTCTATACCGTTTCTCCCCACTCTCATAAACCACAGACACTGCCGAGGTGAGATGGCTTGCGTGCTTCGACGATACAGATAGCTCTACCGTTGGTGCAACCACAGCGGAGGGGTATCTGTGGAGAGGCCAGACAAACGTGTGGTTCCTGAAGAGGGGCAGCAGCCTTTTCAGTAGTTACAGGGGCAACAGTCTGGATGGTTGACCGAGCTGGCCTTGTAACATCAGCTAACGTGGCTTTGCCACACAGTTACTGCGAACGGCTGAAAGCAAGGAGGAATTACAGCCGTTACTTTTCCCGATGACATGAAGTTCTACTGCATAAATATATTACAACATTCTCTCGGATGAATATTCCAGAGCTATAACAGTCCCCCATTCGGAATAGCTAAGCAGGAGTGGCTATAAGGCGAATGCAAGTCTATAGAAGAATGTATAACTTAGGGAAAAATAGATACCGCCTACAGGAAAATAAAATAGACTTCTGGAGACAAGAAAAAGAGCTCTATGAATATCAAGAAATCAGATGGAAAGCCATTTCTGAGCAAAGAAGGTAAAGTGAAACGTGGAGCCGGCCGCGGTGGCCGAGGAGACTGAGGCGCTTCAGTCACGGTCTGCACGGCCACTACGGTCGGGGGTTCGAATCCCTCCTTGGGCATGGATATTTGTGCCGTCCTTAGTTGTAGCTAGTTCATAAGTAGTTTGTAAGTTTAGGAACTGATGACCCCGTAGTTAAGTCCCATAAGCTATACAAACATTTGAACATTTGAACTGAAACGTGGAAACAGTATATAGAGGGGCTCTACTGAGGAAACCAACTTACAGACAATGTTGTAGATACGGAAGAGGAAGTAGAGGGATATGAAATAGGAGGTACTATACTGAGAGATGAATTTGACAGCACTGAAAGGCCTAAGTTGAAACAAGGCCCCTGGAGTAGAAGATATTCCCTCAAAGTTTCTAAAGTCTCTGGGAGAACCAGCCATAACAAAACTATTTCACCTGATGCGTACGATGTATGAGACAGGCGAAATACCCTTAGACTTTAAGAAAAATATAATAATCCCCATTCCAAAGAAAGCAGGAGCATAAGGGTGTGAAAATTGCAGAACCATCAGTTTGATAAGTCATGGTACATACTTTAACACGAATTATTTACAGAAGGATGGAATGGCTGGTAGAGGCTGGCCTCGGTAAAGTTCAGTTTGGACATAGGAGAAACGTAGGAATACGCGATGCAACACCAACCTTACGACTTACTTAGAAGATAGATTAAGGAAAGGCAAACCTACATTTCTTGCTTTTGTAGATTTAGAAAAAGCGTTTGACGGAGTTGATTCGAATACTCTCTTTCAAAATCTGAAGTCAGCAGGGGTAAATTATAGAGAACGGAAGGTTATTTACAACTTGTACATTAACCAAACAGCTGTTATGAGAGTTGAAGGGCATCAACGGTGATGCAGTGATTTGGAAAGGAGTAAGACAGTCTGTAGCCTTTCTGCAATGTTATCCAGTTTGTACATTGTGCAAACTATAAAGGAAAGCGAGGAGAAATTTGGATAAAGAATTAAAGTTCAGGTTGAAGAAATAAAACATTACGTTTTGCTGGTAACATTGTCAGGGATAGCAAAGGACCTGGAAGAGCAATAGAACGGAATTAACAGTGTGTTGAAAAGAGCGTGTCAGATGAATATTAAAAAGAGAAAAACAAAGATAATGGAATGCAGTCTAAGAAAATTAGGCGATGCTAAATGAATTAGATTACCTAACAAAACAATAAACGCCGGCCGCGGTGGCCGAGGGGACTGAGGCGCTCCAGTCACGGTCTGCACGGCCACTACGGTCGGGGGTTCGAATCCCCCCCTCGGGCATGGATATTTGTGCCGTTCTTAGTAGTAGCTAGTTCATAGGTAGTTTGTAAGTTTAGGGACTGATGACCCCGTAGTTAAGTCCCATAAGCTATACAAACATTTGAAATTTGAAAACAAAAAAGTGGTAGATGAGTATTGTTATTTGTGCAGTAAAATAACAAGCGATGGTCGCAGTGCAGAAGGTATAAAATGGAGAATGACAGTGGGAAGAAAAGCGTTATTGAATAAGAAATTTGTTAACATCTAATATTAGTTAAAGTGTAAGGAAGTCTTTTTTTAAGGCATTTGTGTGGAGTGTTGCCTTGTATGGGAGTGAAACATGGACGATAGATAGTACAGATAAGAAGAGAATATTTTGAAATGTGGTGCTACAGAAGAATACTGAAGATTAGGTGGGTGGATCGCGTGACGAATGAGGTGGCACTTAATAGATTTAGGGGGAAAAGAAATTTTTGATGTAGTTTAACTAAAAGAAGGTATCGATTGGTAGGACCCATTCTTAGACATCGAGGAATTGTGAATTTAGCGTTGGAGGGAAGTCTGTGGGGTAAAATACGCAGAAGGAGACCAAGAGATGAATACAGTAAACAGATTCAAATAGATGTGGGTTGCCACTCTTTTGAGGGGATGAAAAGGCTTGCTCAGGATAGAGTAGGTTGGAGAGCTGCATCAAACCAGTCTCCGGACTGAAGACCAAAACAAAAAAGAAATTTCCTTCAAACGCAAAGCACGTACATACGAGTACTTAAATTGTCGCCTGAAACCGGCAGAGATGTTTTCGCAATGTCTGTCTACACACGCGCGATCCGCCATTGTTAGTGGCTCGATCTACTGCCGGTAGAACCAAGGAGGTTAGAATAAAGAGGTGGCATTATCAATGCAGAGCACGTACGTCAGTTGAAGCCTGTTCGCAATCTTGGTCAGTGCCGGATTGCAACTTCTCCGTTAAAACTATGCGTTAAGTTGACCCTCTTACTGTTAATGCACTGGACTGACAGTCACTACGAAGTATGTACTTTCAAACAATATACTTTCTTGAATAAATAGTAATAAATACTCAACATATTATATATGAAAACTTAATTTTTAACGGCTAATTTGCACTCGTTTAACACGTTGTACATCAAGGCAAAATCGTCGAACGGTTTATTTCTGTTTTAAGTAACAAATAACATTAGCTCTACAACCCGAACACTTCTCCAAAACTTAGCAATATGGCGGAGGTAGCCTTCACTTTTTCAGCCTAAAGACTGACCTCCTTGGGTAGAACATGTCTTACATTGATCATCATTGCGTGTGACGCTATTGTGGCTTGCGAGTCTTTCGACTGGACGGACCAACTTCTTGCGTGTCCTTTATCTACCCCAGGTATCAAACCCGTAAAAGGGGACCTACAGTTTGTGCCGTATCAGAAGCACACGTCGTTCTAAAGCCTTTCCACGTCGTGAAGAGGTGAACGCTACCTTATAAAGCCAGACTGAAAATTTCCGTGGTCCTATCGAGACCCCTCTATGTAGGCTACTGCAGGTTATTGTCAGCAATCAGTTTTAAATATTTTGTTTATTTATCAGAGCTAGATTTCGATTACTGTGTGAGAATTATCAACACTTAAGACAAATAGTTAAAACATAAGAAACTTTTCGACCTCCATGTTGAACGTTACGTTCGTATTCAAACATGAAGGTCGAAAAGTTTTATGTTTAACTGTTTGTTTTAAGGATTGATAATGCTCACACAGTGATCGAAATCTAGATCCGATGAATAAAATAATATTTACGTCTGATTGCTGACAATTTTCTGCAAATTGAAGGAAAAAAAACAGACGCTGAGCATAAGAGCCATAATGGAATAGAGCCTGATGAGTTTTGTAATTGTTAGGTGTTGTACCACGTCATTCTATGGATGTCAACGCCCGCACTGCGGATTGTGTGCGCGTGTGTGTGTGTGTGTGTGTGTGTGTGTGTGTGTGTGTGTGTGTGTGTGCGCGCAATCGTCTTCTAAATTATTGGACTGATTTCGACCGAAGGACATACACATGTTCCTGTCGGGGGGGGGGGGGGGGGGGGGGGGGCAAGGGAGGTGTTTATAATCACCTCCATTCAAAGCAGATTGGGGTGCGCTGAAGACGGGAATTTATTGCACTAAATACTAAAACGTGTTAACGTAAAATTTGCTTATCAGACACGAAACAATATTCGAACCCTACTGCAATCAGGACATATAGAAACACCTATATATACATATCCTGAAATATGTAAAATCAAATGTAAACAATGTGATATGTTTTACATCATTTTACACATTACACAAAGGGGACCAGTGATGAACGTACTTGTAGAAATTGAAGTTTATTCACACACAATGATTTTCCCTTCAAGAAATTTTAAATGAGCAGATCGATATGAAATACAAAAACTACATAGAAAACTTCATTTGTGCTATCCTGCCAAAGAGACAGATAACAGCGATCATACTATTCGAAATTAATAGTAATCGCTGCAAACAAATAATTACGCTAATAATTACATTAAATCGTTAAGAGGTTTGCAAATCATAAGGACGTTTGACATAACCAATTCTACAAAATATACATTACAATAAAATATATATGTACGTGTAGGTTAATTTGTACGACGCTTCTCACCGGGCTCCAGTGGTTATGTTGGCACCAATGGTTAAAGGCAGCAACTCATATGACCAATAAATGTTTTGTATTGACAGCTTCAATTAAAACGAATTTTTTTTTTCTGAACGGACAAGGGTACATACAAGAACCTGTCAACCATAGAGCAGGTACAGTATTAATTTTGCTGCGAGTGAAACGAGGAGCAATAACATTTACTCTGTAGCTCTTGAAAAATATTAACGTAATTCTACACTTAATTGTTCATCTGTTGCCAACATAAGCAGTGGAGCCCGGCGAGAAGTGTCGTAAAGTTTTACCGTACGTGTATAAAACAATTTCGATTCGTAATTTAACAAAACCTACACAGAGATATAATTAATAGCAAAGAAATAGAACGATTGTAACATCGCTGACTCAGCTGTCAACATAGTTCACAGACGTGAGATTTTTCATATATGTCTGTGACGTAGCTGTCTGTGTCCATATAACATCGCTTACAAAGCTGTCAAATAGGTAAAAATTTAAAAAAAATTAAATTCGGAATTATAAGAGCGATACTAACTGCGTTCACTATTAACAACAATAAAATGGTCAAATCATCATGACAGCAAATAAGACAGCGATGTTGCAAAGAAAGTAAGGTCAATGTACTTAGACTTATTGTACCTATGTTGTTGGTTTATATTATCACGTTCAAAACTGTAATATTATTCCTTTGTTATCTATATAATCTTTACAGAAACATGAAGCTGGCAGTTGTGCTGAAACATGCCTGTTGTAATTAATAAATGATTTTTCATATAGCAGCGTTTATGATAATACAGCAAAATTTCTTACAATGTCATGTAATGACATATGATGCAGTGGGCCCAGATGAAAACATAATTTATTACTTGTCGACTAGCAAAGAAATTGCAACAACCGTTACAAACATTATTCACGTATAGCACTGAATGTTCCGTCGAAACTATAGCAGAGATATGGTTCGTAAGCAATGAGGTACATTAAAACCACCAATCACCTCCGAATTTTTACGTGTATTACGTCTTCACTACGAAGTCTTTTCGCGACACATTTTGCAGAGAGTATATCTTCAAAGAGTATATGACGTACGATACATATTGAAGAGCTGTGACGTTATAAACCGTGAGGTGAGAAAAACTTTGACATCATGCAACGTCCGAGTAAACAGAATATATACCTCTGCTATTTGCTAATGACAGTACTTCGCACCGGCCGCAGTGGCCGAGTGGTCTGCGGCGCGCCAGTCACAGTCTTCTCGGCCGCTACGGTCGGGGTTTCGAATCCGCCCTCAGGCATGGATGTTTGTGCCGTCTTTAGTATAAGGTAGTTCGTAAGTAGTTTGATGACCCCGCAGTTAAGTCCCTTAAGCTTAACATTTGAATAGTACTTAGCCACTTTGTACAAATTTGCAAACCTTTATGGAAATATTTCGCTGTAATGTTTTTAAAGGAAACTCCTTTGCTACTGCGAATGAAGGGTTTTATATTTATAAGTCACCCATACGCGTTTCGCCTTTGCCTCAAGGCATCATCAGTGGGTGTCAGCACTTACTACTCCACGTCAGTCTCTTTCCGGCAACCAGGTCGCAATGTTACACTGTTTTCTGAAACACATTGCAGTTTTCTGGCTCCACTGTCACCTGCTGCCATACTGTGTCCACTGTTTGTTCGGTTTGTATGGAAGTCGCTCGCTTTCGCTGACACCTACAAAGTGATGAATGAAAACAAGTTTCTCGCTTATTACGATTCTGTTGTTGAAGTAAAACCACGGCGTTCAGTTTGATATTAAAATTATCCTTCTGTTTGGTCATTTGAAACCTTTTGCAGTCTTTCTTACAGTCAATGTTCCCAAACAAAAATGGTATTTTTACGGGTGAGAATGCGCCGTGTCACCGGGCGACAGTTGTTCGCGGTTGGTTTGAGAAACATTCCGGGGAGTTCAAGCGAATGTGTTGGGCACCCAGATCGCCCGATATAAAACCCATCGAATATTTAGGAGCATAATCCAGAGGTGGGTTGACGCACGAAGTCCTGCGCCGCCAAACTTCGTCACTTACGAACAGCCATGGCTCAATATCCCAGTAGAGGAGTTCTAACAACTCTTTTAATCCTTGCCAAGTCGCGCTTCAAGAAGCCTGACAACCAAACTTTGAGATATCCCATGACTTGTAACTTCAAGGTAATAATTATAGTTAGTAACTGCCTCCTTAGCCATCGGTTAAAGTAGTCTACCATAGTGCACACTTTAAAATATCCTAAGAGGAGGAGGGATTGCCTGACAATAAGTGAAATACCATAACGAAATCGCAATATTGAAACATTTCGACAGTTTAAGGGGGGTTGAAATAAACTGAACGACAAAGTTCAAAATTTGTGCTGGACCCGGATTTCCAGCTTGGGGTCAGCGGTCGCCTTAATTACGACATCGAGGCCAGCTTCCCTCACAACCCAGATTGTCAACTTCTAGCCACCTGCCCATTTCATTCCACTTGCTCGCAGGCTATACTGGATTACCGCAAGGCATCGAGCGTTTGAATGCATCCGCATTGAAATTGTCATTGCCTGTTGCGGGCATACTTACAATTACTGATATGGTGTCCATTCTTTTTGGACATGTTCGAAAAGAATGGACACCATATCAATAACTGAAATACTATTGTTTCCTAGCCTCCTTGCTGTTTACGACCTTAACGGCCAGCCATTAAGCTGGCCTGTTTTGATAAGGAATTAGTGTTTTATGTGCTTTTCGCCACGGCGCTTTTCACTTCACTCTGTAGCATCAAGGTGTTTCTGACAGACGGCTCTCTCTTCGTCAACCAGTGTGCTCGGCATTGTTAGTTTGGGTGCACTTTGATTTCTTGTCAGAGAGTGTACCGTGTAGACTTGCGCATAATAGTTCGCGACCGGGAGCGCACAGTTTAGTTCGCGTCTCTGCCGCGAACTAGTTCGTTCTTTTAGTTCGTCCGCTCCCAGTGTCGGCTGAGCGACGTGGTCTGCGCATGCAGGTGCAAGGAGAAGTTCCCCCACCTAGCTGTTTCATGCGCTTGCAGCTTAAGCCGCTAACGGTATCACGCAAACCAAAAGAACAGTTTGTGGATAATTTATCGCGTTTAAGTTTAGAGTTACGTCTATATCTTGGCATTATGGAATTTATTAGTCATATATTGCAGAGTGCAGAACAATTCAAAACAGAAATTTTGTAGCACTGAACTATGTAATCTAGCAGGCAGACGCTCACCTCGAAATCTCTCTCATCAGCAGAAGGAAAACACGTGATTTTTAGTTGTGCTGTGCGCCCATCTGGCTATTACCCATCGATCTTCGGAAAAGAATCTAACGAGCTAAGAAGCGAGATACGTTTGGCATAATAGTTCGAGACGGTAACGCATACTTCAGTTCGCGACCCACCGCGCATACTTCAGTTCGCGACCCACCGCGCATACTTCAGTTCGCGACCCACCGCGCATACTTCAGTTCGCGACCCACCGCGCATACTTCAGTTCGCGACCCACCGCGCATACTTCAGTTCGCGACCCACCGCGCATACTTCAGTTCGCGACCCACCGCGCATACTTCAGTTCACAGCTCGGCCGTGAAGTAAGTCGCTCTTTTTAGTTCGTCCGCTCTTTTTGACTTATGCTACCGCTACTAAAAGAGCTCTTTCTTCTGTTATGACAGCTTTTTTATATAATGATCAGTGTTGCCCAAGCGTGTGCTATTACCCGTATTTTTGGCCAATGTCTATGAAACTACAGCCGAGCTGCATCTCAGCTAGAAATGACAGTAACGCAGAACGGAATCACGCTATTCTGCACGCTCTCGCGTCCTCTTGCTGTTCCCCGTCAGTCTTCGGAAAAGGAGCGGACGAATTAAGAGGCGAGGGATCTGCGAACTAGTTCGCCTGTGGGAGCGCTCTTTCGAACTAGTTCGTTCGCGAACTGCGCAAGACTAGTAGCGTGCCTCTTTCCGACTTCACGACTGCCGCGGTCCACGGATTCGCGGACTCCCTGCGTGCTGACTCTCGCGAGGTGTTTCACCCCAGCAGGCGCGCACGCCGGCGCATAAATTTACTTGTATGACGCAGCAGAAGCGCCTGCCTCCATCAGCAGTCACCGCTTGTGAGGCGGCAGTGAGAGTTTTCTGCACCAGCGCAGCTAGGCACTTGCACTCACTAGAGAGGACAACCTCAAGGCGAACCACTGCTCTAGCAGTGGAAAGTCAACTACCTTCACTCGAAAGGTACGAATAATTTTCCTACACAACTAGCGTTGCCATACGTCCTGATATATCGGGGCAATCACCGTCACAGACCTTCATATGCTGGCACGACCCAATTTTGTCCCCAGTTTGCAACATATTGTTACGCCATCTGCTAGCGCAACATGTAAATGCAGCCTCAATTTTATTTGTGTCAACAAGTTTTTGTTCAACAATAACAGGTTTGCAGCCAAGATCGCTTTCTTCATTTATTAGATTACCGGTTTCGGCGTGCTAGACGCCATCTTCAGACCTGCTACACAATTTTTTTTTTTTTTTTTTTTTTTTTTTTTTTTTTTTTTTTTTTTTTTTTTTTTTTTTATAAAATGAGATGCACCACATAATAGCAACAAAAAGAAATCTTATCTATCTACAAATATACGGTTACATACCTGTAGTAATCTTACATGAAATCCTTGCTATTACAATAATTTTTTACTTATTAAAACAGTGTACATCCACATTGATGTGTCATCAACATAAAATTTACAAGTCAACAATAAAACATTAGATAGATGTTAGTAGATAAATTAGGGAAGCCTCATATGTCAAACAAGTAGAGATTACAGTGGCGAGTGAAATGAAGTACCTTAAGTCGGCTCTACAAGAAACCAGGACAGAACAAATGTGTAAGGAGAGACATGCAGTTGACAATAATCTGTACTGCGAAACTAAAGTGGTTAGAATTTGGAGATGGAGGAACCAGGAAAAAGACTACTCGCAAGGCCTAGGAAGAGATGGAGACACCTGGATGATAACGATCTCAGGAGCAACGTGGTAGGCAGTGGACATAGAAAAGCTATATCAGGACACCAAGTTTCTTCACGGCTAGCTGGATGGAAATCCTGATGACAAAGATGATGTATACTTACCTTTTTTCGTTGTGCCTGCTGAACGTAATTCTATTCCTATAATCTGTATTTCCCTCCTTGTCTTTTTCATTTTACAGTGTGACGCTTCTTATATGAGTACCACAATTTGTGTATATTCTAAATCATTTGCACATAAAAGTCTAATTTTGCGAACATATTGTATGTCTCATATCCAGAAAATTCTGCGAACCTGTACTCACTATCGGTACTGAATCAATTAGCGTAAGATGTGGTGAAGGGTGACAGCACTGTTCTGTCCCTCTGACCAGAGACTTTACTTTTATTATATGAGCTGTGTGCCATTAACGAGAGACGGAGACAGAAGATTGGAGTGAGTGGAAGTGTACGGACGAAATTAGGTGCGGGTGAAGAGCTATAGACTGCGACAGTATTGTTGTAAGCCGTTAGGATTCTTAAATATTCTGATTTTGATTTTTGTATTAATTTTGTAAAGGTCGTGTTGATAAGGCAACAATAATAATAATCATCATCATAACTTAAAATTTTGTTTCAATTTAAGACAGCTTTATGTCCCCCTTTTTGTTTAAACTGAAATTTCTTATTATCCACAAGTAATTTTAGGCTGCAACTTTTAAACGATATGATAGACACAAGTTTCAATTTTATTTATATTTCATCATTAATGTGCTGCAAGAAGCTGTTGTCTACAGATAAGAGGTGAGAATTTAAATTTATTTCGCACACACTTAGTAGCCTGATTTGTCATGCTCTTACATATTTTTGGATACAAGAATCTTAGACAACTAGTTTATCAGGTAGCTACCAATATTTCATGCCAATCGTAGAAAGTACTCGACATGCCACTCACTTTAATTACACCACTTGCTTATTGTTCACTTTTGTTATATCATTGATATTCAATTGTAGAAGTCGTAACCAACCTGCTTACCAGGTAAATATCGGTATTAGGTGTCTATTGTGTAACGTGCCTTGTCATACAGATATTAATTACACCACTTGCTGTCAACACAGTAATTGGTTTGTTAATAAAATTAGGTCACATTTCAGAAGATGTCGGTACACACAATAATTATTGTTAAGCTCGTAACCGAATCCATACTTAGTTTTAGCATTTAATAAACTAAACTTTGATCTGTACTGTAAATAAATAGTCAATTACACAATTATCGACTTAGCCTTTCCACACTATAATAGATAGTACAAATTTATCGATTTAGAAGTTCCTTTAGATTGTAGCCTACAAGCTCCTTGCATTGCTATCAGACACTGTTATAGTCTGTCATTCTGCAAACAGATTTCATGCTCAGTCTGTGTAGTAGTAATCTAAACTTTAATCTTTAATTAAGACACATTGTCAACTTTAGTATTTTTATTATCATACAATTACGCCATTCCGCTACTATCAGTCACTATTCGAAATTGTCTATCACTCCACCCAAGATCACATTTAATTTTGGATATCAAATTTGTGTTAAATATTGATCAGTATTTAATTACTGAATAATTTGATTAACGAATCAGAACTTGAGCTACAACCGGACTTGGCATTCATTGTTTAACCAGACTCGTGTTCTGGATAGTTAAGCGCATTAACAGGGCCATACTCATTGCAATCAGTCGATGCCAGGCTGATTAATTATAATATTGACTCTTACTTGATGTTCGGACATTCAGATAAGTTTTTACATTCACAGTGCTGTACCAACCTAGATAGGTACTGTTGCAACTGACACAAACCTTGCACACTGACACACCCAAGTTTGTCTCCGATCCGAACCACCTTATTTTATTTAAACACTAGCTGAACCCCCGCTGCTTCGCGTGCGTAGGCTGGTTGGTCTGCACCAGTTGTTTCTTTTTAATCCTGATGAAGAATCCATATCTTAAGTTTCGTAGTTATAGCTTGAAATTTGAGTAAACAGCAACATATTTTTGAAAATCAATTTTTGCATCCCGTATTTCACCCCCTTATTAGTCTAATTTCCAAAAATACCGAAATACGTGTCTTTTAAATTCAAACCCCGAATCCAAATCCGAAAATTTGTAGTTTTAACTTCAAAATTGCTTAAATAGCAACAGATTTTCGAAAAACAACCCTCTGCAATTTAACCCCCTTGATGGTTGAATTTCCAAAAATACCGAAACACGTATTTTTTAAATCATAACGAACAATACAAATACCAATTTTTGTACCTATAGCTTCAAAATTGTCTTGACAACAATGTTTTTTCGAAAAGAATTTTTGATCCCCTCTTTTACCACCTTAGTTTTTGAATTTTCAAAAATACCGAAACTCTTGTCTTTTTAATCTTGACCAACATTTCTTATCCGAAGTTTCGTAGTTGTAGCTTGAAATTTGAGTTAAAAGCAACATATTTTTGAAAATCAATTTTTTGCGTCAACTATTTTACCCCTTATTTGTCGAATTTCAAAAAAGGCCGAAACACGTGTCTTTTAAATTCGAACCCTGAATTAAAATCCGAAATTTTGTAGTTCTAGCTTCAAAATTGTCTAAATAGCTACGTATTTTCAAAAAACGTTTCTTCCCCTGTTTCACCCCTTTACGGACGGAATATCGAAAAATCGCTTCTTAAATGACGCCTGCAGAGTAAGATGATCACCCTCCAAAAATTTCAAGTTTCTGTATTCAGTGGTTCGGGCTGGGCAATGATGAGTCAGTCAGTCAGCAGTCAGTCAATCGGGATACTTCCTTTTATATATAGAGATATATGTTTCAGTAGCTGGTCATTATTCCGCTGCTCTATATTTGATGGAAGCAACCAAAAGCCTGCTACGTGAGAAGTGATCTCTTGGCATGCTCGTTGCAACGACATAGGAAGATGAAGAGAGAGTAAAAACTTGAGACATTTAAGCGGCGTTTAAGGTACGACGTCCGCAGTGGTTCTGGAAAGTAAGTGCTGTAACCGCCGTCCACACAGAAGGCTCAGCCCTTTCCTAGAGGCGGCCGTAACTTCGGTACATCTGTCAGAGCGCGCCTCGGGCCAGCACGAGGGCGCCGGCTGAATGGCGGTGATCGATGCCGCCCAGTCATGCTGCGCCATTCACCTCAGGCTGGCGTGTCGAGCCGTCCGCACGACTCGAGACTCACGCAAAAAGGCGAAGGACGCGACGGAACACCACAGGCGCACGTGTGCACGCGTGTAGACTCGTCTCTATAGTCAATCAGCTCTTGTCCATCTGGCGTGTCGTATGCTGAAGCCACTTGTCATGGGGTTGTAATTCGTAAGGTGACGTAGGTACACCTTCACTGAAAGACCCTCGCAACTTCAGAAACACATGTGAAATTCGAAAATGTTAAAATGTTTGTAGAACTTATGGGACTTAACTACGGGGTCTTCAGTCCCTAAGCTTACAAACTACTTATGAACTAGCTAAGACTAAGGACGGCACAAATATCCATGCCCGAGGGGGATTCGAACCCCCGACCGTAGTGGCCGTGCAGATCGCGACTAGAGCGCCTCAGTCCCCTCGGCCACCGCGGCCGGCATGTGAAATTCACTACAAATAAACGAATACTCAACTTTTGCGTTGTACATGTACAATGAGACCTTGTTTTGAGACCAAACTGTCCCAAGGAATCACATAAATACGATGTTTTAAAAAGCGGAAACAACGAACTGAAAATACACCAAAGACACCCACCCGCCTTATAGCACTTGAAAAGGGGGGACAACGTGGACTCGAAACATGTCGTGACGACTAAAGTGTTATCATACTGACAACTGGTGCGAGATTTTATGATACGAACAGAGAGAAGTGTTGAGGTACTCTTGCACGTAGCTTCGTACTTCGTCAGGGATCTTAAGAACTCTGCTGGATCGTTGCTTTGCTGGATCGTTTCTACCGACAGTAAGTATACTCCGGTCAATCAGGTTTCACGCACGTGCTACTGTTCACAAGTGCGCGGCCTCTCATGAGCAAGAAGGAAGCAATAGGCGTCCCCTAGTCCATATCGATAATGGTGCAGTAGTCTTTGGTTACGTCACAATCGGCGAAACTACACCACTGTTATCACCGAATTGACGGGGAATCCCCACGCTACAGATAGATGTATAAATAAAAAAAATTACACAACAGGAGCTACGTTTATTATAGCAGTAGGTGAAGTCTGTTGTAAGCAGTACATGCTTATATTCTACAATCACTTGTGAAATAGATTTTCTTATTACTGCGGAATTTCATTTTGTGTGCAGCATACAGAGTTGTGTGGGTGGCTATCTACCAGGCGTCTAGTCGAAGTTACTGACTGTACCACGTATGCAGCGTGAAACGAAATTCGCCCAGTTAGACTTCGAAGCGCGATTCCAGACATGCCAGCAATAGAAAGAAAATGTCTTTAACAAAATTTTGACCTGCGCATATTTCCGGCAGTTAATGGACGTCGAAGAATTAGATGGTTGTGTGTTCCATACGACATCGTGTTTCAGAACTACACGATTACACCAGCGGACTTCTGAGGGATGTAGAAGATATTTTGAACAACAAAATTTTTAGCATGCCCAGAAGCGCCATTCAACAATGCTACGGAGAGTCGAAATTACAGAGATCGGCGCCTGGTGCTAGACATCCCCTCCAGAAACTTGAACGCTCTGTAGCGCCATTGGGTTCCTATGCTCATTCTGTTCCTCACAGTGGCGGATTTAGACTGTCCGAGGTCCGGGACGGCGGCAAAACAAAATGAGGCCTTCGGAGGTTCGAGTCCTCCCTGGGGCGCGCGCGCGTCATAAGTTCGTAGCTTACAAACTACTTCAACTAAGTTAAACTAACCGAAGGACAACACACACACACACACACACACACACACACACACACACACACACACAAGCTACGAACTTATGACCACGCAGTTTGGTCCGATAGATTTACAGACATTTGAAAGTGTAACTGTAGGAGGATGGCACGTCGAGTTTCTGTGGCCAAGTTACCAAAGTCTTAACTTTTTTTATACCGATGGTTTTGGGTTCAAATCCGGATCATAGCACTTTTATTTGCCAAGGTACGTTAGCAATTGTTCTACGGGGCAACGTGTTTGTAACATGTAAATGAACCGTTCAAATTTTACAACAGTGTGGTATCGACAGTTTCCTTTTCCTCTGTTTATTGGAAAGTAGTTCGACAGAATAAGAAATACAACAGAACATAAGAATAAAGAAACTGCATCACACGTACAGCAGTATTATTATTATTATTATTATTATTATTACTATTAATAGTATGTGCTTTCCCTGTACTCTGTAGAAGAAGTGTTACTTACTACTTCCCGTTTACGCACGTTCTTCGCGACGGCAGCACATAGCACAAATCGTATCAAAGTTTTGGTTCATACTGTGTCCATATACATCGTTTGGTACCGAACTGACTGACATCTGAAGGTTTGGGCATCAGTGACGAGTTTACTTGTCGATAATCACCAGTCACATATTTCTGTCACCCTAATTATGTTCCCTACGTTTCGTCCACGGCTATATGATGATGATGATGATGATTATCATCATCATCAAAGACTCATTATGCCTTTCAGCGTTCAGTCTGGCGCATAGTACCTCTAATAAAATTCCTCCAATTCAATGCTTACATTGATGCCTCGTCTGATGTTATGCCTTTTACTTCAAAATCATTCTGCACCGAATCTAAGTACTTTCTTCTTGGTCTACCTCGACTCCTCTTACCCTCCGCTGCCGAGCTCATGAGTCTCTTAGGTAACCTTGCTTCTCCCATGCGTGTAACATGACCCCACCAACTCAGCTTGCCCGCTCTAACTGCTTCAAATATTCAAATATTTGTTAAGCTTAAGGGACTTAACTGCGGGGTCATAATTCCCTAAACTTACAAACTACTTATGAACTACCTTATACTAAAGACAGCATAAACATCCGTGCCCGAGGGGGGATTGGAACCCCCGACGGGGAACGGCCTCACGCATCGGAGCATAGCGCCTCAATGCGCTCAGCCACTCCGCCGCGGCGTCTAACTGCTTCATCTATGGTGTTCATTCCGGGTTTTTCTTTAATTTCCTCATTACGGAGAACCCCCTGCCATTTTTCCCATCTATTAGTATCTGCAATCATCCTTGCTACTTTCAAAACTTTAACCTCAACCTTATTAACGAGGTAACCTGTATCCTCCCAATTTTCACTGCCATACAACAAGGTTAGTCCAAAGATAGAGTGGTGCACTACTAATTTACTGTTGGTACTTAATTCCTTCTTGCAGACGAGAGTAGATCTTAGATAAGTACTCACTGCATTAGCTTTTCTAGATCTTGATTTAAGTTCTTTCACTATGTTGCCATCCTGTGAGAAAATACAGTACGTTCAATCAGAGCAGAATGCCCATGGCTATGACGTTTTAATATTGACTGTGGGTGCCAAGTTCTGAGACATGAAGACATCAATGATTTAATTGTTCTATTTACCTGATGATGTCGCTCTAGGCCACAAAACCAAATCTAATGTTCAATTGTTTATAAATCTATTAGACCCTACTGCTCTGGTCATCAGTTGCTAGACTTACAAACTACTTTAACTTACAGTAAATATAACACACAGACCCCTGCGCGAGGGAGGACACGAACCTCCGGCGGGAACGGCCGCCCCGCCCGTAGCATGACGCCTGAGACCACGCGGCCGCCACAAACCGGTAGCAGCTAGATAAAAGAATTGTGGCAGCTGTAAGCGGCGTCTTCTCTCTAGAAATGTACTGCTACGGCAGCGGCTGTCATGCGCACCGAGTCCTCACATTAATATTAATCAGCCGGCGCGCCAGCAACATGTAAAACGTTGTGACTTGCCTACGCTCTCAGCAAGCAGACGCTCAACCGAGCTCGCTCAAAGCTCGACCTCGTAACTCCGAAACATTTCGCTCGGCTCACTTTGTTCGTGCTTTAACTGCAACACTACAGTTGCTAAAGGCAACTGGCAACGAAGAGAATCTGCATAATGTACAGCGTACTGTCGAGAATCGCCGCTACAACTGCGAATCAAATCTCAATATAAGGACACGTTAATGAAATGAAAAGATCTCTGAAGCTCAAACCACCATTTACGAAACAGCAACTCCAGGTTTAATTTCTTCACAGCATTGTAAGTTCGAACCAGTTCCCACAAGAAAAAAAATGCACAAAATACTCATAAAACTAGATGACATATCTTCACTATAGTTAATCTTAACAGCATTATGTTACTAACTAGCTTAATTCCCAATTCTCACGCGTAGACTAGATGGCCTGCATTGGTTGTTTCTACTTCTAAGTATAAATTTTCATATATTTAGTTTTAAAACTGCTTTCCTAATCAAGTATTTTGATACAACTTACGTTGCACCATTGATGGCAGAATTCAAAACATCCCGGAACATTTTTTTAATAATTCTGACCATGTTTTCAAATCCAAATTTTCGCATTTCTAGCATAAAAATAGTCTTAGTAGCACTCTTAAAAGATTTTCCCTTATTTCACCCGCTTAATGGTTGAATTTCCAAAAATATCGAAACACGTGTTTTCGAAATTCCAATCATAAATCTAAATAAAAAGTTTTGCATTTCTTGCTTCAAAATTACCTTAATAGCAACGTATTTTCAAAAGACCGTTCATCCCCTATTAGACACCCTTAGGGATGGGAATATCGAAAAATTGCTAATGTCTACAGTATAACATAAACAACAATTTTCAATTTTCTATCGTGTGTAGATTCACTTTTCAGTGCCGTATTCTGTCTTTTAGAAACGGACAGAGAACGCGAAATTTCTTTCTGACGCGTTGGCATCTCTCTTGGTACTAGTTTTACTTTTCAAACTGCAATATGGACTTTTTTTTATTCGTACGCTGGTTGCAGAAAAACAACTAAATAATGTGCATCACGTTTCGCTGTATAAAACCTCTTTGCTACTTTAGTGTCAAAAGTCATCGCTGGTCTTCAGTCCGAATTTTATATAAGCTGACGACTTTCAAACACTGTATCTTGCACCCTCTTATAGCTATCGACACGGAACTGGTATGGTGTACAACGGGAGACTTTGTAGTATAACAAGACAGAGAGATCGTTCGTCTCCATTGCCTAGTTTGTACTGAAGAGCAAAATACTGACATCCACACGCAGAATTTTATATAAGTCGGTAACTTTGAATTCCCATATGTTTCACCCCTTATCATTATCAACCCTCTACCACCATAGTGCACAATGGGAGACTGATACCTACTTCCACATACAAACACTATTCGTTTGTGATGTGTACTTTTGGCTGCAGAGTGAAATACAGGCACAAACACCTCAATACAGAAGACGGAGCTATTTGAAAAATAATTCAACAACAAAGTTTAAATGTTGGCAATTCAATGGGAGCAAACTGTTCTCGTAATCGGTTCCTAGATTTGGAAACTACTTATATTGAGGACGACACAAACAACCATGCCCGAGGGAGGACTCGAACCTCCAACACGAGCATCTGCGCAATCTGTAACGTGACGCCCCAAATCGAACGGCTACTCCAGTGCGGCTAATTTTACTGAAAGTTGTTGTTGTTGTGGTCTTCAGTCCGGAGACTGGTTTGATGCAGCTCTCCACAATACCCTATCCTGAGCAAGCCTCTTCATCTCCACATAAGAACGACAACCTACATCTGTCTGAATCTGCTTACTGTATCCATCTCTTGGTCTTCCTCTGCGGTTTTTACCCCACACACTTCCCTCCAACGCTAAATTCACAATTCCTTGATGTCTAAGAATGTGTCCTACCAATCGAACCCTTCTTTTAGTCAAAGTATGCCAGAAATTTCTCCCCAATTCTGTTCAGTACCTCCTTATTAGTTACGTGATCCACCCAACTAATCTTTAGCATTCTTCTGCAGCACCAGATTTCAAAAGCCTCTGTCCTCTTCCGTCCATGTTTCACTCCCATATAAGGCAACACTCGACACAAATGCCTTCAGAAAGGACTTCCTTAGGGTTAACTCAATATTCAATGTATACAACTTTCTCTTTTTCAAGAACGCTTTTCTACCCATTGCCATTCTGCATTTTATATCCTTATGTACTGCGACCATCACTTGTTATTTTACTGCCCAAGTAACAAACCTCATCTACCTCCTTCATTGTTTCGTTACCTAATCTAATTCCTTCAGCATCACCGGATTTTCTTAGAGTGCACTCCATTACCGTAGTTTTACTCTTGTTAATGTTCATCTTACATGCACCTTTCAGCACACTGTCCATTCCATTGAACTGCACTTCCAGGTCCTTTGCTATGTCGTCGGCAAAACGCAATGTTTTTAATTCTTCACCCTGAACTTCAATTGCTTCTCCTAATTTCAATTTGCTTTCCTTTATAGCTTGGTCATTGTATAAATTGAATAATATTGGAGGAAGGGTATAACCCTGTCTTACTCCCTTCCTAACCACTGCATCTCTTTCATGCCCTTCAACTCTGACAACCGCTGTCTGGTTTTTGTACAAGTTGTAAATAACCTTACGCTTCCTACATTTTAATACCAGCTTGCTTCAGAACCTGAAAGAGTTTATTCCAATCAACATTGTCAAAAGCTTTCTCCAAATCTACAAAAGCTAGAGATGTAGGTTTGCCTTTTCTTAATCTTCTAGGATAAGCCATAAAGTGAGTATTGCCTCCCGTGTTCCTACATTTCTCCTGAGTCCAAACTGATCTTCTCCGAGGTCGGCTTCTACCAGCTTTTCCATGCTTCTGTAAATAATTCGTGTTAATATTTTGCAACCATAACTGATGGTTCTGTAGTTTTCACACCTGTCTGCGCCTGCTTTCTTTGGTGCGGGAATTATTACATTTTTTTTTTTTTTAAGTCGGGGGGTACTTCGCCAGTTTGAAAGACAGAACCTTTTATGTATGACAAAGAGAGAAGCTAATATGAAGAATGGAGAACATTACATCTGAGTTTTTGTTACTAACAATAGGGTCACATTTGTTACTGGTGACAGTATCTGTGAACAACGGGATATTGTGGGTGAAAATACCGTTAATATTCTATTACACGTCGTACCTCAGACACATCAACTAACGCAATAGCTACGTGAGATTTAGGAATTAATGATCACATTGCCAGAAATGTCGTAAGACCGTCCACAGCGCCACGTCGCTCGGTCTGGTGGTGATAACTGGCTCTTTTAAGGCGCTGTGGAAAGCTCCTGCAGTAGGCGCTCCGACTGACGGGGCAGCCTGAGCAGACGGACTCCCGGGCCTTACAGACCAGATGTGGGCCATTAAGCAACGGGCGCGACACGCGACGAGGCGGCAGCGGCTCCATCCAGGGCACTGGACGGCCAACAGGCGGCCATCACACCAGGCATGCGATACCTACTCTCCGCTGGCCTCACGTTGTCGCTCACCAACTACAAGAACGGAGTACCCCAGGGACACAGTGCTTTGACGTCCACAAAATTACCACCGTTGTTTGGACACAAAGTGTCTGAATAGCTGCGAATCACTCCGTGTGTTTGTGTAACTTCATAGCGGTCGACTGTCAGCTGTTCACTGTGCCGAAGCAGAGCGTAAAACCCCACCTTATCTTCTTCTATATATAAAAGGCAATGTCGCGAATGACTGACTGATCATCGCCCAACCCAAAACACCGAAGATAGAAAGTCGAAATTTGTAGAGGGTGTCGATCTTACTCTGTAACGTCATTTAAGAAGCGATTTTTCGATATTCCGTAAGTAAGGGGGGTGAAATAGGGCATGAAACTTTTTTGAAAATACGTTGCTATTTAGTCAATTTTGTAACTAGAACTACAAAATTTCGGATTTTAATTCAGGGTTCGAATTTAAAAGACACGTGTTTCGGCATTTTTTTGAAATCCAACCAATAAGGGGGTAAAATAGGAAACCCAAAAAACGTATTTTTCAAAAATACGATGCTGTTAACTCAAATTTTAAGCCACAACTACGAAACTTCGGATATGGAATCTTGGTTATGATTAAAAAAGAACAAGAGTTTCAGTATCTTTGAAATGCAACAAGTAAGAGGATAAAATAGGGGATGAAAAATTCTTTTTGAAAACACGTTGCTATTAACACAATTTTGAAGCTAGAGCTGCAATAACTGGTATTTATATTGTTCGTTAGAATTTAAAAAATACGCGTTTCGGTATTTTTGAAAATTCAAACATCAAGGGGGTTAAATCGGAGAGGAAATGTTTTTCGAAAATCTGTTGCTATTAAGGCAATTTTGAAGCTACAACCACATAAACTGGTATGTGTTTCCTTGGTCAGAATTAGAAAAATAAGGGTTTCGGTATTTTCAGAAAATTAATCATTTAGGGGGTGAAATAGGGGATGAAACATTACTTAACAATACGTTGCTACTAATCCAATTTTGACTCTCAGAATTACAAAAAATGATATTTGCATGCTTGGTTAAATTTAAGAGACACACGTTGGGGTATTTTTCGAAATTCAACTATGAACGGGTGCCATAGGGGGGTTACAAGTAGTAAAATCAAATGTTAAAATTTTGTAAATCTTAAGAGACGTAACTACGGGGTCATCAGTCCGTAAGGCTTACAAACTAATTAAACTAACTTTTGCTAAGGACAATACAAACACCCATGCCCGAGGGGCGAATCGAACCCCCGACGGCGAACATCAGCGCGCACCGCAGCATGGCGCCTCAATACGCAGGGCTATTCTGCTGCGGCTACAAGAAGTATTACAACATTTAATTATGATAGTACTTAAGCTATATCTATGAAAATTTATATTAACAGGGAGAAACAACTAGTGCAGACCAACCAGCCTACGCTTGCGAAGCAGCGGGCGTTAAGCTAGTCACAAATATGACTCCCAGTAGTCGCCGACAACCGTTTCCAGTCAATTACCGGTTCAGTTGGACGAAAAGATACACTCCATCCCACACCACTATGGAGCCAGGAACTGTTTAACACTGTCTCTTATTCACTATTATTAATGTGGTATCTTTTCTTTCGCAGATGCAACAAACAGCACATGCAGTTGAGAATTTCTGTGCGGATGCTCAAATACGCTCTATCCATTCTACATCTGCATGGGATACTCTGCAAATCACATTTAAGTGCCTGGCAGAGGGTTCGTTAACCACTTTCGTAACCCTTCTCTACCGTTCCAAAATCTAATACCGCGCGGAAAGAAAGAACACCTAAATCGTTCCGTTTCCGATTTGATTTCTCTTATTTTATTGGGATGGTCATGTCTCCCCAAGTAGGTGGCTGCTAGCAAACTATTTTCACATTCAGAAGTAAAAGTCGGTGATTGAAATTTCGCAAATAGATCTCGCCGCAACGAATAACGTCGTTCTTTTAATGATTTCGACCTCAAATCGTCCGATATTTCTGTGACGCTTTCCCCCCGGTAACGTGATAAAACGAGTTGCCCTTCTCTGAACCTTCTCAATGTCTTCCGTCAGTCCCAGCTGGTGAGGGTCCCACAAGGGGCAACAGTACTCAAATCTTCAAATGTTTATTAAGCTTATGGCACTTAACTATGGGGTCATCAGTCCCTAAACTTACAAACTACTTATGAACTACCTACAACTAAGGACGGCACAAATATCCATGCCCGAGGGGGGATTCGAACCCCCGACCGTAGTGGCCGTGCAGACCGTGACTGAAGCGCCTCAGTCCCCTCGGCCACCGCGGCCGGCGCAACAGTACTCCAGGAGAGGACGCACAAGTGTGATGTAGCCAGTCTCTTTGGTGGAGCTGGTGCATCTTCGAAGCGTTCTGCCAATGAAACGTAACCTTTGGTTCACCTTCCCCACAATATTTTCTGGGTATTATCTCCAGTCTAAATTGTTCGTAATCGTAACTCCTCGGTATTTGTTAGAATTAACACCCTTAAGGTTTGACTGATTTATCGTATCGTTGAAGATCAGCGCATTTCTTTTGATGGTCATGTGTATTACTTCATACTTTTAATTATTTAGTGTTAATTGCCAATTTTCGCACCACGTACAAATTTTGTCTAAATCGTTTTGCAGTTGCTTTTGATCCTCTGTTGACTTCACTAACCGATAAACGACAGCATCATCCGCGAACAGTCTAATGGAGCTATTCAGATTGTCTCCTAAATCGTTTATAAACACAAAGAAGAGTAGGGGACCTATAACGCTTCCCTGGGTAACGCCAGATAACATTTCTGTTTTACTCGATGACTTACCGTCAATTACTAAGAACTGCGTCCTTTTTTATAGGAAATCTTGATTCCAATCGCACAACTGGGGAGATATTCCATAAGCACGCAGTTTCATAAGAAGCCGCTTGTGGGGTACAGTGTCAAAAGCGTTCCGGAAATCCAGAAATTCCCTTGAGGGAATACATTGATGATGTGGGCTAGACTGGTATTTTTCAACTTTCCCGAGTAAAAATATCCTGCGTATCCCCAGGCCCGTAATAGAGGTATTTCAGTGAGCCTGAAGGCAAAGTAATTTCATTTCTTAGATGTGAGTGAGGCAGATTCATTTAAAGAATCCTCCGGAAGCCTAGTCCGTCACGAAAGGAAGTGGATTACACAACTGTCGTTCGGCCAGTGCTTGAGGATTGCTCATCATTGTGGCATCCGTACCAGGTAGGGTTAATAGAGGACGCGGAAAAGACCAGGCGGAGAGCGGCCCGCTTCGTTACGGTCTCGTTTACTACGCGCGAAAGCGTATCGGACGCGATTACGGAACTCCAGTGGCAGCTGCTGGAAGAGCGACGGTCTGTGTCGCGGTAGGGGCTTCTGCCGAAGTTCCGAGAGCGTACCTTTCATGAAAAGCCACCAGTATATTGATTCCTCCTACGTAGGCATGTATCTCCAAAAGCGGCCAAGAAGACAAGATTAGAGAAATTAATGCACACACACACACACACACACACACACACACACACACACACACACACACACACAGGCATACAGGCGATCATTTTCGCCGCGAAACATACACGACTGGAATAGGAGGAAGCGTCCGCTTTCGTACTCCACTGGACAGCGTGGTAGACTGCCACGCTGGGGACCAGGTTTCGATTACCAGTCGGGATGGAGATTTTCTCCACTCGAGGACTGGGTGTTGTGTCGTCCTCAGAGCTGTCTCCAAAGGAGCGACCGTGGTAGTTTTCCATTAACCACTTTGAACGTACTGCCACCTCATAGAATGGTGTTGTCCACCGTATGATGAAAGCACCTGATGCAACTAATGAACTTTGGACTCCTCGAAGCGTCCGATATGCTATTTCCTTTGGGATGAATCGATTGTCGATGGTGCGAAAACCTTGGAAGTCGAGAAATACATCATATGGCATTCTCAATGTGCTTGCACTGTAGAATTGACATAAACAGCCGTCATTAGTTGTGGAGAGGGGACCTGGGGCCTGGATGTTGGGGGCCTCTGACGTAAGCGTTGAATTCCAAGAATACTGATTTCAGCAATTCTGTCACCAGATTCCTAGAATGAATGCAGATGGAATGCAGCAAAGTGCTGACCATAGCATAATACCTGGAAGGATGACGTCAGCATTCCTGGAATGAACTCTGGGTAAGGGGTCAAGGCTATCTAGAACTCTCACAGTCCCTCACGTGATCTCATTTGCATATACACTATATGATCAAAGGTATCTGAACACCTGATTGAAAAATGACTTACAAACTTCAAATGTTTCAAATGTTTGTATAGATTATGGGACTTAACTACGGGGTCATCAGTCCCTAAACATACAAACTACTTATGAACTACCTAACACTAAGGACGGCACAAATATCCATGCCCGAGGGGGGATTCGAACCCCCGACCGTAGTGGCCGTGCAGACCGTGACTGGAGCGCCTCAGTCCCCTCGGCCACCGCGGCCGGCTACAAACTTCGTGGCGTCCTCCATTGGCAATGCTGGAATTCAATACGGTATCGGCACACCCTTAGCCTAGCAGGCATACGTTCAATCAGTTGCTGGAAGCTTTCTTCGGGAATGGCAGCCCATTCGTCACAGAGTGTTGCACTCAGGGCAGGTTTCGATGAGGCCTGGCACGAAGTGGGTGTTCAACAACATCCCAAATATGTTCTGTTGGATTCAAGTCAGGACTTTGTGCATATCAATCCATTATAGGGATTTAATTGTCGTGTAACCACTCCACCACAGACCATGCATTATGAACAGGTGCTCGATCGTGGTGCTTAAAACATCAAGGTAGGCCTGTGCTGTGATGGTGCCATGCAAAACAGCCCCTCCGTGACAAACGACACCACACCACAGCACCATCGCCTCTAGCTTTACTGTTGGCGCTACACACGCTGGCAGATGACGTTCACCAGGCATCCGCCATAGCAACAACCTGCTATCAGATCGCCACATTGTGTACCGCGATTCGTCACTCCACACAACTTTTTTCCACCGTTCAATCGTCCAATGTTCACACCCCTTACACCAAGAGAGACGTCTTTGCATTGACCTGCGTGATGTGTGGCTTCTGGGCAGCCACCTAACTTTCATAGTAATGGAGTGGATCCTAATGCAGTTTAGAATTCCTAGGTGATTGTGTGGATAGATGTTGCCTATTACACTGTACGCTTCTCTTTAACAGTCGACGGTCACTGTCAGTCAACAGATGAGGCCGGTTTGTACGCTTTCTTGCACGCAAAGACTTGCACTAGCTAGGTTTTAACGGCCAAAACTGCCACACGAAATCATCATATCATCATAGGAGGAAGTGACAATAACACCCCCCGCCACACACCGTGAGCAGGATTGCGGAGTACGGATCTAGATGGGATACCTTAATCCGACAAGGATACCAGATGGGTATCGGATTTTAGCATTCTTTGAGATGTTACGTGAAGTTCAGAACTCAAAAAACACTCAGCCAAAGCCATTCGGCGCAACTCTCAAAAATTCTCAAGAAAATCGACTCTGAAGTTTCGCAAGTGAGGGTAAGTATCGATCACTAAATGAATTGCAGTGTCTGTTGACGTAGCTCAGGTGGTAGCATTCTGGCCTTACTACCGTGGGTCAGTGGTTCGAATCCTGTCATGGCAGATATTTTTCAATATAATAATAATAATAATAATAATAATAATAATAATAATGACAATTTCTAAGAAAAACATTTTTTACAGTATTGGTTTAACTATTAGTTGACGACACTAGTCTTTGTGAAGAGGTACGACACTGGTTTTCACAATTCATCTCCGTACCTACTAATGGCTTTCCAAGCAGCTAACCTACCCAACTATCGTTTTACGTGACGAGAACGTTTTCAGCTCGTCTACATACACATAAACAGAACCTGACAATACGTGGCATTAGAGACCCCCAAAACGTTTTATGTAATTCTAAAATTAAAAATGTTCTATCATACTGGGATTCGAACCCGAGACACTTGCTGTCAGCGCAGAACGCTACCACCTGAGCTACACCGACAGGTGCTGGTACTATTTTAATTATTGGTACCTAACGTGTAATTTGCAAAACTTCAACGTCGATTTTCTCGAGAATTGCGTCGAATGGCTTTGGCTAATTCTTATTTAAATCCTGAACTTCACGTACCAGATATACCAAGACATTCTAACACCTGATACCTATGTGGTCTCCTTGTGAATAGGATCAGAACCCATAGCCACCACCTTGGATCCAAAAAATGTTCAAATGTTTGTAGAGTCTATGGGACTTAACTATGGGGTCATCAGTCCCTAAACTTACAAACTACTTATGAACTACTTACAACTAAGGACGGTACAAATATCCATGCCCGAGGGGGGATTCGAACCCCCGACCGTAGTGGCCGTGTAGACCGTGACTGGAGCGCCTCAGTCCCCTCGGCCACCGCGGCCGGCTCCTTGGATCCCCGACTGAATTGCGATGTACAGTGTCACTTGGCTTCACATGACTTGCGGTTCACTTCTTTCAGTTCCGCATCTACAATATTTCCGAACTGGGACAGACGCTCCATTCTATCCTTACACATGCGCAAAGGCTCCTCTCGCGCACCTCTTTTCAAACCGTTAAATATTTGTTACAACGAAGAGTATAAACTTCATTTGCCCTCAAAATCGAGACACATTCGCAAAAACGTCGAAAGATATTTGGCAAGTAACAATCCAAGAGTCATTGTTGTTATTGTATCTGTCAAAGGTAAGGTATTTACAAAAAACAAAAACGCTTGCAGGTAAACTAACTCATTCATTACCTTAGACACTTCAGCACGATACCGCTAACCACACGACTACTCTTGCTAGATAGAGAGTAGTGCTATATAATTATTCATGATCGTATCTTCTGAAGGCTTTTACAGTCGATGCGTCTTGAATTTGCAGTTATTAGATGTTTTACCAAAAATAAGGTGTTTTTGATAAATCTTAAATGCGCCAAAAATAAATATGAAGGCCGCAAGTTGCCTTCATGAAGGATTTGCACATGTGTAAGGCGAGGTGCGCAGTAGCTCCATTGCCTTTGCTTCAGGACCATTCGTGCGTAACCGCCAGAGCTCGAGTAGCCAGGAGCTGGCGTCTCTACCAGCTACAACGCCAGTGTTAAAAGAGGCGTTTCCCCTCGCCCTCCCTGCCGCGAGAGCGACCATATTCTGCCTCCAGGGGGTTCAGAAGAGAATGTGAACCTCAACCGCGCATGCGCATTGCAACGCCTATGTTAAGCGGGCACACTACGACTCGTATACGTGCTGTCTCCGCGACGTAAAACATCTCTCTTGCGATACACATTTGAATGTGCGTGTAAAAATGATTTGTAAGAGGAATGAAACGAAGATTGATAGTTTAAAAACACTTTTCATTTTATTCACTTATTTCACGACGAGCTTTTTTCTGGGGGTTCACTGAAGCGGTGAAAAAACACACAGGACGCGCCGCCTTTGCTTGTCACGATGCTGCAACGCCACCTTTCAGTTGAGACACTGCCCCTCCGACATCAGTGTGTTTTGTGTAGAACAGTTTTTTTTTTTTCAACCTTTCTGAAAGCGCGACCCCCTTTCCGAGTAAAAATGCCCCCCCCCCCCCCCAAACCTGTAATAAAATTATGTCAGTGATTCCAAAGGCAAAGTATTTAATTTTGTTTCCTAAATGTATCTAAGATATGCGTAGCCATTCACATCTGGTGAAAGATGCAGTAGCGCAAACGAACAAAAATTGAAAAACAAAAAAGACTTATGACTACTCGTATTTGATGTATGGTTTAGCTGTCATGAATAATAAACCACAGTACGTTATTTGAGCTGACGTAATGAGCGAGTGTTAAACCAACATGGCCGATGCATCACTTATTAATATTTCAAGGGTGATCATAAGCATTGGATTTATGAAAAGCCCTAACTAGCAGCAAAATGCTATGATCCACTAATAAAATGGTACTGATATTAGTTGACTGAAAATAATACTGCACTGAAAACAGCAGCAAACTACTATGACCCAGTAGTAAAAACGTATTGTTATGTATTGACTAAAAGCAATATTATGTTATTGATATTTCTCTGTCGTAATATTTGAACATGTCACAAAGTCGTACAAAAAGATTGCGACCGTTGTAAATAACTGTAGCAGTACTGCACAAAGGCGTTTCGGTCGGCCCAACATCAGAAATCGAAAGTGCCATGAGTACATGTTGTATCTGTCACTCCTTCAATGTCTCATTGACGGCCACCCGAAAAGTATCACAACAAAGGCAATTTTCCACTTACAGATGACCTGTTCTTAAGCGACTTTTACGAAACCGTGTAACTTTCGTGTGCCCTTTTGCCACAGTAGCTGAACGTCACGAGACGTAAACTTGCTGTCGAACATGCCGCTACTGCATCCCATTGCGACCGCGACCCTCCGAGTAGGCCTTTTCGACCCCCAAGGGGTCCCCACCCGCAGGATGAGAAACACTCAGCTACGCCACAGGGTGGGCAATACGCGACGTCATCAAAACTAGACGCAGATAGTGTACGACGCCTTCCAG
The DNA here is from genome assembly GCA_026315105.1 of Locusta migratoria. Classification (NCBI taxonomy): domain Eukaryota; kingdom Metazoa; phylum Arthropoda; class Insecta; order Orthoptera; family Acrididae; genus Locusta; species Locusta migratoria. Next base: position 27,889,651 of record CM048748.1, on the reverse strand, counting down.
ACATTCGGCAAAAGGGACTTCACTACGGGGTCATCAGTCCCTAAACTTACAAACTACTTATGAACTAGCTTATACTAAAGACAGCTCAAACATCTACGCCCGACGGAGGATCCCAACGTCCGACGCGGGAGTCCGCCCGATCCGCAACGTGGCGCCCCAGACCGCTCGGGTACTCCCGTGCGGCTCACATTTAACAGCAAAGCTCTTGTATACTCAAAAGCTTCGTACAGTTTTCTGCACTGTTTCGAGATGTAGGGCTTTGGAAAATGTCGTGGAACGAGACGACAAACTGAGTACAACTTACCATGTAAGACTTGCGTGGTGCACAGGCAATTAACACTGGATACTCACCTGGAACAGAAGAAAACGAAAATTAGGTTCAGAAGACGGGTATCGTTAAAATAGTCATTTAAAATACGTCATCTAAAAATATCAGCTAAAACGAAACCGTCATCAAATTCATCCCCACACAAACACTAACGACAGCTTTTAAGCAGATTTCATCTGTGAACTATGTAACACAAACAGGACACAAATTCAATAATTTAGCACGTACTGTAGTCACAGCAAAGCAAAGCAAACGCTGTGCTCTCTACTGATTGTTTACGTGCTATACATTCACTGTTTATGGGGGTCACAGATTAATGGTTATGTTTCAGTTGTTTGTGTGTAAATGACGGTTAAGGACGAACATTGGGAAATTATTGCTCGTGCCAGTTATGAAGTGCTGGATGAAATTAGATTTATATGTAGATAAAAGGAAATGTCTCTGGAGATGGACCCTCCAATTAAAAATATTCTGGCAACCCTCCCTGAACCCCCCCCCCCCCCTCTACACCAACTCTAACAAAACTATGTTCCTTACCTCAAAGCCGATGGCTGTAATGTTCTTTTTGTTGAAACAGTTTTGTTTCAAATTATTAGACACTGTTTTTTATGTGTATTTAACGGAAGAGACTTTTACATGGATTCCGACAAATGTATATTTTTAGGTAACGATTATTTCCAATTCAAGCAATATACAGAACAGACTAATACTGATTAAGAAAGCTCCCACTGTATAGACAATTTTTAAAGAAGTTTTTTTTTTTTTTTTTTTACTTCTTGGAATTATTGCATCTTGTACATTTATCTAACGAATGGTTTCTGAAAATAGTTTTCAGACTTTGCGCTTATTCATCTATGACACATTGCAATGCAAGAAAATCTAGGTGATATTCAATTCAGAATTAATGTTGAACAAAGAATTATATAATTTTAACACAAAGTAAATTTTCTTTTATCGGGGCTATATTTTATTCTACGGAACCCTTTGTAGTCAGCGGTGTACTGCGCGCGTTGTTCAATGGTACAAGTACTTCCTCATGTGACTCCCCTCCCCCCGAGCAAGTGTTTGCGACCGTCATGGGGTCTTAAAAAACACTGGTCTAGAACATGGCTTGAAGTACGGCCGGAGTGTTTTCCGGCGCTCCCGCTAACGTAATGTTTCCGTAACGGGCGGCCGCAAGCTGCGCGACCTTGCGCTGGCAGCGACGGCGTAATGGATCGGCGGCCATCGCCAGCCATTAAGCTCCGTTACCCGGCCACCAGCCACTGGCCACAGGCCACTGGCTGTCCGTGCACGCGCCGTCTCCACAAGCGATGTCGCCTCAGTCTCGCGTCCACTTATGCCATGGCAGGCCGGCACTACTGCTGGCACCGGATGTGCACCCTTAATACCCGCTGCGGGTTACTGTGTAGAGTGACTCCCCAGGCGTCAGTAACTACCGCACCGTGACACTACTTGCGATGGGAAAGTTTTGAAAAGTTATAGTAAGTGCAAACAGGGGTTTCCAGCGTTGTACTCAACGCATATTTACCCAATCGGCGTTTCTGTTACGAAGTGAACACAAATGTTTGTAAATCTATAGGACTATCGCGTTTATCAGTCCCTAGCCTTGCAAACTACTTAAAATAACCGAAGGACAAACACACACACACACACACACACACACACACACACACACACACACATACACACACACACACGTCCGAGGGAGGACTAGCTTCCGGCGGGTGCGGTTGCGCCTTAGACCGCACGTCTCACAGTATTCAGTGTTGCTACCATGTGTAACCATGCAACATTGTTGACTTCTCTCAAGTAAAGCCGGCTGTTTGGGTAAAACGATAAAAAATGAATGTTGCTCAACAGAAAACATGCACTGTTGAGAAATTAAGTTTATATTAACTTAATCTGCACTACAGATACAAGAAACAAAAAAAATTCCTAGGAAGGCAATACTCACATTACGATCTATCTTAGAAGATAAAGAAAGGGAAACCTACGTTTTTAGTATTTTCGTATCTGGAGAAAGGTTTTGACAATGTCGACACTCTTCCAAATTCTGAAGGAAGCAGGGGAAAAATATAGAGGGCGAAGAGTTATATTTAACTTTTACAAAAACCAGACAGCAATTATTAGAGTCGATGGGCATGAAAGAGTAGCAGTGGTTGGGAATAAAGTAAGACAGGTTTGTAGCCTTTCCCCAATGTTGTTCCATCTGTACATAAAGCTGTGAAGGAATACAAAGAGAAATTTGGAGAGCGATTTGAAGTTCATGTAGAGGCAACAAAACTTTGCTGCTTGCTGATGACGTCGTAATTCTGTCAGATACAGCAAAGGAAATGGAAGACAAATAGAATGCAAAGTAAGATGAACTTTAACAAGAGTAAACCGATGGTAGTGGAATGTAGTGTCAGAAAATCAGGCGATGCGGAAGCAATTAGATTAGGTAATGACACAATAAAAGTAGATGAATTTTGTCATTTGGGTAGCAAGATATCTTATAATGGCCGAAGGAAAGACGATATAAAATGCAGAATGGCTATGTAAAGAAAATCATTTCTGAAGAAGCAAAATTTGTTGACATCCAATATTAGTCTTAAAGTCAAGACGTCTTACTGAAAGCATTTGTCTGGAGTGTAGCATTCTATGGGAGTGAAACATGGACGATAAGGAGTTCAAGACAAAAAGATGATAGAAGCTTTTTAATTGTAGTGCTACAGAAGAATGATGAAACTTAGATGGGTAGATCACATAACTAATGAGGTGCTCAACAGAATTTGGGAGAAGCGGAGTTTCTGGCATGTCCTGACCACAAGAAGGGATAGATTGGTGGGACACATTCAGAGACACCAAGGAATTGTCAATTTAGCATTAGAAAAAAGTGTGTGGTATAAAAATCATAGAGGGAGACCGAGGGACGAATACAGTTAACAGATCCAAAATGATGTAGGTAGCCGAACTTATTCTCAGATGAGGAGACTTTCACACGAAAGGGTAGCGTGGAGAGCTGCATCAGACCAGTCTGCGGACTGAAGACCACAACAACAACAGTGTAAAATCATCAGTGCGATATGCAAGTACTTGCCATACCGTTACAAGATATTTGAGAACCACTGAAAAGCCAAAGAAACTGCTACACCTATCTAATATCGTGTAGGTCCCCCGCGATAACGCAGAAGTGTCGCAACCAACACGACGCAGCATGGACCCTACGACCCTACTAATGTCTGAAGCAGTGCTGGAGGGAAATGACACCATGCATCCTGCAGGGCTGACCATAAGAGTACGAGGGGTTCAGATCTTGTAACGCTGTAACTTGGTGAGGCATGAAAGACACGTGGCGAGACCGCACCTTCCTCAGACACACACACAGAGAGAGAGAGAGAGAGAGAGAGAGAGAGAGAGAGCTGCGCAAATAATACCTTATTTGTGATCGCAGATTCTAATTCCAAATTAAATTCCGAGCAAACTGATAAATACAGGTTAATAAATTAACACTTTCAGGCTCACATTATGATTTCCGCTTTAAAAAAATTTAAATTCTGTTCAAAATGTACAAATGTCTGTTAAGCTTAAGGGACTTAACTGCGGGATCATCAGTCCCTAAACTTAATGAAGTACCTTATACTAAAAACGTCACAAACATCCATGCCCGAGTGACCATTCGAACCTCCGACGCGGGAGGCTGTGCGAGCCGAAACGTGGCTCTCCAAACCGTAAAAATTCCTTGTTTTCTGTTTTAAAACAGTGCACTAAATATCAAAATACATTCCTGGCCATTAAAATTGCTACACTACGAAGATAACGTGCTACAGTCGCGAAATTTAACCGACAGGAAGATGATGCTGTGATATGCAAACGGATTGTATACCCATTAGATTTCTATCTGATTATGCTGAAGCGATAGCTCCTTACTTAACAGTCATATACAACCGCTCTCTCATAGAAGGATCTGTACCAAAAGATTGGAAAGTTGCACAGGTCACACCTATATTCAAGAAAGGCAGTAGGAGTAACCCACTAAACTACAGGCCTATTTCATTGACGTCAATTTGCAGCAGGGTTTTGGAACATATCCTGTATTCAAATATTATGAATTATCTCGAACAGAACGATCTATTGACCCAAGGTCAACACGGATTTAGAAAATATCGTTCATGCGAAACACAACTAGCTCTATATTCACACGAAGTGATGGGTGCTATCGACAAAGGTTCGCAAATCGATTCCGTATTTCTTGATTTCCAGAAAGCTTTTGACACCGTACCTCACAAACGGCTTTTAATCAAATTGCGTGGTTATGGTATATCGCCCCAAATTTGCAATTGGATAGGGGATTTCTTGTCAGAGAGGACACAGTTCGTGGTAATCGATGGTAAGGCATCGACTAAAACAGAGGTGATATCGGGCGTTCCACAAGGTAGTGTTATTGGTCCTCTGCTATTCCTTATTTACATAAACGATTTAGGGGAAAATCTAAGTAGCTCTCTTAGGTTGTTTGCAGATGACGCCGTCATTTACCGTCTAGTAAAATCATCTGAAGATCAAAACCAACTGCAGAACGATCTGAATAAGATATCAGTATGGTGTAAAAATTGGCAATTGACTCTAAATAATGAGAAGTGTGAAGTCGTCCACATGAGTACGAAAAGAAATCCGTTAAACTTTGTTTACAACATAAATCAATCAAATGTGAAGGCCGTAAACTCCACAAAATACCTAGGAATCACTATTACTTCAGACTTAAACTGGAAAGAACACGTAGATAATATCGTGGGAAAGGCGAACCAGAGACTGCGTTTTATTGGCAGAATCCTTAAAAGATGCAACAGAACTACTAAAGAAACTGCATACACTGCGCTTGTCCGTCCATTTTTGGAGTATTGCAGCCCAGTGTGGGATCCTTATCAGGTGGGTTTGACGGAGGACATCGAGAGAGTCCAAAGAAGGGCAGCTCGTTTCGTATTGTCACGATACAGGGGAGACAGCGTTACGGAAATGATACAGGATCTGGGATGGGAATCATTAGAACAACGGCGCTTATCGCTGAGGCGTGGGTTACTTGCGAAACTCCAATGGCCAACATTCTCCTCTGAATGCGAAAATATATTGTTGACTCCCACTTACATAGGTAGAAATGATCATCAGAATAAAATAAGAGAAATCAGAGCTCGAACAGAGAGATTCAGGTGTTCCTTCTTCCCGCGCGCTATTCGAGAATGGAATGGGAGATAAATAGTATAATTGTGGTTCGATGAACCCTCTGCCAGGCACTTAAATGTGATTTGCAGAGTATCCCATGTAGATGTAGATGTAGATGTAGATTAGCTTTTCACAGCATTCACACAAGGTTGACGCCGGTGGCGACACCTGCAATGTGCTGACATGTGGAAAGTTTCCAACAGATTTCTCATACACAAACAGCACTCGACCAGCGTTGTCTGGTGCAAAGTAGTTGTGTTGCATCGTGTAAGGAGGAGAAATGCGTACCAACACGTTTTCGACTATAGCCTATCACGATTGCGGTTTATCGTATCGCAACATTGCTGCTCGCGTTGCTCGCGATCCAATGACTGTTAGCAGAATATGGAATCGGTGGGTTCAGGAGGGCAATACGGAACTCCTTGCTGGATCCCAACGGCCTCGTATCACTAGCAGTCGAGATGACAGGCATCTTATCCGCATTGCTGTAAGGGATCGTGCAGCCACGTCTCGATCCCTGAGTCAACAGATGGCGACGTTTGCAAGACAACAGCCATCTGCATGAACAGTTCGACGAAGTTTGCAGCAGCATGGACTATCAGCTCTGAGACCATGGCTGCGGTTACGACGCTGCATCACAGACAGGAGCGCCTGCGATGGTGTACGCAACGACGAACCTGGGTGCACGAATTGAAAAATGTAATTTTTTCGGATGAACCAAGGTTCTGTTTACAGCATCATGATGGTCGCATCCGTGTTTGGCGACATCGCGGTGAACGCACACTGGAAGGGTGAATTCCTCATCGTATACTGGCATATAACCCAGCGTGATCGTATGGGGTGTCATTGGTTACACGTTTCGGTCACCTCTTGCTCGCATCGACGCCAATTTGAACAGTGGCCGTTAGATTTCACTTTTGTTACGACCCGTGGCTTTACCCTTCATTCGATCCGTGCGAATTCCTACATTTTAGCAGGATAATGCACGACTGCGAGTTGCAGGTCCTGTACGACCCTTTCTGGATACGGAAAATGTTCGACTGCTGTCCTGTCCAGCACAATCTCCAGATCTCTCACCAACTGAAAACGTCTGATCAATGGTGGCCGAGCAACGGGATCGTCCAATACGCCAGTCACTACTCTCGATGAACTGTGGTATCGTGTTGAAGCTGCATGGGCATCTGTACCTGTACACGCCATCCTATCTCTGTTTGACTCAGTGCCCAGGCGTATCAAGGCCGTTATTACGGCCAGAGGTGGTTGTTCAGGATACTGATTTCTCAGGATCTATGCACCCAAACTGCGTGAAAATGTAAAGACATGTCAGTTCTAGTATAATTTATTTGTCCAATGAATACCCGTTTATCATTTGTATTTTCTGTTGGTGTAGCAATTTTAACAGCTAGTAGTGTACTTAAAATAACTCAAGGAGACACACACACACACACACACACACACACACAGGTCCGAGGACGGACTCTAGCTTTCGGCGTGTGGGGTTGCGAAAACCGAGACATGGCACCTAAGACCGCGCCACTCACATTATTCTTTGTTGCTACCATGTGTAATGAAGCAACATCGTTGACTTGCTTCAAGTAAAGTTGGGTGAAACTATAAAAAAATTAATGTTGCACAACGGAAAAATCCACTGTTGAGTAGTTAATATGAACTTAATCAGCATGACAGATACAAGAAACAAAAATAATTGCTAGGAAGGCAATACTCACAGTACTTACATTTTAGAAGATAGATTAAGGAAAGGGTCGCCTATGTTTTTAGCATTTGTGGATCTGTAGAATGCTTCTGACAATGTTGACTGGAATACAGTTCTTCAGGATCAGTAGGTAGCAGGGTTAAAATATACGGAGCGAACTTGTACAAAAAACAGATTTATTGGAGTCGAAAGGTTATTAGAGTCGACGGGCATGAATGGGACGAAGAGGTTAGGAAGGCAGTAAGGGTTGTAGTCTTTCCCCAATGTTGTTCAATCTGTACACTGAGCAGGCAGTGAAGGAATAAAAGAGGAGAGGGAATGAAAGCGCAGGGAGAAGAAATAAAGAATTTGCGGTTTGCCGATGACACAGTAAATCTGCCAGAGACTGTAAATGTTCAAATGTTTGTTAAGCTTATGGGACTTATCTACGGGGTCATCAGTCCCTAAACTTACAAACTACTTATGAACTAACTAAGACTAAGGACGGCACAAATATCCATGCCCGAGGGGGGATTCGAACCCCCGACCGTAGTGGCCGTGCAGACCGTGACTGGCGCACCGCAGTCCCCTCGGCCACCGCGGCCGGTGAGGAACAACACTGGGAATGAAAAATTAATTAACAATCCTACAAACTTCATTGCGTCGTTAACTCTATTAATTTTTTCATGTAGACTACCAATTTATTGCCTACACAGAGGAGTATCAGTTGGAGGAGACATGATAATTTTTGCAACCTCCATTTAATTGAGATGGAAAGCGCCCAACATGGAGGGATCTAGTTCGGTTTCCTGGTCGTTACTTCAAACCGGTGCGCCTCGGTTGCACAGTGGTAGAGTGCCAGACTACAAATCCAAAGGTCCCGGGTTCGATCCCCGCTAGGTTCTAGGATTTTTATCTGTCACTCTCCACTTCTTTCACCTCGGGCAGTATTGCTCAATGTGAAAAATACCGAGTAGCACCGTGGTTCGGAACCCACGTTAAACTATAGGTCCCCCTATAACTGGCTGGGTAAGCCAGTTCGAAGGTCTGAGGAAGGCAACGGCATACCACCTCCAAACAGGACCGTGCCTAGTAAAGCACTGTGGTGTTCAAACCAATCTTCGGATTGTTGACTGCTTTACCTTTTTACTTCAAACCGACGTTGGAAGCACGCGGTGGCGGACGGAGCCGATTTGCTTAGATTTGGGAATTCGCACCAGTCCAGGACAGCCAACATAAAGACCGAAAGTTAGCCGCTGCCGGCGGCGAGGCACACCAGTACCGCCCATCCCTCCCTTCCTTTCTCTGTTAGGTTGGCTACAGGGACCTATTCGCACACTGCCGAAGTGCACAGAAGTCCGTTGGCCGTGTCTTTAAGTAATCTGCAGAACAGCTCTCCAGTCCCATTAGATTGCAGTTTCTAGTGTGCTGACACCGCTTCAGTTTTCGTCATTGAGTATCACGTGCCTCTCAATACCTCGGGAGCAGCCGCGACGGACTAGTGATGTATCGTGCTTCGATACATTCCGCTATTGCCGCGGTTTTAATAGCCCTATCGCTGCATTTTCACCGCCAGACTTTTGTGCTAGCGAGATACATTACCTTTGTCCGACCCCTGTTTCTGTAATAGTTTCGCGTAAACCACGCTAGTTCTATTTCGTCGATGAGCTCTCTCTTAATGTGTAAATCATTTTATAAACGTCTTCTCCTACAGTAAGTAAATTTCTCGCGTAGTAGCTATATTCAGTGAGCAATTGTACATGAAAACTTGTGACAGGGTAACCTGCGATATACGTTGCAAATCGGACTTGTCTTGGTAGAGGTAGGCAGCCATTATTAATATGACAACACAAAGGAATCCTTTGTGTTGCGATATATGTGTCTTATTCTGAACTAGCTGCAAGTACCCGGCTTTTACCGGGTTTAAAATAAGGTATTCTGTAGAAGCGTACAAAACCGTTTATTTGCATGTAATAAGAGGGTACATTTATGTTAAAGGAATATGATAAACAACATTTTTGGCAGTTCCATTTGGAGTATGTACAAAAAGATTTTCGTCTTTTCCCACTCTGGAGCAGGCCATTACAACTGTCCATGAGGTAAGCAAGGTATCTGCAAGTCTATCGAAATTTTATGTAGACAGTAACCTTCATCTCGTTTTCAAGGGCAAGTGTACAAAATTTCATCAAGATTGAACTGTGGATTTTGGCGAAATCCTTAAGTACCCTCCACCATGCACTGAACGAAATTTTATGTAGACAGTGCCCTTCCTCTTGTTTTGAAGGTGAATTGTGCAAAAATTTCATCAAGATCAGTGCGAAGATACAGATTTACACGGACACATTGAAAACGCAGTTTCACTTTTTCTCAAATTTTCCTTTTTTTTTCTCTTTCAAAATATGGAACGAAACCTGTTTAAGAACCTTCCAAATGTTATTTTGTGTACGTGTACCAAATTTCACGTTATTTGGTTGTCTGGATCTTGAGTTATAAGAGAACAGACAGACAAGAAATGTATCTTGTAAGTATAGAGATGTACGTTTCAACTTCTTTTCCTGCTTTCACTGTCTATAGCTTTCCTAAATGTCCCATTCGCTAAATAATCTACTACGCAACGAAACACCTGCTGAAGAAACGAAGTCCAGTCGCCTGTGACAGGAGATTTGCAGGTGATGATCTGTTGGGGGAACAACGCTAGTCAACATCCACCAGACTACAATCTATTCTGAACAACATGTAGCATGGTGTCCCAGATGTGCTCAATGGTGTTCATGTCTGGGCAGTTCGGTGACCAGCGGAGGTGTTTAAATTTATAAGGGTGTTCCTGGAGCTAAGCTATAGCTGTAGCTATAGGTATTCTGGATATGTGCGGTTTCGCATTGTCCTGCGCCATACACCTATTGCCTTATAACTGTACAGGCGTTGCCGACCGTAGCGCCGTCCTCTTGAGTGTTTACATCAGAAACACTATCTCTCTGTGTGTGGGGGGGGGGGAGAGAGGGGAGGGGAGAGGGGGTTATTGTTTATTTTACACGCGCATGCCTATACAAGTTTATTTGGCTCTTCAGTGTACTTCAGTATCGAATTTGCGGAAAGTGATGAACTACGTGGTGACCCCTATGGCCTTGGAACGTGTTACATTTTCATTCCAGCAATGTATGATTCAAATCTACCACAGAGTTGTTTAGAGGGTGTTCACCTTGGCATCGGAGTGCACAATCTAACTCGAGCGAAAGTGCAGCGTATCGACAAAGATGATATCGGCGCTCAATGCTGTTTGAGGGGTTAATGGTGCGGCCACGTTGGATAACAGATATAAAAGGTAACGGTGACGGCAGGACATCACGTCATTGCCGAGAACGGGGGTTCTGCACGAATGACGATGTAATGATCAGGTAATCTGTTGCCGAGAAAAATGAACATTCTACAAAAAGAGTTACTATGTCAAAAAAGGATCAACTGAAGCTTTTCTCATAAATGAAGTAATTGTGATTTGAAAACCTGTTCGAGTGCAAATTCAGTGTTTCCTCTTTTCTTCCTACAATGCAATATCCGTTTTAGAGCGTCCGTCTTTAAGTTTGTAGCCAACGGCCTACCTTAAAGCATCCAGCGACAGCAGATGTTTCAATATTCCACGTAATTATTAACTCAATTTCAAATATTAAGATGCCTCCATAAAGCACTAATTCAAAGTAAAATTTTAAGTTTGATACGATAAGACGAATATTCCAATTAGCAAGTGTCTGTCGAGAACTGAGATCCCAAAATGTTTTGTATAACTGAATTTGAAATAGTGTAAATTTGTTTACAGCCTTCATGAAGTTACTCCCTAAACTCGATGCCGTGGAAATTATTTTTCCATGTTTTACGATGCTTATCACCCTGGCATGTGTGACACCACATCGAAAGGAAGGATTTTATTTTTTATTTTTCAGTATTGCCACAAATATGAATTTGCTTTGTTTTGTCTGTTATAACTGGTTGATTGTTATTTCAGTTCTGAATTTCATATATATATTCCTGGTGGGAAAAACATGTATAAAAATAAAGATTGTTTGACTTACCCAAAGCACAGCTCGCAGATAGGCACAAAAAACCCATAATAAAAACACACACTAACATTAAAGCTTTCGCAACCGTTGGTTGCTTCGTCAGGAAAAGAAGGAAGGAGGGGAAAAAGGAAGGGATGCGGGTTTCAAGGGAGTGGATGAGGGGTCATTCCAATCCCAGAACCGAAAAGACTTACCTTAGGGGGAAAAAAGGAAGGTAAATACACACACACACACACACACATATATATATATATATATATATATATATATATATATATATATATATATATATATTACACACACGCTAACACACCTTGGCTTTCTACAAATGTCTGCCTAGGTGTGTTAGCGTGTGTGTGTGTGTGTGTGTGTGTGTGTGTGTGTGTGTGTGTATTTGTTTACCTTCCTTTTTTTCCCCCCTAAGGTAAGTTTTTCCGGTCCCGGGATTGGAATGACCCCTCATCCACTCCCTTGAAACCCGCATCCCTTCCTTATTCTCCTCCTGCCTTCCTCTTTTCATGACGAAGCAACCAACGATTGCGAAAGCTTGAATATTTGTGTGTGTTTTTATTATGTGTTTTTACCTAAGGACAACACATACATCCATGCCCGAGGGAGGATTCGAACCTACGACGCGGGAGGCCGGGCGATCCGTAGACCGCTCGGCTACTCCTGCGCGGCTCGCTTAGGTGGCTCAATAATCATAATTACTAAAGTAAAAATTAATTCTAGTCGTTTACATGAATTATCTAACCTCTTTGTTTACTGTTCATATTCCAGCAAATAGTTTAATGTAATATAATCCATTTTATTTCAGCGATGCGCCGATCTTTATATTGATTCATTTGATTGCTATAAAATTTTGCACATTCGACGCTCAAAACGAGAGGAAAGTTTGAGTGAAGTGAAAGTTTGAAATAGATCGCCAGAGAAAATAGGAAAATTTGTGGAATCTGTGTCCCATAATTCGCATCAGCGCTCAATCTATCTCCACACCAGATTTCATCACAATAGATTCAGTGGTTTATGTAATGGTATATAGCCAAATCGGTTCAGCTGTTCTCGAGTTTTAGCAAGACTAACGAACAGCAATTATTTTTTCTTTGACAGTTCATATACGGGTTCAGATCGTGTAAGACGAACTTTACTCTTTCAAATTATATTTCTGAATGTACCCAACACAACATGTCATTATTTTACATGTTTTAAATCTAAATTTTCCTCGCAATTTTTCCATTTATCATCACCGTTTGAGCCTTCCTTGAATTTCCAAGAATGTGACACGAACATTATCCTGGACATGTGTGCGTGATTTGCCCACTCTTTCCGCCCACTATCGAGCCGATACTTAGACTATCTGATGCTGCCTTTATAAAGCTACTGGATCTAAAATACATATCATTTAAATTAATATGGTTTATATTAAGAGTTGAGTGATACAAAGTTCACCGGATCATCTAGTGTGTTTCGTAAGTAACTTTGCCTCGTTTGAAGTTTTTCGCGCAGTGTGGTTCAATTGCGTTTTGCACTGTGTAGCAATATCTTAAATTTTGCAACGATATCATTTTGCTGCATACAATTCTGTCCAGTTTTCACTACTAAGGAGGACATTAAGTTTATTGAAGTTACCTGAGTGTAATACCTTCTAAGGATTTAAGCTGAAACTGAAAATGAAATATCTTCGTTAGCACTGACATTTAGTATAACAGGTTAGTAATATCTTAATCCTGCATTACATACTTGAACTGTTAATCCAACTTTATTTTTATAACCAAGTATTTGGTCTAAGGTAGTCATGGATGTGAGTTTTTCTTTTGTGGGTTTATTTACAAGAGTCTGCAGGTTATACGAGTTTTCAGAATTCGTAAATGTCTTCCTGTTTCTATTTTCAGTGAGAAAATCAATATTAAAGTCACCACAAATAATAAAAGAATGAGCACACTGCAATGCGAACAGAAAGATTTTTTTATTGAAACATTATTACTATACTACGGTAGGTGAACATTTCAAAATTACTCCAAATGTTCTACTTTCTGTAGCCTACTTCTTTATTGCGTATTTAAATGTACAATGTTATAAATGAACATAACAGATGCATTAAAGATACTTTGTTTCTTATCAAATATTTCTGCTACATTATTAACGTTTCAGTGATGTATGGAAAATCTATTCCATTGCAAGTTCTCCTAAATTTGGGTAGAGGACTGGGAAATCTAATGTAATAAACAGTAGGAAGAAAAACCTGATTTATTGAACAGTGATAGTTCTAAACAGTAAATTTCAGCGATCCACCTCGAAAGAGGCACACAACCGTCTACTGCTAATAAAAGCTGTCTTTCTTACGTTCTTTTTTAACAATAACAAACGAATTTTCAAGAAAAATAATGGATTTTCCTATATTAGGTCCCCCCCCCCCAATCAATAATTCGTTTTTACGGAACATGGCACGGACGTCATTTTTCCTCCAGGTTTCTTCTCACAAGGAGACCACGTGGGTATCGGATTTTAGAATTTCTTTATATTTATGGTACGTGAAGTGCAGAACTTAAATAACAATCAGCGGCAGCCATTCGACACAAATCTCAAATTCTCCAGGAAGTTGACTTTGAATTTTTGTAAAGTTCACGTAAGTACCAATAACTAAAACAATTCCAGCATGTGTTCCTGTAGCTCAATTGGTAGCGTTCTAGCCTTCTAACCATGGGGTCGGTGATTCGAATAATGTCATCACAGATTTTTTTTTTTTTTTTTTTTTTTTTTTTTTTTTTTTTTTTTTTTTTTTACTTTTTCCGTTGTGTTCGAATACTTATAATTTTAATATCTAATGGTAATTTTTACGAAAAGTGCACGTGTATTTGTTTATTCGTAAGTTTCTATACTTTATAAAAGATCGTTAATAATGACGGTTTCAATAAAAAAATCATCAGTTATATTTTTTACAGTACTGTCTTGACTATTAGTTGACGGCGGTAGACTTTGATTGTTCAGTTTGTGAAGAGCTACGACGCTGTTTTTGGAAAGTCATCTCCATAGCTACTAATGACTTACTTTCCAAGCAGCTAACCTCTCATCCATCATTTTAGATGACTAGGTGTTCAGTTCGTCTACATACACAAAAAACTGTCAATACGTGTAATTAGATATGCCAAAATGATTTATATAATTGAATTCGAAAACAACGGAAATAATGTCACAACGGGATTCAGGCCATCGACCTAATGGTTGCAAGGCCAGAACACTACCACTTGAACTACAGCGACAGATGGTGCAGATGTTTAAATTATTGGTACTTACGTGCACTTTGCAAAACTTCAAAGTAGATTTTCTCGAGGATTTTTTCAGAAAACTAGCTGTTTTCCGGATACTCCTCGTGAGTGAGGTGAGGTGGCTTTCTAGCGCGCGACGCCTCTTAAAGCGGTGTCGGGTTTGGGACGGGAGGGGACGTTGTTTGTAGAAAGCGGCGCCGGAACCTGTTGCCGTGGCGTGCCAGCTGGCGGTTTGCTAATTGGGAGCGCGGTGTGAGACTCAGCGGCCGGTTTCCCATAGCCGCGGGCAGACACGCATCCCAACCGACGAGCCGAGCCGAGGAGCAGGCTGCTCCAACAGGCGAGCACGCGCGCGCACGAGCGCTCACTGGTGGGCCAAGCTGACGTCACGCACGCTAGTACGCGGCGGGCACAAGCATACAGAAGCGTTCGTTGAAGTCTCGTTCATGAGTAGTTGTGACAACAGAAAAAATGTGCTATTTTGTCAAAAACTGACATTTTGAGCCCATGGTTGTGTATGAAATACAGGGTGATTCTTACAGTAAAGAAGACAGCAACCAACTACTTTTGATTGTGCTATTTATTAACTAAATAGCGCCATTACCGGTTTAGAACCACCACACAACCAAAGTCATTTCGCCACAAGAAAAATTATCTGCATAAGAAAAATGTAAATGACACTTACGTGATAAAGTCAAAGGTTCGAAAGCGGTAACGGCTCTATTTAGTTAATAAATAGCACAATCAAAAGTGGTTGGTTGCTGTCTTCTTTATTGTGAGAAAAATGTGTAGTCGCCAAAGCCTAGTGCCTACTTCTTTATAAGAACTGTATCTCTTCAATAACAGAGACTGACGACCACAATATCTACTGTATGGCAACTCTTAGTGCACAAAAATATTCAATCTACAATGTCATTACAGAAAACAGGCCTGCCCAGTTTTTACGTGGATGCAGATTGAGGACGTATTTTCTTGCACTGTCTTTCGAAACTGAAAACCTTAGTATTTCTGCCATTTGTTGTGATAAATGCTAGATCGACAGTTATGTCACTGTTGTTCCTGTTTAGCGAGTTCTGAAACTTTAAGGCGGACGACTTTTTGTTACTGTAGTTATGAACAATTAAGTTGGTCTATTACTCATTTGGCTGAAGTAACCAATTATGCCTAAACGAAAATGAACCATTTGAACCGTTTGGTGTCACCTAACCTGCAAAGCAATATGTCATATGCTACGTCGTGTTTCAATTGTTTTTACGAAGACGCTAGTGTCTTAAGTCGCTGCATGTCATTGCATCAGCGTATTCATTCTCTATTCGCCTATATTCCCAGCGACATCAGCGACCAAATAAGCTCCGTGTAATATACCCTTTACGTGGCACCAATGGCGGATTTCTCAGTAGGGTGAGTAGACTGGGGCCTAGGGCGGCAGATTTTAGGGGGGCAAATTTGGGGTAAACATTTTTAAACTGTAAGTAAGGAAGTCTAATGAATGTTATTTAATTTCGTTTAGCGGAAGTATATTATTGTGTGTGACGTATTAAGGGATACTTGCCCCCGAATTATTATTAGTGTATCACTGTGGTTTTATTAGCTAAGAAAGAGATACAAAAATTTTTATTGCGCAATCTTAACCAAATACCTGGGTGGTAAAAATAATCTGGGAAGTGACACCTCGATCCCCTGGTTCACATACTAATTACGGAAAAAAGGTGGTGTAATTAGGACCATAGTGCACAAAACATAAACCTATAAATTCATTGACAAACAAAATGTAATTAATATGATTGTCAAATAGGGTATCAAATTGTAGGGGTCGGTAGGAGCGGCAAAATTTGAATAGTCTATTGGCGGCAAATGTGAAAATCAGTCACTGTTGAAATGTTATCTGAGAAGGAAGAAAGAAGGTTAGGGTTTAACGTCCCATCGATACCTTGGCGATTTGTTACGGAAGTCCTGCTCGGATTATTTGGGTAAGGATGGAGAAGAAAAACATCTGCGCCCTTTAAAAGGAATGATCCTGGCATTTACCTAGAGTAAATTAGGAAAATTCTTCTTCTTCTTCTTCTTCTTCTTCTTCTTCTTCTTCTTCGCCACTACAGACGATGCGTATTAGCCTCCTAACAATCTTCCATTTGACTTCTCTGCTTTCACCCTGAGATCTGCATCTTGGTGATGTCACGCAACACACTGCCCAGACATCTGGTCACGGTCGGCTCTTTCTTCTGGTAGTAAACAGTCTCGCTTTCATTAATCGTTTGGGCAGTCTGTCCTCTGTCATCTTCTTCATATGTCCTAACCAGTTTATTGTTTGAAACTTTACTCTTCGTTTTAAATGCCGTTAGAGAGCTCTTACATGATTCTCGCGTGGTCCACATTTCTGAATCACATGTAACAACATGTCATACAAGAGAAAAGTGCATATAACACCTATTGTTCGTCTGGTTGAAAACTTCTTGAATGCTTTTTAGAACACTCTACAGTTCGAGATAATTTCTAAGTATCAATAAGTAAGAGTGTATTGAGACACTTTAGGTACTTGCGACTTTACGTGCCTTCCCGTGTAGACCACATTACGTTGTATTGACCAAATACAACACACGCATTTTGGACTATGTACATCTCAGTAAATGAATTATGGCTCGATATACTTAAAGAGCCGAACCGTACGTGTCTACTTTCATGCCCAGTAAATACACTAGGTACAAATGGTACTTTTTACTTTTGATCCTGCAGTCAAACACTGTATGCATAGGCTAACATTTGCGAAAAAAAGATATATAAAATACAGTAATGATTTATTAATAAAATAGGTTTTATTGAATCGTTTGCAAATGATGTAAGCAATGCCACATAGATCAATAATGCTTATTCAAAAACAAGATCTATCTCCTGGAAGTGATCCTACAGAAATACAACTAATAAACAAGAAATGAACCTTTTAAAATTATCACCACAGACGTTATAACCACGTTATGAGAATGGTACTAAAATCCATGACTAAGTAATAATTTCATAAGAAGTTTTCAGCCAAGATCGCTTTCTTCTTTTTAATTAAAATGACCGGTTTCGGCATGCTAGACCCCATCTTCAGACCTGTCGTAATTTTTTACATCACTGCTATTGCAACAATTTTTAATATAGCAAACTGGTATACATCACATTGATGTGTCATCCAAATAAAATTTACACGTCACTAATAAAATGACTGAATCCATCTTTCTCAAGGTCTACGTCAGAGGCACTTCAGAATAAAGTTCAGTACTGACTGAAGTGAAGCACAGTATTGACTATTAGGCGGAAAATCATGTACAGAGATGTTACATTTTCCGTCTAATAGTCAATATTGTGCTTCACTTCAGTCAGTACTGAACTTTATTCTGAAGTGCCTCTGACGTAGACCTTGAGAAAGATGGATTCAGTCGTGTTATTAGTGACGTAAATTTTAATTGGATGACACATCAATGTGATATATACAATTTGCTTTGTTAAAAATTGTTGCTATATTAGTGATGTAAAAAATTACGACAGGACTGAAGATGGCGTCTAGCACGCCGAAACCGGTCATGTAATTAAAAGAAGAAAGTGATCTTGGCTGAAAACCTCTTATTAAACAATTCTAGATCGCCCCAATAATGTGTTCCTTATAAGTAATAATTGATGACGCTCAGATACTAAACGCATTTTGCGATCACACGACACAAAATAATCGCCAACTCAAAATAGTTCAAGTCTTAGTCCGGCAAATAATATATCAAAACTTGTAATTTCTCGTGTAGAATCATAAACGCCGTTCAGTTACAATTCCGAAATGGTATTGCCTTTAGCAAAGTTATAGTCCCGAAAAATGTTCAAATGTTTGTATAGTTTATGGGACTTAACTACGGGGTCATCAGTTCCTAAACATACAAACTACTTATGAACTACTTACGAACTAGGACGGCACAAATATCCATGCCCTAGGGGGGATTCGAACCCCCGACCGTAGTGGCCGTGCAGACCGTGACTGGAGCGCCTCAGTCCCCTCGGCCACCGCGGCCGGCTATAGTCCCGACAACGTTAAAGTTCCGACAGAGCGGGCGTTTGCCGCGCATTATTTTAACACTGTCAACGAAGCAATTCAGCTAACCACGCAGGGCCTCCTCCTTCCTAGATGAGAGATACAGCCCCCAAGTAGCTTTGCACCAGCACCGTACAAGCAGTTCACTTGACCACGGCAGTCTTCTGCTCTAGCCGCTCTCATTGGGAGATCGCCGTTCCCTCCAAAAGTAGCAGAGTGCTTAACAGAAAGATTTGTTTTGACTTTGAACGCTTCCACACTAACTTAACATCTTACAATATTAAGGGCCGGTTTGTCAATGTATCGTTAAGTTCCAGTTAAGATTTTAACTTGCCGTTAACGGGGAAATGCGTTTGTCAATGTTTCGTTATGACTTAACTTGACGTTAAAAGACCTCAAACTGACCATTAAGTTAACGAGCAAAATTTCTCTCGTTACACGGCTTACGACCAGTTAAATTTAGAAATGGCAGCATTCCAAAGCGCTAAAATACCGCAATATAGCCTATTCACGTGATAAAGACCGATTTATCAAACAAAATAACAGAAGCACTACATGTATGAAAAACTAGTGTCAAAGCAGCTTTATTGTAAAATTGTATCGTCATATTTCTCGCCCCATCCATGTCAGTAGCGATTACATGAGTATGATATATTGCAGATATGCCACATACCTTAAAATTATTGTTGCGATATCAAAATAGAAACTTACGGGTGACGACTTGTTAAGAGAGAATCGGCATGATGAAAATGGCTGGAATAAGAAATTAGGTTGAAAATTACGACGATGTAATTTTTGGACGATCTAGAGGTCATTGCCCCTGTAAGGCGTCCTAGACGAATTTATGTTCGTCCAAATAATTTAAAATACTGGGATGATGCAGAATTTGTTACTCGATTTCGTCTTCGAAAAGCCACTTTGGAAACGCTGCATGAGAAACTCCTCGACCATCTGAAGAGTCCAACAGATAGTTACGTATTTTGTAACTTATCAGTCGTAATAGAAAATATAATACACTATGTCTGCAAGCTTATTAATTCAGTTTTTACTTACGCCTGTTGCACCAAGCGTAAGGCCTAAAATGTGATTTCTTCCTCCGATCTACCGGAACAGTGCACTTTCGCCTATGTGCAAGTTATTGCTTGCACTAAGATACCACGCACTTGGCAGCCTGTTATCGTACTTAGCACTTTTTCTGTTCTACATGTTCCATGGACAGTTGAATTCATTTGCCAAAATGTCGCTTTCTTTTCCTCCCGTCGGTTTTTTTTAAATTCCAATGTGTCATATTTCTATATTAAGGACACAAGACTTCGCACTAACTTCTTGTAAAATTCGAGCTTCTTTCACGTTTTCCGTAGCGCCAAATAACAACTGCCTGCTAACCTCTTTCCTGCTAGTCAAATATGGCGAACAGCTGTTTATTCCAAAGAGGTTATGCTAACCTCCTTGGTTTATTCAGACGGCACTCATTTCTTTCTATTGCCAACGTAGTCGAAATACATCACACCTTCTTTTCTCCAGGTTAGCGAACGAAAGGTGTATCTGACAATGACAAACGCAATGCACTTAACGAGCACATTTAACTGGACGTTAAAGGCATCTTCTCGTTTACTAACGAGAAGATTAACGGGAGATGGACGAACCGGCCGTAAGTAGAAAAGCTATAAACGTTCAGTCACCTTGTGACTAGCAGCCGTATATAATTTATTTATTTATTTTTTTTTTATTTTTTTAGAATCTCATGTTGAGCACAGTCGCTTAATTTATCAGCTCAAAGCTACCGGTTTCTGTTAATACACTAATACACCATTATCAAGCGCCAATAAATATTTGGCATTGTACTTCATTTGCTAGATATGTTTTTGGCAGTAAGACCGAGTGAGGTGGCGCAGTGGTAACGCACTGGACTCGTATTCGGAAGGATGGTGGTTCAAATCCACCTCCGGCCATCCAGATTTAGGTTTTCCGTGATTTCCCTAAATCACTCCAGGCAAATGCCGGGATGGTTCCTTTGAAAGGGCATGGCCGATTTCCTTCCACATCCTTACCTAAACACTCCGAGCGTAAGCTAGATTCGGTGCAGAATGATTTTGAAGTAAAAGCCATAACATCAGACAAGGCATCAATGTTAGCATCGATTAGGGAATCGTGGAGGAATTTTATTAGAGGTACTATGCTCCAGACTGAACACTGAAAGGCATAAGCAGTCTCTAATGATTTTTTTTTTTTTTTTTTTAGCAGCAACGTGTTGTTCTAATGAGTTCTTGTGACACACAGCCGTCGTCCTGCTGCCCTGATGTTGAATAAGGGAAAGGACAAGGATGGAACCTTCGTGGAGCTGATCTAGGAACACTGTCCACTGTCCAGCCATTCAAACACCTTAAATATTGAGAGCTGCTTTAAGTTGTCAACAAAACCGAATTTTTCAAATTAGTTAATGATTTAGCCGCAAATTTAAAGCTACTACATCAGGTCAAGGAAACCAAAAACGGCAGACAAATTATTTCGGCGTTTCATGACACGTTATTCTGAATTTTTCCTTGCGGCGCGCTCAATCAACCAGCTTCCGTAGGGCATAATGATACAACGAAGTGGTTGTTTTTTATGAGAAGCTGGAAGAAATAATGGACAGGTTCTCGTTTTCACTAAGCAGAATTTATAACTGTGATGAAACAGGCGCTGGCATTATTCACTCCAACACTGACTCCTACGACTCGTGCCTACTTTATATCTGAACATTGCAAAAACTGAATAATGAATGTTTCATACGTTCATTTAATGGCAAATAACACACTGAAGTGTCTGTGCTATTGAATTTTATTCCTAGGTACATTTGCAAACATAGTGACTTTTATACGACGTACCTGGTGGTGAAACAGTTATTTGAAACCCGTCTTTTTTTAACACATTTTCAACTAATGATGTTAAAAAGTTTTATTTCGACGAAGTTTTTTCATGATGTACAGCAGTAAGATTGGTTTGAACACCATATTCTTTACTGAGCATGTTCCTGTTTGGAGGTGGTATGCCGTTGCCTTCCTTCGACTTCGAACTTACGTACGCAGCAAGTTATAGGGGGACCTAACAGTTCGGTGGATTCGGAACCACGGTGCAATTCGGCATTTCTCACATCAACAGTATTGCCAGAGGTGAAAGAATTGAAAAGTGACAGATAAAAATCCTAGGAGTTGGCGGGGTCGATTTCTGAACCTTTGCATTCATAATCTTGCGCTGTACCACTGTTCTACCGCGCCACACTTTTTCTATATTATGTAAAAAATGTCAGATACCTTCAACACGAAGCACTTTTATTAAATTTCGTTCGAATAGTTTTTACAAAAGTGAAAAAAAGAGGTTTGCTTAAGCGAAACTGTGGCACGCTACCCTACATATTGATTTTGATTTGAATATGCAGGTCAATCAGAGTTCCTCATTACTTACAACAGAAGAAAGTTGTACATCTTCCACTAGTATTTTGTACATTACGACCTGCTTTGACCGAAGGACTGAGTTGCTTGCACGAGCGCCTTCGGTCCCTTGCCACAGACGATCCCGTTAAGGTCGGGAACCACTGGTCTTGTTTTTCTGACCGTGCGAGCCTTGTTGTCCTGCGCGGAGAAGAGGTACTTGCCCGAGTAAAGACAACGATCATGTAGGTTACAAATCGGGTAGTAACAGCAACGGAGCAGTAACCGTGTGAAGTAAGACGCACTGTGGACAACAGAGTTGTTTGTGATGGTCATTTATACTGATACAGGCGTAGATTGTGACGTTTCCCTGTTGATGTACATTGGAAGAGTTATGTCCATTAGCTCCAGTTCCTTGAACTGTAGTGAAGGTGCGTGAGATATTTCGTCTTAAAGACGAATTTCCACGAGTCGTGCCACCGGTTTAAGTTCTCGTCAGAAACTGTTGACCGCCTCTTGAAGTTAATTAAGCCACGACGGCTAATAACGCACTTCGCAAGGAGGTCAGGCCTCATCAGAGTTCCCAGGCATGCCAAACGGCGTGTGCCTTGTGCTACCCGCCTCGCCATGCCTCTAACCCTCCTATTAACAGGTGGCCGACTAAAGATCTGGTGAGGTCATACCGACACCGATCTCTGTCACTTACGTTCTTTCATGTAAAACTCCAATTTGAAGCAACAGCGAGTTTTATTTTCACAGTTATTTTCAGTAGTTTCCTTAATAACAAGTATTAATTATGAAACATGTAGTGAAGGTATTATCAAGTAGTGGGAACCCAGAATCTTATCAGCCAGTATCGTAATTTAGAGGAATGTTTTAAAAGCAAACAGGAAATATTCATACGTCGTAAAACAAAAACTCAATGAAAAATTGCTATGCACGGCATCAAAACAATCACACATCGTGGATAAACAAATAGAATAACAAGGTAACCTAAAATGAGTAGCGCAGGTAATATTTAATCCTCACTTCGAAAACTAAGCGTACAAGCCACTATCATGTTCAGAAGTAACAGGAAACCTTAATAGCCTAGAGATACGAAGTTCATATTCAAAATTCACAGCGAATGCTCAGTAGTACCTTCTGGAGAAATGATTTTCATTTCACTAATGGTAGGAACAGAGTCAGCCATGAGCCCTAATAATTTTTTCTCTGCGCCATGCCATCGAAACATTTAAGGGGCGTAAATCGTATTGTCCTATAGCCACCCAAGGTATAATCTAATCTTCTCGTTGCAAAGTACATCTACATTTATGTATATACTTCGGTATGCACCGTAAGGTGCGTGGTGGAGGGTACTCTGTACCACTACTAGGCATTTCTTTTCGTATTCCACTCCCAAATAGAACAAGGGGAAAAACAATATCTAGACGCCTCTGTACGAGCCCTAATTCCTCTTATCTTTGTGATCTTTACGCAAAATGTAAGTAGGCGGAAGAAAGATCGTTCTGAAGTCAGCTTCGAATTCCGGCCTTCTAAATTCCTCTACAGAAGTTCTCGAAAAGAACGACGTCTTTCCTCCGGTGATTCCCATTTGAGTCCCCGGAGCCTTTGTGTGACACTCGCGCGTTGGTCGAACCTATCAGAGACGAACCTAACGCCTCCCCTCTGAATTGCTTCTGTTGCGGATCCCAAACACTTGAGCAATAAGTGGTCGTACAAGCGTTTTATACGGTCTCCATTACAGATGAAGTGTATCATTCTAAAATTCTCCTAATAAACCAAAGTCGCCTGTCCGCCTTACTCATAACTGTCCTGACATGTTCGTTCCATTTCATATCGCTCTGCAATGTTACGTCTATATATTTGAACAACGCGACTTCATCAAGAAGCTCACTACTAATGCTGAATTCCAACATTATGGGATTGTTTTTCCTACTCATGAGCATCACCTTACATTTTCTACATTTAAAGCTAGCTGCCACTCTTCGCACCAATTAGAAATTTTGTCTAAGTCATCCAGTATGCTATACAGTCAGTTAAAGACGACACCCATACACCACAGCATCATCAGCAAACAGCCGCAAAGTAAATTTACTCTGTCCATCAGATCATAACCACTACCAGATGAAATGTAGATGAAACGGGTATTCATTGGACAAATATAGTAGAACTGATATATGATTACATTTTCACGCAATTTGGGTGCATAGATACTGAGAAATCAGTACCCAGAACAACCACCTCTGCCCGTAATAACGGCCTTGACACGCCTGGGCATTGAGTCAAACAGAGCTTGGATGACGTGTACAGGTACAGATGCCCATGCACCTTCAACACGATACCACAGTTCATCAAGAGTAGTGACTGGCGTATTGTGACGAGCCAGTTGCTCGGCCACCATTGACCAGACGTTTTCAGTTGAGGAGAGATCTGGAGAATGTGCTGGACAGGGCAGCAGTCGAACATTTTCCGTATCTAGAAAGGCCGGTATAGGACCTGCAACATGTGGTCGTGCATTATCGTGATGAAATGTAGGGTTTCGCAGAGATCAAATGAAGAGTAGATCCACGGGTCGTAACATCTGAAATGTAACAGCTGCTCTTCAAAGTGCAGTCGATGCGAACAAGATGTGACCGAGACGTGTAACGAATGGCACGCCATACCGTCACGCCGGGCGATACGCCCGTATGGCGATGACGAATACATGCTTCCAATGTTCGTTCACTGCGATGTCACCAAACACGGATGCGACCAACATGATGCTGTAAACAAAACCTGGATTCATCCGAAAAAATGACGTTTTCCCTTTCGTGCATCCAGGTTCGTCGTTGCGTACACCATCGCAGGCGCTCCTTTCTGTGATGCAGCGTCAAGGGTAACCGCAGCCATAGTCTCCGAGCTGATAGTCTATGCTGCTGCAAACGTCGTCGCACTGTTCGTGCAGATGGTTGTTGTCTTGCAAACATTCTCATCTGTTGACTCAGGGATGGAGACGTGGCTGCACGATCCGTTGCAGCCGTGCGGATAAGATGCCTGTCATCTCGACTGCTAGTGATACGAGGCCTTTGGGATCCAGCACGGCGTTTCGTATTGCCCTCCTGAACCCACCGATTTCATATTCTGCTGACAGTCATTGGATCGCGACCAACGCGATCAGCAATGTCGTGATACGATAAACCGCAATCGCGATATATATATACATGTGGCGTCTGTTCCGAAAGAACAGACGTCACTTCTGACCCTGCAGTTGTTATTATTTAATATTCAAAGAATATATGACATCAACTGCGATTGGGCAAAGCTGAAAATGTGTACCCAGCCGGGATTCGAACCCGGGTCTCCTGCTTTCTAGGCAGTTGCGTTGACCCCTACACCACTGGGGACACAGTGATCACCGCACCTGCAAGGACTACCTAGACACGCCTCCCGTCAGATACAAATTCCCAGCTTCGCCCTGCCCAATCGTGATAGTCTATAACATGACCTTGATCAAAGTCGGAAACGTGATGGTACGCATTTCTCCTCCTTACAGAAGGCAACACAACGTTTCAGCAGGCAACGCCGGTCAACTGCTGTTTGTGTATGAGAAATCTGTGGGAAACTTTTGACATGTCAGCACGTTGTAGGTGTCGCCACCGGCGCCAACCTTGTGTGAATGCTCTGAAAATCTAATCATTTGCATATCACAGCATCTTCTTCCTGTCGGTTATATTTCGCGTCTGTAGCACGTCATCTTCTTAGTGTAGCAGTTTTAATGGCCAGGAGTGTATGTAGATAGAAAATAGCGGTACTACCGCAGTCCCCTGGGGAGGAACTGTAGTCATGACACTGTTAGGGAGGGTCGGCCGCGGCAGCGACACACATTCTGGAAAACGAGCTGTCAGTCGGAAGCATCCAGCCAGAGCTGTAGGGCGCATGCGATGTTTTGCACGGTCAGCCGTGTTCCCAGGGCAGGGCCGGGTGCGTGCCAATTAAACGTGGCTGTGTCGGGTATCTCACGGGAGGCGCGCGCCTGGGAAGACGAGACAAAGGAGAGCCGGCAGACAGCGGCCTTGGTCTTCCCTCATTAGACACGCCACGCCAGCTGCTGGATGCGAGCCACCCGACACGCGATCGCCAAGCGTGCACTGCGCGGTCTCCTTATGTTCCGCAACACACTTCCTCAGCCCCTCCACTAGAGATGGGCGAACTGGTTCACTTTCGGGAACTAGTTCGCCCATTATCGTTCTGTTTTGGGAACCGTTCCGTTCCACTCGTTCACGATTCCTTTTGTCCAGTTTGTGGCTCGGCAGCACAGAGGTGTAATGGCAGATTATGAATCGAAAAGTCGCGGGTTCGATTCCCGCCAGGTCCTAGGATTTTTATCTGTCACTTTCCACTTCCTTCACCTCTAGCAATATTGCTGATGTGAAAAATGTCCAGTAGCACCGTGGTTCGGAAACCACGTTAAACTGCAGATCCCCCTATAACTTGCTGCGTAAGTCAGTTTGAAGGTCGGAGGAAGGCAACGGCATAGCACCTCCAAACAGAATGCGAGCAAGCTTCCTCTACCCTACTGGTAGAGCGGTTATTAGAAGCCACAAGTCATTATTATTATTATTAGTATTAGTATTCCCTATCAGACCCTGCATCATTTAATGTCTTACGTCCAACAATGACTGGGATTCTTCAATAGAGAAATGCTGTCTGATTTGGCATGATCACACATTTATTTTCAAAATGTTCAAATGTTTGTAAAGCTTATGAGACTAAACTAAGGGGTCATCAGTCCCTAAACTTACAAACTACTTATGAAGTAGCTTACACTAAAGACGGCACAAACATCCATGCCCGAGGGGGGATTCGAACCCCCGACAGCAGCGGCAGTGCAGACCGTGAGTGGCACGCCGCAGACCGCTCGGCCAAAGCGGCCTGCTAATTTACTTTCAAAAAAAAATTTCACACGCATATAAAACAAATTTCATCTAACATTGAAAACCCGACCGTATGCCACTAATTATTAAAATGTACATCCTAATTGCGTCAGCTCATAAAACGCTATTACTCTTCAAGTCAATAACGTTTACGTGGCTGTCGAGTGCCAACGCTCAACCACTGAACTACTGGTGCCGAAAGCCAGACATATTATATATCCTAAGACATTACTCTGTATGTCAGAAGTAACATTACTCTATATACAATGATGTCTTACAAGGACCATGCCTACGAAAGAACTGTGGTGTTCAATCTTCGGATTGTTGACTGCTTTACCTTACATTTTACCATACAATTACTGATAATGAAAATAATTAGAAACAATAGTTTGTTTAAAAGCTATTTCTGAAGAATAATTTTTCAGATAAAAAGTAAATACTAGTTTATTAAACTACGTCCCACAAGAGCTATTGAGTACCGACCGGATGATGTATCGTGCTCCACCCAAGGCGTCACCGGATACGGTATGGACGGTAATCGCTGTGTCCCACTGGTTAAGGGCAGCGCAACTGTCTAGAAAGCACGAGACTCGGGTTCGAGTCCCGGCTGGGTACACGTTTTCACCTTTACCCATTCTAAGTTAATGTCATACGTTCCGTGAATAAAAATACGATTTTATTGCGGTCCGCATCTTTCAAAATCGAATCCATTTTCCTACTGGGGCGAAATCGCACACAACTATTCTCGTTTATTAATATTTGTTCTTTTCACGCTAAGAAACCTGACAAATAGGTAGCACTGAAGAACAACAAAACTTTAAAAAATTTGTCACATTTTATTTAGGAAGAAACTGCAATAAACTTATGAAAATGATTAAAACTTACTTTAAAAACTATTGAAATAAAGCAGATGGAAGCTAAAATATACAAAAATGATTTTAAAAAAAACTAGTGAGAATAATCCCTTCTGTCGTTGATAAAAATTACAAAGTAATAAGCAGAGTTGACTATATTGTATGTAAGAAATATGTACACTGCTGAAAACAATTGGGGAATCAGATACACACAACATACACTCCTGGCCATTAAAATTGCTACACCGTGAAGACGACGTGCTACAGACGCGAAATTTAACCGACAGGAAGAAGGTGCTGCGATACGCAAATGATTAGCTTTTCAGAGCATTCACACAAGGTTGGCGCCGCTGGCGACACCTACAACATCCTAACATGACGAAAGTTTCCAACCGATTTGTCATACACAAACAGCAGTTGACCGGCGTTGCCTGGGGAAACGTTGTTGTGATGCCTCGTGTAAGGAGGAGAAATGCGTACCATCACGTTTCCGACTTTGACAAAGGTCGGATTATAGCGTATCGCGATTGCGGTTTATCGTATCGCGACATTGCGATCCAATGATTGTTAGCAGAATATGGAATCGGTGTGTTCAGGAGGGCAATACGGAACGCCGTGCTGGATCCCAACCTCGTATCACTAGCAGTCGAGATGACAGGCATCGTATCCACATGGCTGTAACGGATTGTGCAGACACGTCTCGATCCCTGAGTCAACAGATGGGGACGTTTGCAAGACAACAACCATCTGCACGAACAGTTCAACGACGTTTGCAGCAGCATGGACAATCAGCTCGGAGACCATGGCTGCGGTTATCCTTGATGCTGCATCACTGACAGGAGAACCTGCGATGTGTACGCAACGACGAACCTGGGTACACGAATGGCAAAACGTCATTTTTTCGGCAAATCCAGGTTCTGTTTACATCATCATGATGGTCGCATCCGTGTTTGGCGACGTCGCGGTGAACGCACGTTGGAAGCGTGTATTCGTCATCGCCATATTGGCGTATCATTCGGCATGATGCCATGGGATGCCATTGGTTACACGTCTCGGTCACGTCTTGTTCGCATCGACGGCACTTTGAACAGTGGCCGTTATATTTCACGACCCGTGGCTCTACCCTTCAGTCGATGCCTGCGAAACCCTACATTTCAGCAGGATAATACACGACCGTATGTTGCAGGTCCCGTACAGGCCTTTCTGGATACGGAAAATGTCCGACTGCTGTCCTGGCCAGCAGATTCTCCAGATATCTCACGAACTGGAAACGTCTGGTCAATGGTGGCCAAGCAACTGGCTCGTCACAGTACGACAGTCACTACTCTTGATGAACTGTGGTATCGTGTTGAAGCTGCATGGGCATCTGTATCTGTACACGCCACCCAAGCTCTGTTTGACTCAATGCCCAGACGTATCAAAGCCGTCATTACGGCCACAGGTGGTTGTTCTGGGTACTGATTTCTCAGGATCTATGCACCCAAATTGCGTGAAAATGTAATCACATGTCAGTTTTAGTATGATATACTTATCCAATGAATACCCGTTTATGATGTGCATTTCTTCTTGGTGTAGCAATTTTAGTGGCCAGTAGTGCATTTTTCTACATGACGACGGCGTATGGATCTGTACTTCGGCGCTGATGCAGTAGCAGCGTTCGATCTCGTGCGGCAGTCCTGAATAGTGGGAGTTTGAGGCGGACGGGAGGCGAGCGCGTGTAGCGAAGAGAAAGCGAGCGCTGCCCCGAACGGGAGATCCAGGTTCGAATCACAGCCTGGTTGAAATATTGAATTTAAATGCTCTTGTTAAGCTGCAGTCATTTCTTACCTTCCTATTCCTTCTTCCTTCCTCTCATTAAATGTATAATTACTAGAAAACCTGAACGTAATTTATGTGCAAGCCTTCCGGTACAGGTAGCAGTTCCGTTGTCTTGCAGGACTTGCAACCACCGTATCAGTTTTGGCGGCCAGTGCAGGTCCTGGTGGAGGACAGACGTGTGCCTGGCAGGAGTCAGGCACTGGACCAGTGGACCTTGGGGAAAGTCTGCAGAGGTAGAGGCAGCGGGGCCGACGCGCGGTCGCCTGCAGGGAGGAAAGTGAAGCCACGGCCACAAGCCACAGCCACCTGCCGCTGTGCCGACCGGCAAAAACAGCCGCGCATGCGCCGATTAGACAGCCGGCCAGCTGGCGGCTCGCCGGGCGGTTGGTTAGCTGGCAGAGGGTCACTGACGGCTCAGGCCGGGCTTACCCGCCCTGCCGTTAACGAACCTTTTGTTGGTTGTCTGGCGTACGGCAGGTTTAGACTGCGTAGCGCTCCATGCTTCTGTCTTTTGCGCTCATCTTCGTTCTTTGGTACCCTCCTAGTGGCTTGCTGATGTCGTCCAGCATCTGGTACCTTCTTCTGCCCCTCCCAACCCTCAATTGCCTCTACCAGAAGGCAATCTCGTCTTAAACTGTGGCCTAGCCAGTTTAATTTCCTGTTCTTTATCGTCAGCAACAACCTCCGTTCCTCTCCAACTCTGTTCAGAAAGAGGTGCATTCACGTTTTAAGGCCTCCAATTTTTTTTTTTATTTATTTTTTTTTTTTTTATAATTAACTACTCACCCGAAATCTATGAAACTGGCGTTGCTTCTCGACGTAATCGCCCTGCAGACGTACACAATTTTCACAACGCTGACGCCATGATTCCATGGCAGCGGCGAAGGCTTCTTTAGGAGTCTGTTTTGACCACTGGAAAATCGCTAAAACAATAGCAGCACGGCTGGTGAATGTGCGGCCACGGAGAGTGTCTTTCATTGAAGGAAAAAGCCAAAAGTCACTAGGAGCCAGGTCAGGTGAGTAGGGAGCATGAGGAATCACTTCAAAGTTGTTATAACGAAGAAACTGTTGCGTAACGTTAACTCGATGTGCGGGTGCGTTGTCTAGGTGAAACAGCACACGCGCAGCCCTTCCCGGACGTTTTTGTTGCAGTGCAGGAAGGAATTTGTTCTTCAAAACATTTTCGTAGGATGCACCTGTTACCGCAGTGCCCTTTGCAACGCAATGGGTGAGGATTACGCCCTCGCTGTCCCAGAACATGGACACCATCATTTTTTCAGCACTGGCGGTTACCCGAAATTCTTTTGGTGGCGGTGAATCTGTGTGCTTCCACTGAGCTGACTGGCGCTTTGTTTTTGGATTGAAAAATGGCATCCATGTCTCATCCATTGTCACAACCGACGAAAAGAAGACCCATTCATGCTGTCGCTGCGCGTCAACATTGCTTGGCAACATGCCACACGGGCAGTCTTGTGATCGTCCGTCAGCATTCGTGGCACCCACCTGGATGATACTTTTCGCATTTTCAGGCCGTCATGCAGGACTGTGGCACAGAACCCACAGAAATGCCAACTCTGGAGGCGATCTGTTCAGCAGTCATTCGTCGATCCCCCAAAACAATTCTCTCCACTTTCTCGATCATGTCGTCAGACCGGCTTGTGCGAGCCCGAGGTTATTTCGGTTTGTTGTCACACGATGTTCTGCCTTCATTAAACTGTCGCACCCACGAACGCACTTTCGACACATCTATAACTCCAACACATGTCTCCAACTGTCGATGAATTTCAATTGGTGTCATACCACGCAAATTCAGAAAACGAATGATTGCACGCTTTTCAAGTAAGGGAAACGTCGTCAATTTTAAGTATCTAAAACAGTTCTTATTCTCGCCGCTGACGGTAAAATTCCCTCTTCCGTACGGTGCTGCTATCACTGGGACGTACTGACAATGAACGCGGCCTCATTCTAAAACAATGCGCATGTTTCTATCTCTTTCCAGTCCAGAGAAAAAAAAATCGGAGGCCTTAGAACTTGAATGGACCTCGTACTTCTTCATTTCTGACTTCATCGATCCAGCTGATCTTCTCCATCCTACGCCATATCCACATTTCACAAGCTTCAATTTTCTTCTCATCTTGCTTTCTCAATGTCCACGTTTCTGCTCTATATAAGGGCACAATCCATATTAGACATTTAACCAGTCTCTTCCTTAATTCTTTGTTTAAACCACTGGTTAGGAGTCGTCTTTGCTTCTGGAAAGCTTCTTTCGCCAGAGCCATTCTAGTTTTGATGTCTTGTTAGCCATTCATATCTTCTTTAATCCAACTTCCCAAATACTTGAATGCTGTCACCTGTTCTATGACCTCTGATTCCAACTTTATTTTCACTTTTCTTTACACCTATGAGCATGCTTTTCGTATTCTTTTTATTAATTTTCATGCCATATGCTGCACAGGCTTCACTCAAATCATTTAGCATTTGAGTCAGTCTATTTTCTGTAAGGATCAGCAAATCTTATACAATCAGTTTTCCTCCCACCTATCCTTACGCCTCTTGTCCGATCCAAACAGCTTTCCAGAACATCTTCCAGATAAATGTTAAATAAAATTGGAGAGAGACAACAGCCTTGTCTGACACCTCTCCCAGTCTTGCTGTCTTCAGAGACCTCATTACCTATTTCTACTCGTGCCTTCTGTTTCTGGTACAGATTTGCACGTTACTATTTAAATAGTCTAACGAACAATAATATGGAAGTGAAAAAACAACAAAAGAAAAAAATTACAAAGGTATTTACAAAATTAAATATTGGAAAAGGTTTTAAAGATTACAAAGAGTGTACATATTTAGCTCTTAGTAGTGATCTCTATATCCCTGGATATATAACTCTGGTGTCTGAGCATAGAACTGTAGCGTGCCTGCACATTAATATGTTTTGCACACGATTTTGCATTGATCGCCATGTTGTAATTAGTCAAAATATGTTCAAATCTTTCTAATTTCATGGGACCAAACTACTTTCGTCGTATGTCCCTAGACTTGGAAACTACTTAAACAAAGTTATGTAACATAAGGACTACACACACATCCATGCCCGAGGGAGAATTCGAACCTCCGACGCGGAAGGCCGCGCTATCCGTAACGTGACGCTCCAGACCACTCGGCTACTCCTTCGCGGCTGTAATTGGTCCAACGAATTTCTTTCAGTTAGTGACAAATAACTGCTTGATTACCTCTGTATTTGAAATTTGTCAATATGTGAACTAAGATACTCGTATGAGAACGGAAAACAATTCCCTTTCGTTTTCTTGTAATACTTCAAAAATGTGCAAATGTTTGTAAATGTAAGGGACTTAACTACGTTGGTCATCAGTCCCTAGGCTTACCAATTACTTACATAAACTTAATGTAACTTATGCTAAGATCAACACAAACACCCATGCCCGAGGGAGGACTCGAACCCCCGACGGCGATCGCCTGCGCTCACCGCTACTGGGCGCCTTAGTGCGCACGGCTATTCAGCCGCGGCTGTAATATTTCATAGCAGCCATGTTCTAATTAGTCAGAAACAGAATATGAGCATCTTTCGTTGTCGCGCTCAGAACTCTGTAGTTCAACATCCAGGTAGTATACAGATCTCTGGTTCTTTGTCGGGCTGTTGCAGCCGGGAGGTTCCTGGGAAAAAACTTCGAGTCTGTCCCCCTTAACCTATACTCAAGCTAACAATGTTACATTTTTTGTTACTGCTCATGTGGATGAATGGTGCTAGAAATTGATTTCATGTGTTTAGAATTGAAAAACAGAATACTGTCCCTAAAGCTGGCTGTTCCAGGCGGGAGGGCTTCGTTAAAGTCACGAGCCCGCCCCTTCCGAAGCAGCTTCGTATTGGTACTACCCTAGAATTATTTTATATTGTTTGTAGTATTATTCTTTGTAATGTAATTGCTTACTATTATTTGATTTCTATATTCACAATTAGTATCACTTTTACATTTTATGAAATGATAAGTCTTGTCTTTATTGTGGACTTGCATATCGTTTTACTTGTTTGTTTATCACGGTATTTGTATGTGTTCGTCGTTTTGATGGTCTGTGACATTTTAAGTACGTGTGTCAATATCTATATTTGAGGCTTAACTGTTCCAGGTATTCTGTTTCTTGTTGACGTGTTCTGAGTATGGCACATTGGTGTTCCTACCGCTATGTATTCAGTAAAGATGTAGATGTTTCAGCTGCTGCATTATTTAAAGCAAAGAAACAGTTTGGATGTCGTGTGAATTGTTTAACGTTTTCACAGTCGATTTGTGGTCTTACTTCATTAAGTCTCTCACACTGTAATACATGTTCTGGAGTTCCCAGGGCACCACATTCACAGAAGTCTGTTTTTCACACGAAATCGGTGCAAATGTGTTTGATGTGAGCCATGACCTGTAAGAAGTGTATCATCCATCTGGTCGGATCAACGTGCTTTAACTCCATCCTATCACGTAAGATGGCGAAGAAGGCATGAACACGGCGTCCCTTGCCTGTATTGTCCCATTCTACTTGCCGTGTGTTTATACACCGGCGCATTGCAGTTATGTTCGCACCCGTTATTTTTCTTCCTCATCAGCCAATACGCTGCTGCTCTGTCAGCCTATAGGGCACACTCCCAATACGAAGACAAATAATGCCTCGGCTATGGAGCTCTGGGCTGTGCCCCAGTGAGCAGCCAGTCAGCTACCGATCCACTGGCTCACTCAGGCCTGTCTTGATCACCTGACATGATGTAAGCGCCGACGCTGTTAAGACAGGTCAGGTCTCGTTCGGAAGTATCACGTAGTGTCCTCAGCGTCAACCTTCGTTTCTGTGTACCACCTAACAGAAACGGAATTATTTTTTTAAAACTACATTTTTTCAACCGGTCACCAATACCGAGCCAATGGCCGAGAGTGTGGGACGCTGAAATCGAATGTTTATTAAGCTGGTAAAAGCTGGTAGAAGCTGATCTTGGGTAAGATCAGTTTGGATTCAGGAGAAACGTAGGAACCAGGGAGGCAATACTCACTTTACGAGTTATCTTAGAAGATAGATTAAGGAAAGGCAAACCTACATTTTTAGCTTTGGTAGATTTGGAGAAAGCTTTTGACAATGTTGACTGGAATACACTCTTTCAAATTCTGAAGACAGCAGGGGTAAAATACAATGAAAGGAGAGTTATTTACAACTTGTACAAAAACCAGACTGCAGTTATTAGACTCGAAGGGCATGAAAGGGAAGCATTAGTTGGGAAGGGAGTAAGACAGGGTTGTAGCCTTTCTCCGTTGTTATTCAATTTGTACATCGAGCAGGCGGTGAAGGACAGCAAGGAAAAATTTGGAATAGGGATTATAGTTCAGGATGAAGAAATAAAAACACTGCGTTTTGCTGATGACATTGTAATTCTGTCAGAGACAGCAAAGGACCTGGAAGAGCAGTTGAACGGAATGGACAGCGTGTTGAAGAGAGCGTATAAAATGAACATTAACAAGAGCAAAATAAAGATAATGGAATGCGGTCTTAGAAAATCAGGCGATGCTGAAGGAATTAGATTAGGTAACGAAACAATGAAGGTGGTAGATGAGTTTTGTTACTTGGGTAGTAAAATAACAAATGACGGTCGCAGTAGAGAGGATATAAAATGCAGAATGGCAATGGGTAGAAAAGCATTCTTGAAAAAGAAAATTTTTTTAACATCGAATATTAATTTAAGTGTAAGGAAGTCTTTTCTGAAGGCATTTGTGTGGAGTGTTGCCTTGTACGGGAGTGAAACATGGACGATAAGCAGTGTGGAAAGGAAGAGAATAGAGGCTTTTGAAATGTGGTGCTACAGAAGAATGCTGAAGATTAGATGGGTAGATCGCATAACTAATGAAGAGGTACTGAACAGAATTGGTCAGAAAAGGAATTTTTGGCATACCCTGACTAAAAGAAGGGATCGCTTGGTAGGACACATTCTTAGACATCGGGGAATCGTAAATTTAGCATTGGAGGGAAGTGTGTGGGGTAAAAATCGCAGAGGGAGACCAAGAGACGAATATCGTAAGCAGATTCAAATGGATGTGGGTTGCCGTTCTTATGAGGAGATGAAATGGCTTGCTCAGGATAGAGTAGGGTGGAGAGCTGCATCAAACCAGTCTCCGGACTGATGACCATACCAAAAAACAACAACATGGGAGTTCAAATGTTCAAATGTTTGCAGAGCTTAAGGGACTTAACTATGGGGTTATCAGTCCCTAAACTTACAAACTACTTACGAACTAGGTTATACTAAAGACAGCACAAATATCCATGCCATTCGAACCCACGACGGGGAACAGCCTCGCGCATCGGAGCATAGCGCCTCAATGCGCTCGGCCACTCCGCCGCGACTGGGGCGCTGACCACGTTCCCTTCCATACTGCATCTGATAACGCTTTTGAGTGACCGGTAGGTACCTGATGGGCCTCTTGGGGTCTATAGGACGGGGCTTACTGTTTATAAATTGTTTACGAAAAAAACCCAGCCCCTTTAAAGTAATCTGCATTACAATATATTTATCCCACTGGTGCTGCCACAGTTCGCAACATTTTTTTTAGTCGCCTTTTAAAAATGCCCGACAATAGCTCCCTCTCATATCGGTGTCCTTTCATGCCTTTTCTCGTGCGTGGAAATAAGAAAAATTCGCACGGAAGCTAGTCAGGCAAGTAGGCTGCGTGGGCGGCGGAACCCTGCCTTGTTTAACCGAAAACTGTCAAACAGGCACGGCTGTTCGTGCACGTCATTCGATGTGCTGGAAGAACCAGTCTCCCGTCTGCCACAAATCGAGTGATTTTTATGAACGTCTTGCCCAATCTTCTCAAAACTTTCCACTAACTGGTTTGATTAACGGACTGGAAATTTGATGGAAAAAAAAACAGCTGGACGTACTTCTCCGAAACTTTCCACCATTAAAAACGAAACAAGAAAAATCAGCGCTAGAAGGATCATTCAATGTATAAAAACAGCACAAGCCAGGTCGACAGTACAGGCTCACATGCGGCACTGGACTGACAAGGAATTTGCTACCCAGGCATATCGGATCTACATCTACATGGGATACTCTGCAAATCACATTTAAGTGCCTGGCAGAGGATTCATCGAACCACGATTATACTATTCATTTCCCATTCCATTCTCGAATAGCGCGCGGGAAGAAAGAACACCTGAATATCTCCGTTCGGGCTCTGATTTCTCGTATTTTATTCTGATGCTCATTTCTACCTACGTAAGTGGGAGTCAACAATATATTTTCGCATTCGTCAGAGAATTTTGGCGATTGGAGTTTCGCAAGTAGCCCACGCCGCAGCGATAAGCACCGTTGTTGTAATGATTCCCATCCCAGATCCTGTATCATTTCTGTAACGCTGTCTCCCCTGTATCGTGACAATATGAAACGAGCTGCCCTTCTTTGGACTCTTTCGATGTCCTCCGTCAAACCCACCAGATAAGGATCCCACACTGGGCTGCAATACTCCATAAAAGGACGGACAAGCGTAGTGCATGCAGTTTCTTTAGTAGTTCTGTTGCATTTTTTAATGGTTCTGCCAATAAAACGCAGTCTCTGGTCCGCCTTTCCCACAATATCTACGTGTTCTTTCCAATTTAAGTCTGAAGTAATAGTAAGTCCTAGGTATTTTGTGGAGTTTACGGCCTTCACATTTGATTGATTTATCTTGTAAACAAACTTTAACGGATTTCTTTTCGTACTCATGTGGACGACTTTGCTATAGTACGCTGCAATTCAATCATAGCACACACAAGAAACTACAAATTACGATATCTTTCATTCCCCTGATCCGATTTTGATTAAATGAAGCCGATGTTACTTTTCAAATTATTCTCAATTTTTCTGCTGAAACCCATGAAAGTTCGTGTAGTGCATCTGGAGATTATCCGCAACGAATAGACTACACGATGGCTTTTAAACAAATGATTAAATTATGATATTTATTTTCTCTGATCCGATTTTAATTATTTAAGCCGTTATGTATCCGCACGATATGATCAACTTACGTGTGAAAACCCCATGCAAATTCGTGAAGTAGTTTTGCAGATAAGAGGTTTTCAATAGTTGAACAAAAAGACACGATTTTGCTAAAATTATGCCTGTATGTTGACCCAAACTTTTCTCATGTTTTCTGGGAAGACCGCATGAAGATTCGTCCAACGGCTATGAAGATTTATTATTAGTACGAGGCGCGAATTGTAAGTAGTTCCGTTTGAACAGAAGTACGCAACGAAAGTTTATTTCAAAAAAGTAAATTTATTTTCATAACTGCCAAGTTTGATCAAACACTTATCATGCCTCTCAAACAATTTTTAAATACCCTCTTCATACAATCTTGCCACCTGTTTCGATAACCAAGAATTCACTGCCGTTTTGTAAAGGACTGATCTCGACACGTCAAGAAATTCGTTTTAGAGACCTGTTATTGTGAAGCTCCTGTTCTCACGAATCCTCGCTTCAGCTGAAACCTCCAAATCGTCTGTAATCCAAGATGGGCGACCGGAGCGGTCCTCCTCATGGACGTTGACACAGTCATCTTTGAATTCTCGTACCCACTTACGCACTTTACTCATAACAGTATCACCGTACACTTCGCAAATCTCTCGATGAATTTCTTCATCAGACAGGTTTCTTGGTAACAAAAACAATATCACCGAGCGAACCGCACAGGCGGCGGGCGAGTTGATGGTCTTAAACATTTTGAAAGCACAGAACAGAACCGTACAGGTTAGCTACAGAGCTGAAACTGAGCACAGTTGTTCCCGAGCCATGCCGGTACACGACGCACGCAACGTACAATAATCTTTCGCACCTTTTGCATTCCTTTCTTAATCTGACACCTGCTTCGCCATATCATCTGTCTTCTATATACGAGGCGCGTTTTTTTTTAAGTAAGTTACGTTTTGTTGTAGACACATACCGCATACGTTGTTTTTGTTTCGTATGGTTTGGTGCTTAGAATGGCTACTAATATAACACGTGTGGCGCATTTCTGGTGAGAGACTACAGATTAGATTAGATTAATACTTGTTCCTTAGATCATGTATACGACATTTCGTAATGATGTGGAACGTGTCAGTTTAGTAAATTTTGTCTATACTTGACAATCTATATTTTAAGAATTTTTTTGTAAATTTTTTTAAATTAATTTTTTTATGTTTTATCTAAAAATTCATCTACATTGTAGAAGGAGTTGCCATTCAGAAATTCCTTTAATTTCTTTTTAAATACTAGTTGGCTATCTGTCAGACTTTTGATGCTACTTGGTAAGTGACCAAAGACTTTTGTGGCAGCATAATTCACCCCTTTTTGAGCCAAAGTTAGATTTAACCTTGAATAGTGAATATCATCCTTTCTCCTAGTGTTGTAGCTATGCACACTGCTATTACTTTTGAATTGAGTCGGATTGTTAATAACAAATTTCATGAGTGAATATATATATTGTGAAGCTACGGTGAGTATCCCTAGATCCCTAAATAAATGTCTGCAGGATGCTCTTGGGTGGGCTCCAGCAATTATTCTGATTACACGCTTTTGTGCAATGAATACTTTTTTACTCAATGTTGAATTGCCCCAGAATATGATCCCATATGAAAGCAGTGAATGAAAATAGGCGTAGTAAGCTAATTTACTGAGATTTATATCACCAAATTTTGCAATGACTCTGATAGCATAAGTAGCTGAACTCAGACGTTTCAGGAGATCTTCATTATGTTTCTTCCAATTCAGTCCCTCGTCAATGCAAACACCTAAAAATTTTGAATATTCTACCTTAGCTACAGATTTATGTTCAAAGTCTAAATTTATTAATGGTGTCATGCCATTTACTGTATGAAACTGTATATACTGGGTTTTATCAAAGTTTAATGAGAGTCCATTTGTAGAGAACCACTTAATGACTTTCTGGAAGATATTTACAATTTCATCAGTTAATTCCTGTTTGTCAGGTGTGATAGCTATACTTGTATCATCAGCAAAAAGTACTAGCTTAGCATCTTCATGTATGTAGAATGGCAAGTCATTAATATATATTAAGAACAGCAAAGGACCCAAGACCGAACCTTGTGGGACCCCATTTTTAATAACTCCCCAGTTAGAAGAATTAATTGTCTCATCTACATCATGTGAACTGCTTATTTCAAATTTCTGCACTCTTCCAGTTAAGTATGATTTAAACCATTTGTGCACTGTCCCACTCATACCACAATACTTAAGCTTATCTAGAAGAATCCCATGATTTACACAATCAAAAGCCTTTGAAAGATCACAAAAAAATCCCTACTGGTGATGTCCGGTTATTCAAAGCATTTAATATTTCATCAGTGAAGGTGTATATAGCATTTTCAGTTGAAAAGCTTTTTTGAAAACCAAACTGACATTTTGTTAGAACTTTATTTATACTAATATGTGAAGCAACTCGAGAATACATAACTTTTTCAAAAATCTTTGATAAAGCTGTCAGAAGTGAGATGGGCCGGTAGTTGTTGACATCGTATATATCCCCTTTTTTATGCAAAGGTTTAACGATAGCATATTTCAGTCTATCTGGGAAAATACCCTGCTTTAATGAGCTATTACAAATATGACTGAGAATCCTACTTATCTCCTGGGAACAAGTTTTTAATACCCTGCTGGAAATGCCATCAATTCCATATGACCGTTTACTCTTGAGAGAGTTTATTATTTTCCTAATTTCTGAAGGTGAGGTGGGTGGAATTTCAATTGTATCAAATTGTGTGGGTATGGCCTCTTCCATTAATTGCCTTGCTCCTTCTAATGAACATTTAGATCCTATTTTCTCCACAACATTTAAAAAGTAATCATTAAAAATGTTTTCAACTTCTGACTTTTTGTTGATTATTGGATTATTAAAGACAAGCTCAAAACAGGGCGTTGCCAGGCTATTTATTTATTTGGCCAAGCCTTCTACTTATCCTGTCCCTTCTCTCTGACCATCTCCTTTTTACTAAAAACATGTTATTTTTATGGGAGAATATATAAGAGATAAGGCTCTTGCATAATTTACAAAATTATAAGTGCAGTATCCAAAGAAAGCAAGGTAGAAATCAAAGTACAAATGATATGTACCATTCATACATTTATTTAATACAAAACCTGACTATAAACAATATTTTCTGTCACTTGTCCAGGATCTAATATGACTAAATTCTTTGCTCAGCACAAGAACAAGTGACATAAAAAAATTGGCCGTATGAGGAAAATGGAGATCTCAAATGCACTCGGCAGAATTTAATAGACTGCCCTGCGATTTATTAATCATAAAAAAGTCTCACTGGAAACTGCAGTCTCTTAAAGTTAAAAGGTAGATCTGTTGGTAATAATGGGTACTTTGTATAAGTCTACTGCTTTCGCCTGCAGCCATTTGCGCGTCACAGTTCGAAGTTGTCAATAGCACTGTCAGCTTTCAGGAATATCCTTAAGTTAACTGAACTACAGGTGTGTCTTAGTAGTTAGTAAGAAATGGATTAAAACTAGGTGTAGATGTGATAGGTTTTTAGCCATCGCAGAATATATCATATCATATTTACTGAATTATGTTGTAGGTATATATTCATTCGTTTAAGTGCTGAATAAGCACTTTATGTCGACATCTCATGATCTATATGTCGTACTCTGATACAGTTTCGAAGTTATGTGTATGTGTGAATACTGTCTGCAAAATATCCTGCGAGTACAATTTGTAGTGTAGAAATTAAAAATTGTAAAGTAATACCTAATGCCGTAGTTTTATTCCATGAACTGCGGAAAAGCAGTAAGCGAAAAACTTTCTCCTTACATCACTTTTCTGTGGCTACCAGCGAGAACAGTATAATTAAGATTTGAAATTATATGTCGCATTATGTTTCAAGATTGTTGTAAGTCGCTAAGTACTCTCATTCTCATACAGTGTGTGAATAAAAGGAAGGAAGCTTAGAGTTTAACATCCAGTCGACAGCTTGGTCATTAGAGACTGAGCTACTGCTCGGAGTTTTTTTGTTGAGGATGGGGAAGGAAAATCGACCGTGACCTTTTGAAAGGAACCATCCCGGCATTTGCCTGGAGTGATTTAGAGGAATCACGGAAAACCTACATCTGGATGGCCGGAGGTGGATTTGAACCACCAACCTCCGGAATGCGAGGATGTGTATGAATAAAGTCTCGTCGCATGATGCAACAGTTTTCGCGCATTTGATTGTTTATGACGTCATATCTCGTAATTCAGTAGTCCTGAACTGTGTGTGTTGTGCATAATTCTTATACTTACTGCGACCTTTCTCTTGGTTTGAAGGTCTAGTGTGCAAAATTTCATAAAGATTAGAACAAAACTGTGGCTTTGTATGCAGTACGTACACACACAAACACACGAACACACTGCTTTATATCTAAGAGATGTTTTATGTTTGTTTACATTTCCCCGCCACAGCCCCTGGCCTATGAAACCAAGAAAATATAGCAACAGGTCACTCGTAAAACCTTGCGCTAGAAGTTACGTAACCAGGACGCGAAGCCACTGACCGGCCACTGAAGTAATGGATGCTATAAAAACGTAACAAAATGTAGGGGCGTTCCCCTATGAGACCGAACACATGTTCCTCGATCAAAAATGTTCAATTTCGTGTCCTCTATCATATTTCTTTGTAACATGAATTTCGGTCCACCCTGTATATATACGTACCTATACGAGGTGTAATTAAATGTGGCGAACAAAGTATTTTTGATTTTCGCTGCAATTTCCATTACGTGACCCACTGGCGTTAGAAAAAAAAAAAAAGCTCGAAATTTGGTGCCACAGAACGATGCTGAATATTAGAGGGGTAGATCGTGTAACTTATGAGGTACTGAAAAGAATAGAGGAAAAAAGAAATTTGACATATCTGGACTAAAAGAAAAAGATTGATTGGTAGATTGTGAGCCATCAAGGATAGTCAGTTTAGTATTATACGGAACTATGGGCGGCAAAAGTCACAGAGGGAGACCAAGAGACAAATACAGTAAGCAGGTTCAAATGGATGTGGGTTGCCGTTCTTATTCAGCGATAAAGAGGCGTACACAGAATAGAGTAGCATGACGAGATGAACCAATCAGTCTCAATTGATGACCACAAGAAAACAACAACACACTTCCATCAACGAGATTAAAATGAGATAAATACGATTCTTAAATTACAGAATGATAGTGACTTTGACTACGCAGGTTTCTGTTTACACAATCTTACGTAAGTTCGTCGAATAGATGCTGTCTGCATTCATTCTACG
This sequence comes from Locusta migratoria, assembly GCA_026315105.1. Taxonomy (NCBI): domain Eukaryota; kingdom Metazoa; phylum Arthropoda; class Insecta; order Orthoptera; family Acrididae; genus Locusta; species Locusta migratoria. The sequence continues at coordinate 27,846,759 of CM048748.1, read as the reverse complement.
TAGAAGTTCGTTATTCGGGTTTTAAAAGAAAACATTTAACGTCACAATTACCTCTTTCTCTAAATATAGCGTCATTCATAGAATCGGTCTCAAATGGGAGACTGATGAGGCTCTTCCCACGTTCCTCATTTAATTTTTATAGACGCCGGCTCGAATTCTTAACGAACTTTAGACAGCGATCACGAACGCCTATTCGATCAATGAGTATTACGTATCCATTCATGGATCAAAGAAAAAAAGCAGAGTCTGTCTACACGTGTTGGATCAATATTTTTATTTAAGGAAGTACGTAATGATTAACAAGACAACAAGACAAAGTGAACTTACAGTTTGAGCCGATTGCTTTACAGTATAAAAGTACCGACGCCGTGTTCGTCATGTTTTATCTGTTACCTCACTGATTTTACAGTTTGCCGCGCGGAAGTAGCCGAGCGGTCTGGAGCGCCAAGTTGCGGATCGCGCGGCCTCCCGCGTCGGAAGTTCAAATCCTCCCTCGAACATGGATGTTGGTGTTGTCTTTAGTAAAAGTTAGTTCATAAGTAGTTTGTAAGTTTAGGGACTGATGATCCCGCAGTTAAGTCCCATAAGCTTTACAAACATTTGAACAATTTATGTACAGTGTTAGTATCAAAGGACGTTCGGGTTCGACCGTTTGCAAGGTACTTGCAAATGTATGGCTAAGAGCCAACATTAACTTCACTTCGGGATATCGTTCTGCTACAGCTGGTATAAGATCCCGACTTAGTAAACAATCGGATTCTCTTGTATAAAACTGCTTCAGACGTTGCCTTACAAGTGAGTTAATATGATAAATATTTGACTAAGCATGTAGTAGGAAAAACGTTTAGGAATTGATTTAGTGTTGTTATTTATCAAACACTTGATGGATATTTAGTAATTTTCGCTCCATTTCACGCCTTCCAAAGTTACGATGTAATATCTAGAAAAACGAATGTCATCTTAAGGTAACAGCCACAGTCGCTATGAGGATTGTTTTCTTTATTTTTTCTTCCACATGACCTGTTTCGATTTACTACAACATTTTCAAATTTAGTACATTATTAATGGCCAAAAAATAAAATAATTTTTCCTCCATTAATAATGTACTACATTTGAAAATGATGCCATAGTACATCGAAACATGTCAAGTGGGAGAAGTAAAATTACCTCATGGTGACTGAGTCTTACCTTAAGGCAATGTTCCACAACGCGACTCCCCTTGCAAGAAAAACATTCGGCGCCACACTTCACCAAGCCGTAAAGCTACTACAAAACAACGAATGTAATTTTCTTTCTATTGATAGTACTTTATTGTAAAAAATATATACAGTATTATATTTTATAGCATGAATTTCTATTGTATTCTTTGTAATGGAACACTTTCTACCTTTACATGATTTCCGACAGAGAAATACATTTTGCACAACGAGTGCGCCTTTCAGGCAAGACATACAGGGTGTCCAGAAAAGGGCTCCCTGATTTCAAAATTAAATATCTAGAAAGCAAAGATCGATAGAGGGATGCAGTAAACGGTATGTTTATTGTGGAAGCTGTAGGACGTTTATACAGCAGTTTGAAATAATAGTTACGAAAGCTGCTAACAGATGGCGCTGTACGCTGTGCAGCACATATCAGCATACATAAGTGAAATAATCGTATGAAAACACTCTTTGCAAACAATCACATCACAATGTTTTCAAAATGTTCACCATTGGCACTACAGAGGTGGCGCAAACGAAGAATAAAATTCGCCATCACATTTCGTAGTGTCTCAACCGAAATGGATTCACATGCCACAGAGATCGCCGATTCAAGCTCGTCCAGCGTGGCTGGATGCTTCGGGTAGACCAAGTCTTTCACTGTGCCCCACAAAAAACAAAAACAAAAAAAGTCACAGGGAGTCAAATCCAGCGAATATGGAGGCCAATCCATGCCTACGCCAGTAAATTTGGGATCTTCCAAATCAATGACTCGATTCCCGAAGTATTGTTCGGTCCGATGTGGTCGGGCTCCATCTTGCATAAACCATTCAGTACCTGGTCGATCCTCTAACGCTTGCTTTGTGGCGACAAATTGTTCCAAAATTGCAACGTAACGTGCACCAGTGACCGTTTCTCGAATGAAAAAAGGGCCAATAATGCCTCTGCTGCATACTGCAGCCCACACAGTAACTTTAGGAGAATACAGGGGTTTCGCTTCACACCAATACGGCTTTTCGGAACCCCAAAATCGCCAGTTCTGCTTATTCACGTATCCATTCAGGTGGAAGTGTGCTTCATCTGTAAAACAGATGCAGCCAACATCAAATCCTTCACTATAAATCATTGTGAGCATCTGATAAGTAAAGGCAGCTAGTACGGGTATGGCCTGGTGCGTTTGAATTCTGAATGGAAACCTGTGTAGGCTCTTTCTCGGTATTTTCTGCGTGCTGGAACGCTTCAAACCAGTCTCAGGCGCAATTCTACGGACGGATGACATTGGATTTCGCTGAATAATTCTAGAAACTGTGGCGATATTTTCAGGCGTAACTGCGGTTTGCTTGCGGCCAACATGCCCCACTAGATCATCAGTTACACTGTTCGTTGAAATTTTGTGAAGAGCGTACGAATGGGTTTCACATCGGGTCCTTTTGGAACATTAAATCGTGCTTGAGAACTTCGTCTTGTTGCCGTAGAACTCTTCTAACCTGTGGTACTCTAGCACCAGAAAAACGCGTTGTTCAATGGAGTACATGGTTTTAATCTCTTCCTTCGGTACGCTAACCTTTCACGTTTCAATAGTGGAACTGATCGCTCTGGGCTTCGGATCACTATATTAGGCATTACGTATGGCGATTACAGCGCCATCTGTTAACAGCTTTTGTAACTATTATTTCAAACTGCTGTATAAACTTTTTACAGCTTTCACAATAAACATACCGTTCACTGCATTCATTTATCGATCTTTGTTTTCTAGCTATTTAATTTTGAAATCAGGGAGTCCTTTTCTGGACACCCTGTATAACGAAATTATACTCGTTAAGGAGTATCCACTGTGGTCAATTTGTAAAGAAGTACTTACGTTTTTTTTATTTATCAACAATTACTCATTTCAATTTGTCTGGTTAGCTAAGAGTTCATTTGTAGAAAGGGTCTTCAGGCTTTGCGTTTATTCATCGTTAACACAGTATTTATTACAACACGATCTACTAAATTTAGGAATAGTGTTAACAAAGAATTACGTAATTCTAAACTAAAATACATTTCACTTTTATTAGGCCTGTGTCATATTAGAAAACCCTTAGTCTTCAGACATGCACTGAGTTGGTTGTTCCGTGGCGCAACTACTTCCTACAGTGACGGCGACTCTCCGAGCAATATTTTGCCACTCTCCTGGGGGTCGCGATTTTCCAGTGGCACTCCTTACCGACAATGTCGGCAAACATAAACGATGTCCTATCTTGTGAACAAAGAGTGTTACTATGCATTCACTGTCTGACAAAGCCGGCCGCGGTGGCCGAGGTGACTGAGGCGCTCCAGTCACGGTCTGCACGGCCACTACGGTCGGGGGTTCGAATCCCCCCTCGGGCATGGATATTTGTGCCGTCTTTAGTCTTAGCTAGTACATAAGAAGTTTGTAAGCTTAGGGACTGATGACCTCGTAGTTAAGTCCCGTAAGTTGTACAAACATTTGAACATTTTTGTCTGACAAAGGAATTGACGCGTCCAGAAGCAGTGGTCCAATATTGCCACACTTTGGTATGCAGTGACGTGTGAAACTATTATTAGATCTAGACGACTCTAATGTGAAGAACGTGCATTAAATGCAAACTTCTAGAGTAAGATTACGAACTGAACTTTTAATATGATAGAAATCAGAAGAGCCTCTCTAGTGAAAGACATTCACGAGTCATACCGTTATCTACACGCAACAGGACCTCTGGAGATGTGGTTGGACAGATGTAGTGACACACGCCTTCTTTCTGTTCACTTTGTACATGCGTTTACGTTTTCAACAGCGCCGACCATCACGCGTATTTGCACATACATCCTTTGTTCAAATTGGAAGCCGTAAAGAATAAAATAATAGTACAGTTCTAACACTTACTCTATTTAATTTGCGATCCCACATACGAGCATGACGAAGACAGAAGATATTAGCCAAATTTTGGAACACATGAAGGACGATGAAGAAATATCAAAACAACTAAAACGAGGAGAGAGAAAAGACCAATTCTGGAGAACAGTGTCCCTTCCCATGCTTCTTCGTGGAAGTGGAAGGTAAGTATTTGTTTAATACCGAGAAAGTCGCGAACAAGCTGCACAGATAAAATCTCAAACAACATTCAGTAAAGGGATGCACAAGTTATTATTGTGGTCTTCAGTCCGCAGCTCTCCACGCTAACCTGTCCTGTGCAAGTCTCTTCATCTGAGAATACGTTCGGCTACCTACATCCTTTTGAATCTGCTTACTGTGTCGTCCCTCGGTCTCCCTCTACGATTTTTACCCCTCACACTTCCTTCTAATGCTAAGTTGACGAGTCCTTGATGTCTCAGTATGTGTCCAATCAATATATCCCTGCTCTTAGTCAGGATATGCCAGAAACTCCTTTTCTGCCCGATTCGGTTAAGCACCTCATTAGTTACGTGATCTACCCATCTAATTTTCATCATTCGTCTGTAGCACCACATTTCAAAAGTTTCTATCATCTTTTTATCTGAACTTCTTATCGTCCACCTTTCACTACCGTACTATGCTACACTCCAGACAAATGCTTTCAGAAAGAACTTTCTAACATTTAAATTAATTTTAGATGTTAACAAGTTTCGCTTCTTTAAAACGCTTTTCTTCCAATAGCCATTCTACATTTTATATCTACTCTACTTCCGTCATCAGAAGTTATTTTGCTACCCAAATAACAAAACCTATCTACTTTTATTGTCTAATTACTTAATCTAATACTTTTAGCATCGCCTGATTTTCTGACATTCCATTCCATTACCCTCGTTTCACTCTTGTTAATATTCATCTTATGTCTTCCTTTCAAGACAGTGTCCATCCTATTCAATCACTCTTTCAGATCCTTTGCAGTCTCTAACAAAATTACTATGTCATCAGCAAAACCGCAAAGTTTTTATTTCTTCACCCTGAACTTTAATTCCATCTCCAAATTTCTCCTTGCAATCCTTCACTGCTTGCTTAATGTAAAGATTGAACAAATTGGGGAAAGACTACAACCCTGTCTTATTCCCTTCCCAGCCTCTACGACCCTTTCATGCCCCTCTCTCTAATAACCGCTGTCTGGTTTTTATATAGGTTGAATATAACTCTTCGCTCCCTATATTTTACTCCTGCTACCTTCAGAATTTGAAAGAGTGTATTCCAGTCGACATTGTCAAAAGATTTCTCCAAATCTACAAACGCTAAAAACGTAGATATGCCTTTCCTTAGCCTATCTTGTAAGATAAGTCGTAATGTGAGTATTGCCTCCCGTGTTCCTACATTTCTCCTAAATTCAAACTGATCTTCCCCGAGGTCGGATTTCACAAGTTTTTCAATTCGCCTGTAAATAATTTGTGTTAGTATTTTGCAACCATGACTTATTAAAGAGCCAACAGATTTCGAAATTAATAAATTACGAAAAAACTGAAAGTACTTAATATCGTAAATAAAATGAAACATGGGAGAAATTCGAATGGATATAATAAAAGGTTGAGTAGAGGAAGAATACGTTTTCAGTTAAGGTGTCAGATAAGTGGTAGGCAGAAGACAGAAACGTCTGTTGCGTAAAGATGATGATGATGATGATTGCTTCGCGGCTTTGGTGGGAATCTCTTGCGTTGTTTAGCAGACTACGGGCATCGATGTGCTATTGCTTGTTCCACCGTGAACTGTGCTGCGGCTGTGCATGAAGACGATTTATGACCAACGAGGTCTGCTGACTTGCAAAGAAAATACATTAAAATTTATAGGTGACTGGCGACGTTCCTCGCATTCCCACGGGCAGCACTAGCAAGAAAATCTGATGGCCAGGCGTCTGGTTGCCGTAGCGGTAACAAACGACACACGCGGACCTTATACACGAATCACTGGCTGTTAGTGAAAACCCCATCAAAAGGCCTACAACAGGTACTGAGATTAGCCTCGACTTACAGACAGAAAAACGCTGCAGAGTAATTTAGCAACAGGCACGGAGTATATATCTTTGACAGGAAGTCCTACAGAATGTCGCTTGTAAAGATTCTTAGCAGAACCTTATTTACAAGTATGAAACAGCTTCAGACGTCTGACATTCTCACAAATGAAGTAATTGACATTGAGTTCGCAACCTAAAGAGTTCAGAAATGTTTGCAGTGATACACGAAATTGGTCGGAATTTGCAAATTGAACATATTATCAAACACTCTATGGCTGTAGTGTTACTAATTTATGCTCCATTTGAAGCAAAACCTAGTTTTGACCGCATAAAAATGTTTCACAGCCTGCTGAACTACGTGACGAATAATAATGTAACTTTCCAAGTATATTATGCCTGCAAAATACGAGGGTTGGAATGTAAATAGAAGAAACACTGCTGTGGAGGCATTACGCAATGGAAGCTACTATTGTCGCTGATAGCACACCACGAACACCCACGAGCAAATGGACTCGCCCTTCCCACGTCACCGGCGTGCGCACAATCGAGGGAAAGACAGTCACTTATGAGCGAGCGGTCTAACGTAATTGTGTCCTAAGTTTTCAAAACAGGAACAACGAAGTTTAATTTTTGCAACAAGTGATCATTCCACACTAATTCCTCCCCCAACCAGTATTTCGACAGGTACAGTAAAGGCACGTATCTGCGCTTATTCCTGTAATCCTCCTCTTTTATAGCTTTGATAACCAGTACTACGCCTCCCGACAATGCTTGTGGACGCTAACACTCAAGTATTTCAACTTTACTCATTATTTCCTGCTTAGCATACTGGTTATAGCACTCCACATCCACACGTGTGTACGCCGCCAACTATTCTGATACATAACCCTATGGAAGTCTAGGTTTATGACTTTTGCAACCGAACGCTTGTCTTTTTCGCTTGACTTGTGGAATGAAGACGTTTGTAGGCACCACATCAAAGTCGGCGATATCTATTTCTGGAGGCATTATAAGGAATAATGTTCTGTATTGGGAGGAATATGCTCCTCCTGCTTTAATTTAGCTCTTCTGTGTAGTGGTGATATCGTCCCTGCTGGCGTCAATATTAAGGATCTCCACGTAATTTACAGGTAGGCAGATGAAACTAAAAGCTGATCCCATAACCTATAAGCTTTTTCTCGATCTTTCGTCTCTGGAAGATTTACCTGAACACCTGTCACTTTTCGGGTATTCTTATTACCCTGTTAACAAATTGCAAAACACAACTAAACGCAACAGCTGTTCTCTAGTGATTTTGTAAAATGCATCCACATGGGTGGGATTGACACTCTATACATGGGCGCACTTTGCAGATAGCGTTTATCTTCGTATAAAACAATCTTTCACGGGGTCAAAAACACTGTCCATTCGGTATTTGTATATTGTAGCCTCCAGCCTTGTAATGACACGGTCTTGGCCCCACATTAAGTAAAAGTCTCTCGCTGTCATTAGTCTGGGCAGCTTATAAAATTGATAATGTGGTCAACGATAACTTTGTTGACACTACGGTTTGTCATTTAACACAGAAATTAATTATTTATTTTTAATCGGCAAGTTGATCTTAACAACGTTAAACAAACTATCCCAAATGTCTTATCGTTGCGGTTACCTGTACAGTCTCCTTCCATATGAAAACCGTTGTAGGATACAAGATAGTCGCACATTTCCACTTTGTTAAAAATCCCTGCAAAAATCTTGTGTGATGCCCATATCCAGGAGATAGAAGTCGTCTGCACAAAGCTATTGTAGTATAGCAGGGAGATCCTCCATTTAAACATCCAAATGAACATCGGCTAATTCCACTTTATTAGCTATTGCCACAGGATTTACATATTTCCTCGAGATATTTCCAGTGCTCCCTTATAGAGTTTCACCAGTATTCCTTTTAATGCTGTACCGCGGCCACCATGTAGGAGAAAAGGGAACTTCGCCTCGACTCCATGTGTCGCGGTGACAAACTTGTCTAATTTGCTATACAGGTAATAGTTAAAAGATCCGTTCATTTCCTTCTTTTCCACCACAGACCGCCTCTTTTCCGTCTGCTCCTGACAGTGCGCTTGATCGCAGATTTTAACTACCATAATATTGTCGAAAAAAAAAAAAGTTCTGTAAATGGGTGTAGGCACACTTAAGTTCTTTTTGCTGAGCAGGATAGCAATATCAGAGTGATTTATGTTACCAATGTCAGGAAAAAGACTCAAATTTCCCGACATGCCTAACAAGCAACGGAAAATTGTCTACACCATTGCGAACTAATAAACACCCAGAATATGTTATCGTATGCCAAGAACAATCCATTAGAGACTACACATACGATTAAACATACTTGCGATTGAAGGTAACTACCCCGCTTCAAATCACATAATTATAGGAGATTTATAAAACCTGCTGATTTTCGACCGAAGAACTATAATTTACACAGCACTTATCACAGGTACGCTGCCGAGATGCGTGCATTCGTAAACACCACTAAATGACGAGGTAAATACACTACTCAATCCTAACACACAACCACACTACTAAGTTCAAAATGCATTTAGGTCTAGGGATCTTCATTGCTACAGATCCTTAAATGTCTGCTCGATGGTCTTGGGTGGGTTGCAGCAATTATTCTGATTACATGCTTTTGTGCAATGAATGCTTTTTTTTACTCAGTGTTGAATTGCCCCAGAATATGATCCCATATGAAAGCAATGAATGAAAATAGGCATAGTAAGCAAATTTACTGAGATGTATATCACCAAATTTTGCAATGACCCTGATAGCATAAGTAGCTGAAGAATGAAACTTCACTCTGCAGCGGAGTGTGCGCTGATATGAAACTTCCTGGCAGATTAAAATTGTGTGCCGGAACCGGGACTCGAACCTGGGACCTTTGCCTTTCGCGGGCAAGCGCACTACCGACTGTGCTATCCCGACACGACTCACGATGCCGCCTCACAACCTTACTTCCGCCAGTACCTCGTCCCAGGTTCGAGTCCCGGTTCCGGCACACAATTTTAATCTGCCAGGAAGTTTCATATCAGCGCACACTCCGCTGCAGAGTGAAGTTTCATTCTGGAAACATCCCTTAGGCTGTGGCTAAGCCATGTCTCCACCATATCCTTTCTTCCAGGAGTGCTAGTCTTGCGTATTTGCAGGAGAGCTTCTGTGAAGTTTGGAAAGTAGGAGACGAGGTACTGGCGGAAGTAAGGTTGTGAGGCGGCATCGTGAGTCGTGTCGGGATAGCACAGTCGGTAGTGCGCTTGCCCGCGAAAGGCAAAGGTCCCAGGTTCGAGTCCCGGTTCCGGCACACAATTTTAAATGCCAGGAAGTTTCATAAGTAGCTGAACTCAAACGTTTCAGCAGATCTTCAACGTGTTTCTTCTAATTCAATCCCTCGTCAGTGCAAACACCTAAAAATTTTGAATATTCTACCTTAGCTACAGATTTATGTGCAAAGTGTAAATGGCGTCATGCCATTTACTGTATGAAATTGTATATTCTGGGGTTTATTAAAGTTTAATGACAGTCCATTTGTAGAGAACTACTTAATATTTTTGTTGGAGATTATTTACAATTTCAATTGTTAATTCCTCTGATAGATATACTTGTTTCGTCACGAGGAATGCTGTTTTTCAATCCTGAAAGAAAAAAAAGGAAAAGAAAAAAAAGCCGTGCTATAATTACATCAGCGATTTTCCAGTGGCCGAAGCAGAGAGAAACGTTCGTAGTGACCATGCAATACGACGTAATCCCTGCGAAAAATGTTTACAGAAGGTAGACAGTTTGAGTGTGGTTCGTTTGTTAGAGAAAAATGGAGGTGTTATAACTTGAATGTGCTTCATAATAATAATAAAGCGCATCGCCACCTCTAGGAGGCTTGGGCATGAGTTCGATTCCTCGAGAAGTCAGGATTTTATTCTATCGATGATTGGGTGTTTGTGTTGTCAATCATTTTCTGTCTTATTTATCATGAGGATGCGCAAACAAAGACTTGCAACAGGCGGTTGAATGACCCCATACAGGGTCTTCCTGCAAATAAACTTAATGTAATACGTTTATTTCACTTCAACTGCACGGAAAAGATAAATGACGTCAAATGAAGGCAACTTAAAGAGACGAAATAAAAGCATTTCGTTCATTCTGACGCACATTACCTTTCAAATTAAAGATAGCACAGTGAACAGGGAGACGGTGGACATAAAAACAGTCCCCGTTCTACCTGAAGCGACAAAGCAGAGTTCGTAAACGTTTATTTTCCGTGGGAGGAACAATTGTGAGCAGAGTTCTGCGAGCGCGCAGTCATTTGTTCGCCAGGCGAACAGGTTGACCTTTGAGAAACACGCAGGCCGCGACCCTGAGAAATTATTCAGCAACCCGAGTACATTCAACTTGTTGGATTGCGTCACACCTACCTCACACGAGGATAATTTTAACTGCCGTTATTGATCAGTGGTATCAATGGAAACGGCATGCATACGCTATTAGTTCATGTTGCTAGGTGACACGTGTTTCCTACTGCCAGTGTTGTATTACGAATAACTCCATTACGTACAGAAATAAACGAAACAATAATTAACCGCTACCTTTTTCGACACATGACAATTTTTCCGTGTTTTGGACACCAACGGGACACCAGTAAATTTTTTTTTCCAAAATTATTGCATTTCGAGTAAAACCAAGGTCGAGTAACATTAAGACTTTAGAGATTATAATCACCTTGAAGAACTGAGTACAAAACAGAAAGGGGCTGGGGCAGTTTGTGGAAATCATGGTCTGTGGGGACTGATCTCTAGATATGTAGGTCGGAAGATTAGGTAGGAAGGAAGCTTAGGGCTTAAAGTCCCTTCGACAAGGTGGTCGTTACAAATGGTGTACGTCTCAATGTATGTACACGGCAAATATACTTATGTGAGAAGCAGTCGACATATTTTATCTTTTTATCATATATTATGATCTATTTTAGTGACGTGTACTTTACCAATTTGGCTATGTACTTCTATTTTATATATTTTTTGGAGAAACCCTTTATTTTACAAGGTCTCCATAGTGAAAGCCATGCAACCTTCTGAAGATGATCTATATCAAATAAAAAATGTTCAAATGTTTGTTAAGCTTATGGGACTTAACTACGGGGTCATCAGTCCCTAAACTTACAAACTACTTCTGAACTAGCTAACACAGGACGGCACACATATCCATGCCCGAGGGGGGATTCGAACCCCCGACCGTAGTGGCCATGCAGACCGTGACTGGCGCGCCTCAGTCCCCTCGGCCACCGCGGCCGGCCCGTTGTACACCATAGCAGTTCCATGCCGACAGCTATAAGGGGGTGGAAGATATGGTGGTTGAAAGTCGTCAAATTATTTAAAAAATTCGAAGGCCAGCGATGACGTTTACGACTCTATAGCAAGGAGGTTACGTATAGCGAGACGTGATGCCACAGACCATATCTTTGGTCTATACGTGGTACAATGTCTTCAGCTCTTTCTCTGTAAGGATAAGCAAACGAATAAGGAAATATAAGAATGAATAAATAAATAAAGCAGTAAAAAAGAAATTTCTTTTAATACATCTCTAAAAAATCGATTTGACGTTTTGCGCATTACATCAAGTGATCCATCTGTGATATTAGTACAATCATTATTGTTGAATTTCGTGATTGGATTCTTCCAATCGAGTGCATTTTTACCTGTGATTTCTTATATATTCTCTGGTAAATGTAACATGTTTTTACAAAAAAGGGCCGTCCGCGGTGGCCGATGGGACTAAGGCGCTTGTCACGGTCTGCACGGCCACTACGGTAGGTGGTTCGAATCCCCCCTCGGGCATGGATATTTGTGCCGTCCTAGTTCGTAAGTAGTTCATACGTAGTTTGCAAGTTTAGGGACTGATGACCCCGTAGTTAAGTCCCATAGACTATACAGACATTTGAACATTTTTTTTAGAAAAAAGGAGATGGACAGAGAGAGAGTGGATAGGAAAAGTACCAACTCAAGGTACGAATAAATAAATAAATACGCGGGCAACGCCGGGGTTTCAGCTAGTACATATATAAACATTGCTTTCTTTTGTAAAGCAATTTTAGGGTAGCTGAAAGAAGATTGTGGCCTTTCAATTTACGGGAACTATGAAGCGTTCAGTTGTGCTATACGCGGAACTAGACAAATACATACAGTGGCGTAACTCTGGGGGGGGGGGGTATGAGGGGGATAGAACCCCCCCCCAGAACCCGAAAAGAAAAGAGAAGAAAAAGAGAGAGGGGGGAAAAAAAGAAAAGAAATCGTATAACAGTAATCTGGTAAAGGTAAAGATTTAGAACTTGGGGTGTTTTACAATAAGCTTTCATTGGAAGGGAGTGAATTACTTTCTTCAACGGGAGTGGTAGATGGTAGTTAGTCTGGAAACTGACTAAAATTTTGCTCGTCAAGCAGATCTATTCCCCCCCCCCCCCCAAAGCCAAGTTCTAGTTACGCCACTGAATACATATGATTACTGTTATTGAATTAATAGGCCACTATTGAGAGGTATGAGAGTTCATTCTGAAAGGAAAACAGTAACACAGAAATTACTTGAGTGGAAATGAGAATTCCGAAGCATCCTATAGGTTTGACATTGTACTTAATGCCGAAGGAGCAATCTAAAAATGTTACTGGTTACTGAAAAAGAAAGAAATAACAGCTACGACTGGCTAAATTTATTCGCTGTATACATTCTTTAGCTGTTGTCGGGTCGTGTGTAAATGCATTTACGTTGTGCAGATACCAAGTAAGGAATGTTAAAACCGACCATAAAATTTAAAAAACCTCCATATTTTGGCGCTTTTTTGTCAATTCTAATATTCAATTGAATGGAAAAAAACTGCAGTCAAGTTTTCATTTTCAATCATCATCCCAACCATTTCTGCATTCTGGAAATTTCTGTTTATTTCTTCGGATACAAACATTCGGAAATGTGTAGTGTCAACTGTTCCTCGCGAGGGGAAGCTCTAGATATGAACTTTTGAACAACCCTAGGACACTATTAGCGTTCCTAGTCTTTGTTTACGTTCGAATCATTACCCATGTTTCCGATGCCTGAGTGGATGTAAAATAATTACTTTCATCATTTTTCAAAAATAGCGGAACACACGTAATAATAACAACAATAATAATAATAATAATAAAATAGCCATCAACCAAGTCCATGTGTAAATACATCTACATATGTATTCGGACGCGCGGAAGTAGCCGAGCGGTCTGGAGCACCACGATGCGGATCGCGAGGCCTTCCGTGTCGGATGTTCGAATCTTCCCTCAGGCATGGATGTGAGTGGTGTTCTTAGGTTAGTTTCACCTAGTTTAAGTAGTTTGTAAGTCTACGGACTGACGAACAATGTAGTTTGGTCGCATAGAATTACAAACATTTTAATTTGAACTACACATACACTCTCACTAAGTGGCTGGCAGAGGGTTAATGGAACCGCTTTCGTAATATCGCTCTACCCTTGCTTTCTCTAATAGTGAGAGGGACAAAACACCTAAATCTGATTTCTCATATTTTATTACGATCATAATCTCTCTGTGTAGGCGGGCGCTAACAAAATATGTTCGCATTCAAAGAAGAAACTTGGTGACAGAAATTTCGCAAATGGATCTCGCCGAGACAAGTAACAACTCTTCTTTTAATGATTTCCACCCCAACTCCTGCATCATTTCGGTGACACCCTCTCCTTTGTATACGAAACGAATTGCCCTTCTCTGAACATTTCTATTTCCTCCGTTAATCCCAACTAATGAAGATCCCATACTGCGCAGAAATAAGAACGAGAATTAGTTTTTCAGGATTATTAGAGTATGTACCGTTAAACAGCTTATTTTCATGTGTGCAGATTACCAACACTGTTAAAGATTTTTCTCGGCCGTCTACACACCTATTTGCGCCGTTCAAAATTTCAAAATCTAAACACAAAAGACACACAGAAACAACAGACCGAAGAAGGTAGAAAAGCACTGGTGTCACATCAGAAAATCCAGTTACTGTATCTAACTACATTATTGTACCGCCAAGATGGGACACTAAACACGCATTTCTTAATATGAGGCAGCAATGACAGAACTTCTGCCGCCGAGCAGACAAGGACACTCGTGCTGTATTGCCGCCCAAGACGAATTGATTTGGTAATTCGATTTAGATAAAGTAGTAACAACATATGTTGATCAACTGCTCTAAACAGCGCATTGACAAACTTTTAAGCCGGAAGTTATATTTGCCGGACTAGACAGAAATCTAATGATACATTTTTCTTAAAATCTCCAGCTATAATAATAATTTCGTGTGGCTCATTGGCCTGATGCAAGTCTTTCAATTGGACGCTACTTCGGCGACTTGCGTGTCCTATCCTACCCAGTTATCCAACAGGGGAAAGGGGACCTACAGCTTGACGTGGAATCCGAACCACGTGTCGTTTCTGGCGACTCCTCACATCGTTGAGAGGTGAAGGATGGGTTAAAACGCAGACTGAAAAAATCCGAGGTCCGGCCGGGAATCGAACCCGTGACCCTTCGGTTTCCAGTCGAGCGTTTTACTGCAAGACCACCGAGCCCGACAACAGCTCCAGCTGTTTAAAGGGTACGTAATCCATGCGTTCCTCCTGTAAAAAAGTCCTGTCTATACTTTGTGTAAAATGTTCAAATATTTGTAACGTTATGGGACCTAACTTACAAAATACTTTAACTAACGTATCCTAAGAACAACACATGCCAGAGGGAGGGCTCGAACCTCCAACATACATAGTAGTAATAGTCTTCAGTCCGGAGACTTGTTTGATGCAGCTCTCAACGCTACCCTGTCCTGTGCAAGTTTCTTCATCTGAGAATACGTTCGGCAACCTACATCCCTTTCAATCTGCTTACTGTATTCGTCCCGCTGTCTCCCTCTACAATTTTTACCCCACACACTTCCTTCTAATGCTAAGTTGACAATTCTTTGATTTCTCAGAATTTGTCCCATCAACCTATCCCTTCTCTTACTCAGGATATGCAACAAACTCTTTTTTTTCCCATTTCTGATGAGCACCTCATTAGTTACGTGATCTACCCATCTAATTTTCATCATTCGTCTGTAGCACCACATTTTGAAAGCTACCATCTTTTTTCTGAAATCCTTACTGTCCAAGTTTCACTGCTGAAAATACACTCCAGAAAATGCTTTCAGAAAATAATTCCCATTCGATGTCAACAAATTTCGCTTCTTCAGAAAGGATTTTCTTCCCATAGCCATCCTGCATTTTAATCTTCTTTACTTCGGCTATCGTAAGTTATCTTTCTATCCAAATAACAAAAATTCATCTACTACTTTTGTCTCATTACCTAATCTAATTCCTTCATCATCTCCTGATTTTCTGACACTACATTCCATTACCCTCGTTTTATTCTTGTTAATGTTCATCTTATACCTTTCTTTTCAAGACACTTTCCATTCCAATTAATTGCTCCTCCAGGTCCTTTGCTGTCTCTGAAAGAATTACTATGTCGTCAGTAAACCGCAAAGTTTTTATTTGTTCTCCCTGAATTTTAATTCCTTCTCCAAATGTATCCTTGCATTCCTTCACAGCTTGCTCAATGTACAGACTGAACAACATTGGAGAAAGGCTACAACCCTTTGTTCCTCCCTTCCAAAACCACTGCGACCCTCCAATGACCTTCGACTCTAATAATTACTGTCTGGTTTTTGTAGAAGCTGAATATAACTCTTCGCTCACTATATTTTACACCTGCTACCTTCAGAATTTGAAAGAGTGTATTCCAGTTAATGTCAAAAGCTTTCTCCATATCTACAAATGCCAAAAACGTAGGTTCCCCTTTCCTTAACATATCTCCTAAGGTAAGTCGTAATATATTTCCTCGCGTATTCCTACATTTCTCCTATCCAAACTCATCTTCCCCATGGTCGGATTCCACTAGTTTTTTCATTCGTCTGTAAATAATTCGTGTTAGTAGTGTGCAACCATGACTTGTGAAACTGATAGTTCTGTAATTTTCACATTTGTCTGCACTTGCTATCTTCGGAATTGGGATCACTATATTCTTCTTGAAGCCTGAGGGTATGTTCCCTGTCTCATACATCTTGCATACCAAGTGGAACAATGTCTTCATGACTGGCTCTCCTAACGCTATTCTATTATATGGGAAGAAATACTCGGGACAACAGAACTTTCATAAAACTAAACTACATATACCACTATGAAAATGATACATTCCGGAAAAGTAATATTTCGTCAAGTTTTGTCATCAGAATAATAATAACGATAATAATAATGTCAACAGTTCAGTTCCTTTATCCATATACAGTTTTGTATTCATTATTGCTGAAAAGTAATTAAAAGACATATAAGATGGAAGTTAATCGGGCTTTGAAGTGCACTTGGACAGACACGTGATCTCGATTCCAAGCTCCATTTTTTTTAAGCTGTTTGCGTGATTTAGGTGGAAGAGTCTCATGGTGCTCTCCACGCTGGTCCGTTCTATGCAGATTTCTTCATCTCTGTGCATCCTACATCCATTTAAACATACCTAATGCAGTTACACTTCTTTACCCTATACAATTCGTATCCCTTACTCTACTCTCCGTTATTAA
This sequence comes from Locusta migratoria, assembly GCA_026315105.1. Taxonomy (NCBI): domain Eukaryota; kingdom Metazoa; phylum Arthropoda; class Insecta; order Orthoptera; family Acrididae; genus Locusta; species Locusta migratoria. Next base: position 27,830,006 of record CM048748.1, on the reverse strand, counting down.
ATTAACGATATTTTGATGCTGCAGTAGGTGACGTATCAACCAATTTCTTCATAAATTTCTTTTTTAACACAGTACGACTGACTAATTCTTAATTAGCAAGTCTAAACCAAATCTACAACATTAATCTGCGGCACCGCGTGTAGAAACTTACGTTGTCTTCAGAATATTTTCACTCTGCAGCAGTGTGTACGCTGATAAGGAACTTCCTGGCAGATTGAAATTGTTGTGTCTGATGTCAACAACTACCGCCCAATCTCACTTCTGACAGCCTTATCCAAAATTTTTGAAAACGTAATGTATTCTAGAGTAGTTTCACACATAGGCAAAAATAAAGTTCTAACAAAACGTCAGTTGGTTTTCAGAAAGGCTTTTCAACAGAAAATGCTATACATACTTTCACCAATGAAATATTAAATGTTCAGTAAACGGACATCACCCGTTGGGATTTTTTGTGATCGTTCCAAGGCTTTTGATTGTGTAAATCATGGGATTCATCTAGATAAACTATTGTGGGACAGTGTACAAATGGTTTAAATCATACCTAACAGGAAAAGTGCAGAAAGTTGACATAAGTAATTCACATAATATGTAAAAAAAAAAAAAAAAAAAACAGCTGATTCCTCAAACTGGGGAACAATCAAAAATGGGGTGCCACAAGGTTCGGTCTTGGGCCCTTTGCTGTTCTTAATATATATTAATGACTTGCCATTCTATATCCATGAAGATGCAGAGCTGGTTCTTTTTGCTGATGATGCAAATATAGTTATCACACCTGACAGACAATAACTAACTGAAGAAATTGTAAACGACGTCTCCCAGAAAATCATTAAGTGGTTCTCAACAAATGGACTATCAATAAATTTTGATAAAACACAGTACACACAGTTCCGTACAGTAAATGGAATGATACCATTAATAAATATAGACCTTGATCAGAAATCTGTATGAAAGGTAGAATATTGATGAGGGGTTGAACTGGAAAAAACACATTGAAGATGCTGAAACGTTTGAGTTCAGCTACTTGTGCTATTAGGGTAATTGCAAATTTTGGTGATATACATCTCAGTAAATTAGCTTACTATGCCTATTTTCATTCTCTACTTTCGTATGGTATCATTTTCTGCGGTAATTCATCATTGAGTAAAAAAGTAGTCATTGCAGAAGAGCTTGTAATCCAAATAATTGCTGGAGCCCATCCAAGATCATCCTGCAAACATTTAAAGAGCTAGGGATTTTCACAGTAGCTTCACAGTATATATATATTCACTTATGAAACTTTTTATTACCAATCCCACCAAATTAAAAAGCAATAGCAGTGTACATAACTAAAACACTAGGATAAAGAATGATTTTCACTATACAAGATTAAATTTAGCTTTGGCACAGAAAGGGGTGAATTATTCTGCAACGAAAGTCTTTGGTCACCTACCAAACAGCATCAAAAGCCTGACAAACTAGCATTTAAAAATAAATTAAAAGAATTTCTGAATGGCAACCCCTTCTACACTATAGTTGAATTTTTAGATATAAATTAGTAAATCTTAAAAATAAAGAAATTAAAAAAAATTAAAAATGTGAGTCATGTAATATTTAGCACAAAGTAATAACTTGTATAGACACCTTTCATTAACCTGACACGTTGCACATCATTACGAAGTGTCGTATTCATGATCTGTGGAACAAGTACTAACCTAATCTGTGTCAAAACCGGAAAACGAACCTATGCGTTTCGCGGGCAAGCGCTTTACCGACTGAGCTATCCTAGCACGCTTATCAGGCCGTCCTCATAGCTTTACTTCCGAAACCGACACACAGCTTTATCTACCGAAACATACCGCAGGCTATGGCTAAGCCTTATCTCCACCACATCCTTTCTTTCAGGAGAGCTAGTCCTGCAAGGTTCGCAGGAGAACTTCTGTGAAGTTTGGAAAGTAGGAGGCGAGGTACTGGCGGAAGTAAAGTTGCGAGGACGGACCGTGAAGCGTGCAGGATAGTTCAGTTGGTGGAACTCTTACCCGCAAAAGCCAGAAGTCCGAGGTTAGAATTCCTAACCTGTCACTGGCACGCAAAGCTATACTCCAGATAAATACCTGCAAGACTGGACTCCGTAATATTAAAATTTACCAATAAATTCTCGTGACCGGGTTACACATACATGTAATGTTTAACACACGTACCCACAACTGGCTGCAGATATTATTTCCGCTACTTGAACCTTTCAAAAGATTCAACGTCGAAATTACAATAGTGAAAAAAATGATTTCTACATTTAGTCGTGACTACGGAGTGTCTAAACATTAATTTATGCGAATGCAACACTGTCAGTAACAGTTAGCATAATCCTCTTTTTTAGAAAGACATCTCTTTCAATGGCCAGTTTCCATTTTATGTCTCCTTCGTCAGTTATCTTACTGCCCAAGCTGCACAACAGATCGACATTTAGTCTCATTTAATAACCTAGACCAGTGATTCCCAAAGTTTTCTATATAGACCCCCAGAGCTCTATTCCAATTTGCAAAGGGTCCACGTCAGTGAAAAAATAATTTTGGGGTCTGTTTGTCGTAAATGTGGGTCCACGATAGTGGTTCACGTTTAGGAAGGTCGCAACCAATATTCAAAATTATTCTCACAATGCTGAATCTTGATTCTGTTCGCTTCTTTGGCTAAGCGAGAGAGTGGAGAAATCTGTTTTTTCTCGTTCTCCTGTTGCAGGCCTGTAGTCAGATTTTTCTTTCTCCTTAGGGAGGGGGAGATAGAATATATACATCACAATTGTCTAACTTGAAAAGAATTTTTTTTCACTCCAGTCTTTTGCAGTCAAAGTTATCAATGTTAATACCACCACTTCAGGCGCGAAAAAAACATTTGAAGTTAGGAATTCATACAAAATGAAGTACACAAAAGGCAGGGGGTCTACACAGGGCAGAAAAATTTGGCAAGGGTCTACGAAACAAAAAAGTTTGGGAACCCCTGATCTAGACGATGACCAAAAAGTTGGTTAACATTTGAAAAGTCAATACTTCGCGGAATGATGTAGGCAGAAAGGTAGAAACTGACCCATATCCTTGGCATGACATGGGGGTTTTACTGAAACAAAATGACGAACTGATAGCGATTCATATGATACAAAAGCCGTAATTAGCACAACAGAGTGGCTAAGCGCTCGTGGTGACGCTGGGTTTTGTACGGATAGGACTGGAGTGAACGTCTCAAGTGCTTTCCAAACAGTAGCGCGTAGAAAGACGGCATGACAAGCGACTTCAGGGGCGCTGACCTCACCATGCGGGCATGGGGCCGCGGAAGTCTGCAATTCTCCCTGAATTACCCGAGCAGCAGCAGCACTTGTTGAAGGCCTGTCGTCTACACAATTCCTGGCCCCAAAGTTTATAATCAGTTTCTTCACGGCGACAATTCTCACAGCAACTTTACCCGTTGGAAAGGAGAAGACAAAGAGGAAGAGAAAAGAAAAAGAAAGAGGGAGGGAGAGAGACAGGAAGTTCTCTTATTCTACTGCTATAAGGAAATAGATATTTCATGTAACTTCGTAGGCTTTCCCGGCGTGACAAATCTTCGAAGTCTCTGCGGGTTTTCTGCCGGATAATAAAATCAAACTTATTCAATATTTCGACGGTACAGCTGCCCGCTATTTTCAGGAAACTGCTGCTGAGTCCCGCTGAATACTGCGGGATTCAGCAGCAGCAATAACCTGAAGATGGCGGACAGCTGTACCGCCGAAATATTGAATCAATTTGATTTTATTATCCGTCAGAAAACCCGCAGAGACTTCGAAAATAAATATGTCATTTATTTATTTTTTATCTTTCTTCTTCTCTCCATTTTGGTGCACGAAGACACTCGACACTCAGCTCCCTAGAGACCCATATCCTGGTTCGCATGCCTCCTAAATGGTGGTAGGATCGTAAAGCTGCAGTATGGGTTTACCAAGCGTGCCGTTTGTGGAACAGTCAACACGTCGTGGTTGCTGGCGCATCTGATTCCCTCTCTCACTATTGCTCATTTTATATCACAAACTCACTGAAAAATAACTACATTGTATGTGTTAAGCTTTCCCGGCGGGGTGTTGTATCTTTGAGAATCGAGTTTACTGCCGATAATCCGCGTCGTACTTGCACGATATTTCCCCAGGAAGCACCTGATGAAGATCCGAGTAACGCGATCGAAATATCTGCAAGTACAACGCGGTTTACCGGCAGTAAACCCGATTCTCCAAGATGACAATAACTACATTGCTCACTCCCAGTAGTGTAGCAGTCCTATATTGAAAACCGCCATTTGCGGGTAGTGAGTGTGTGTGTGTGTGTGTGTGTGTTGGTACTCAGTAAATTTTTGTCAATTATCTGATAAAACACTGCATAACCACTAACTCAATACATACGAATAACGTTCAAAACGACTATTGATGGAAAAAACGTGAAAATGAAATCGTTAGTTCGAGACTGAAGAAAAGATGCGATAAAAGTGCGGTATGAAAACGAAAGCAGATAACATATTCCAAAAATCAGAAATGACACGTGTAAATTATACCAGTACGTATCAAACTGTAACCGAAGTGAAAAACAATACGATACTTTGTAAGTTTCATGTAATTATGTTTAATCGCTCTGAGGAATTTATGTGATAACTTGACTCATTTTCATGTACTCGTGGGAAACGAAGAAGTAATACAGAGTACTGGGAAGCTACATGAAGTGAGGCGAAATGATTACTCAGAATGAATTGTGCAGTAAAAAAAAAAACCACTGTAATTTGCTGTTCGGGCTCCGTTCGTTATTTCTTATACCGGTTAAAAGATGGGCTAATGCTCACTCTATTCCAGTTAAGCTGGCACGTGTGGTAGCTGAGAGCGTTTCTCACGCTGAAGGCACTTCCCATCAGTCACCATGGCCAGAGACAACTTACTTTGCGCGTACAGGCTTTGTCCCTGCAAATAGCGGCCTTCAATTCGCAAACCGTTGTCTAATTTCTCCACTACGGCGTACCGGGGACATGTTTCCACATGTTCCTAGAAATTTGGGACCAATCTGCAGTGGTCATCTCTCCCTAGATTTACAAACTACTTTAACTTATTTCCTAACAATTGTCCTTAGCATAGAGTTTACGATTTTAAACGAGAAAATTGGATGAGCGGCGCATTTCAGACGGAAGGAGGAGTAATGAAAGTGGTAAATATCAAAATAAACCTACTAACAGGATAAGGTTTGGAAGAAAACGCATTGTTGTAAGAATTAGCAAAATATGAACAGTAAACAAAGAAGTGAAAGTAGAATGGAACTGATATGTAAAATGTAAATAAATGAATAAATAAAAATAAAAACAAAAACCAAAGGGAAAGTAAGATGACAGAAAAGATTTCGAAAAGTAACAGAGCAAGGACGGAAGTAATTGTTGAATTCAAATATACGATACGAATATTATAGACGACAAATTCCTAGCAGGAAAAATTATATATAAAAATAGATGAAGATTACTCACCAGGCGAAGGAGCACAGGTGTGATAGTAGCACAAATAAACAGAACACACACACACACACACACACACACACACACACACACACACACACACACACACACACACACACACACACACACTCGCCGGAGGGAGAACTCGAACCTCCAACGGGCAGCAGACGCGCACTACGCAGCTACGTGCCTTCAGCGCATGGCCACTGCCGCACGACAGGGCATGTTTTACCGATTATACTCAGTTCACTTTATATACTTCATTGGCGTGTTATTGTCCGGTAACATCTATCGGCCTGGTTTGGAGACTCGTTCTCAGTTTCAACAAAACCCCATGTCACTTCAAGCATGTAGGTCAATTTATACGTGACTTAGTCCACAGTTAAATGTTCACTGAGTTTGCAGGTCATCCTGTAATTTTCTCAGCATAGCCTGAGTCAGTTCGGCTACATTTCATTACATCCGTTTCACATTTATGGATGTTAATCTTATAATCGCTAACCGAGATATATATGTATTACTTACTCACTACTTACTTACTATCTTTCTTTGGCCCTTTTCCCGCACATACAGGGTCGGCACCGCGTTGAACGCGGATTTGGCATGTGTTAATATTTACAGGGTGGCCGGATGCCCTTCCTGCCGCCATCGCATACCCCCAGGAGGAAATGTGTACCCCAAATGTCTGCGTGTATGTTATGTGTGTGTTAAAGTGTAAAGTGTTACGAAATGTTTGCGAATCGTGTAACTGAGGCGGGAGTTGGTGTACCAGCCCGGTATTCAGCTAGGGGGATGTGGAAAACCGCCTAAAAACCACATCCAGGATTCCAGCATTCCGACCCCCTTCGTTAATCCGCCGGGCGGATTCGAATCGGGGCCGGTACGCCACCCCGTCTCGGAAAGCGGTGCGTTAGACCACACGGCTAATCGAGCGGGTAGATACTATCCATTCTGCTAAACTTATATTCTACGACGTTTCATATCTCAAAGAATTACATTGTCGCTGACAAGCTACAATGGTTTTATTTACGTTTCCTTTAAAAAGGAAGATGGTTCACATCCACTTCCGGCTATCCAAATGTTGCTTTTCTGTGATTACCCTAAACACTCCAGACGGATTCCGGGATGGCTCCTTTCGAAGGATACAGCCAATTTCCTTCCTCCGTCCTTACCCAAAAAATCCGAGCGCAAGCTTCGCCTGTAATGACCATGCTGTCGAGGGCGTTAGACACTAATGTTCCCTCCTTCAAAAAGAAGGACGTTTAAAGTTCTAACGTCTCGTTGACAGCAATGACATTAGAAAGAAGCAAAAGATGTGGTTCTTTTAAGGATGGCGGAGGAAACGGCCATGTCCTTTGAAAGAAGCCATTTGTTGATGTGATCTAGAGATTTAATGGAAAACCCAAATCTGGATGGCCAAGGTGGGTTCGAAGTGTCATCCCACGTGCTGAGCACTGCGCGAAAGGACACTCAACTTTAATTCTCTTAGAAAAACCTCCATAGTTTCTTATAACTTCTTGCTCGCTGTACAGATTCAAAAACATTGAGGATAGGCTACAGTCCTTTCCCATACCCTCCTCCACCGCTGATACTCTTTTTATATCGTTCTAATCCTTCAAGTACAATCTGTCTTCTAAACTAGTTGTAAATAAGATCTCTCTCCCTATGTTGTAGCTCTGCTATTGACACAGGTTTGTCATCCTTCAGCTTACCTTGAAACACGTCTGTTTGTCTTTGGTACAAAAATAATTAAATTGGTAGTAGGTTGCTACTACGCGCCAAAGAGGTGTAACAATTGGCCCCACTCGCAGACGGGTCATTGTTTGGTCGGCGACGAACACTCCAGTTTCTGGCGTCGTACAGAGAGGTCGTCTGATCCGCAGTGAAGGCAGACACAGATTCCTATTTTGAAATTGTGAACAGTGAAATGGTCTGATCCGCAGGGACGACAAACACTGACATTATCTGCATCAGCTATAAAGGTAAAGGAATTTTGTAGCAACTTTGGGTAGTGAAAGAAGCATTCACTTAGTACGTATTACTGTGAGGTATGTTGTATAAGTAATTTTGAACTGAAAGTGTAAAAAGGTTTCAGAAAGATTGTAAGCTATGTAAAATTTTGTATAATCATGTTTTAATTTCTCGATACTGAATGAAGTACTTAAATAACTTCAGCTTTATTATTGTAGTTAGAAAGTATCATCTTACCCCACTTTTATTTACAAGTGTAAAATCTGTGAAAATGCACGTGTTTGAAAGTTGCATAGCAGGAAGTGCATTTACGAGTGTGCAATTTGATTAGTGAGAAAGCAGGGCATTTTTACCTTCTGATACGTTAATAAAAATAAAAGTAACTGTCAGATGCGTTAATTAAAAATAAATTGGTAATGTTGAAGTTTCCAAAAGCAATGAATTAGATCAGTAACATTTCTAATGTAATTATCGTCATAAATGAGCAGTGACAATATTCACATCAGCGTGGTCTTTGAGCGTAAAAGAGCATCTTGTGTATTATCTTCTCCATGACCGGTAGAAAGCATAATTTTATGTCGAGGCACTGACCTCACCTAACCTTCAGACAAGTTTCATTATTATTAGTCCTGTATTTGACGACAGACAAGTTTTAACCTTCATTCAAAGATAAGTCGTAGGACCAATATTGCCTAACGTCTTCCTACATTTCTCCAAGATTCCTAACAGAAGTTCGCGAACATATTCGTCAGTTATACAATAGATGTGATATGTACCCCTGTGACATGACACGGAGTAACTGAAATGCGTAAAGGATTTTTTTTATCTTCATGAGAGAGATACACGGCTCCGATGTGGGAAGGTACTAAACACGCACGATACTAATTAGCTGAAGTGGAACGCTACCTGGTAATATGGCAGTTGTTTCACGAAAAAGCTTAATATGAAACATAATGTCGTGGCAAACGGTCATATGCCTTTCCTCACTAATTCACCAAAAGCTCTCCTGCAAACACGATATCAGTATCACCGTCGCTTTCTAATGAGCCACACCCCCCGAGTTCACTATCTGGACAGCTCCATCTCAAAACACAGCGGTAGAAAAACTGATAATTATGTCTGACGTAGAATTTACGGCCAAACACGGTTAATTTGCGCGGAACCCATGGAATGCAATATTAGGACTGTGTGGTTCTTAACAAAAAAAAAGAACATCCGACGACAGCATAGCCACATGTCCAGCAGTGACGTTTACTGCTAGCAGATGGAAACGTGCCTAGCGCACTAAAACACACGCTTTATCTGTCATCGGGATAAGCGTTTTCTACAGAACGTTAAACTGTACAACACTACGCCTGAACAGGTTACGATCGTAGCGAGCTGCTGAAGAGTTTAATACACTTTACTGCAACTGCAAGTCCTATCTCATGCACTGTTATCTGATCGGGGAAGAACGTAGCACACAAATAGCGGATCAAGTCAGCGTTCCTGATGTTCGTTTTATTAAAATACTTCGGACGTTCACAGCGTAGTGTAACGTGGAAATGGAAAGGTAAACAGTCACTGAAGGACACTCTGAAGTTACAACAATATAGCCGTCTGCCTGTTTCCAAAGAAAACGTCTGGGACCTAAGCAAGATTCTTTTGCGAAATTCACAAGAATATATTGGGTTGGTGCGTAATTTTGTTGTGTTTTTCCATACGCTGAATAAACACGGCAAATAAACGTAACAGAAACTTTAGTCAGCAAAGATGTGTTCTCTTTTTAATTATTATAAACAGTGGACGCATCCTTTGTTTCTTTCTGGTTTTTTACAATTATTCAAATGTTTGTAAATCTATCGAACCAAACTGCGTGGTCATCAGTCCGTAGCTTACAAACTACTTAAACTAAGGTAAACTAACCTACGGACCACACACACACACACACACACACACACACACACACACACACACACACACACACCAGGGAGGAGTCGAACCTCCGACGGCGAGCAACCGCGCGCTCCGCAGCGAGGCGCCTTGGACCGCTGGGCTACTCAACCGTGGTTTTACAATTCTTCGTGACAACCTTGCTTCGGAATTTTTGTAATTTTCTAGTGTGTCTGTTTCATATTACGTATGTTAAATATTTTTCTCTAGTTTTATATTTTTTAACAATATGGTTATTTACATACCGTGTGTAAATGGCCGTGCGGTCTAAGGTCTGTTGCCACGGATTTAGCGGCCGCTCCCGTCGGAGATTCGAATCCTCACTCGGCAATGGGTGTATGTGGTGTTCTTAGCATGTGTTAGTTAAATAGAGTATAAGCCTACGGAGCGATGACTTTAGCAGTTCGGTCCCACAGAATTACACACACACACACACACACACACTACTTTACATATTTTATTCTTACGTTTATGTCCTGAAAAATTCATAGATAATCCTGGAACGTAATTTTCTGTCACATATTAAAATGATACGGTAATTTTCGAACGTTTTTGTTTGTGTCTAAATGCCTATTATTCGTATTTCGTTCAGACATTTACTCCATTGTCAGCTCGTTCCAATGTTGTATTGTATTTAGAGTAAATTATAACTTAAGTGATCAGAGGTGTTATGCATCATATATATATATATATAAATGTGAATGTCTGTTCGGTGTACGTTTATCATGTCTGAACCACAAGACGTAAAGAGCTAAAAATTTGTACAGTTCCTAATGTCTACCCGGGGAAGGCTTTAGGCACATTTTTATGGCAATCGGATAGCTATTTATCTACATATATTAATGTGAATGTCTGTTCGGTGTACGCTTATCACGTCCGAACGACAAGACGCAGAGTGTTAAATATTTGTACAGTTACTAATTTATACCTGATGAAGGTTTTAGGCACGGTTTTATAGCGATCTGATAGATATTTAGTAATTTGAAGAACATAACGCGAAATGCGGAACAATAATTACTCTTTGAAAATTATATTTACTCTTTGAAGATGGTTTTATTGGTTGCATTGTTGTTTGAGGGTTGATAATGATAAAAGGGTGGAGTATATTGGGATGGAAAGTTATCGGTGTATATAAAATTCTACGTGTGTGTATGTTAATATTTCGCTCTGGAGCGAAAACTACAGAACGCAGACTAATGGTCTGTGTGTAATTGTTGTCCTAAGTCTCCCGTTGTACACCATAGCAGTTCCATGCCGATAGCTATAAGGGGTTGGAAGATATAGTGGTTGAAAGTCGTCCAATTATAATAAAATTCGGACTGAAGGCCAGCGATGACGTTTGCGACTCTATAGCAAGGAGGTTATATACAGCGAAACGTGATGCCACAGACCATATCTTTGGTCTAAGCGTGCTACAATGTCTTCAGCTCTTTCTCTGTAAGGATAAGCATACGAATAAGGAAATATAAGAATGAATAAAGAAAGCTGTAAAAAAAGAAATTTATTTTAATACACCTCTTTAAAAAATCGATTTGACGTTTCGCGCATTACATCAAGTGATCGATCTGTGATATTATTACAGTGATTGTTGAATTTCTTGATTGGATTCTTCGAAACGAATGCATTTTACTTGTGATTTGATCTACACTACTTACTTTCCTGATAAACGGTAAGTGCATTGACTTCTGCAATCTGATAGGAATACTTTTCAGTTCCGCTTTATACGTCGCTTGCTCAAGGGTAGACAACCCAAAAAATCTCTACATTTACGCTCCAAACAATAATACAAATAACGAAGTTTACCAGAATGACCTAAAATAAAATTAAAATGAATTTGGCCATAACTCTCACCATACGTGTTGAGATATTGCAACACAGACTATAAGAAATAATGTATGTATTATTTATTGTAAATCATTAAGTACTTCACATAATTTTATTTTTTTATTTGAATGTTGATTAAAAATGTTTGTTTCTAAAGAAGGTATTGTATTTCATTTCATCCTTCAAAACCAATCTCATAGCACACTACTGAAAGATAGCTTATCTATCATAATCAACCAAGACGCAAGTGGAGCCGCGGGTTTCAGCTAGTATTGTTTATAATGTAGTTGTCCGATCTACGTTTTGTTTTGTTTGTTTTTTAGTGTTCCTCTATTATATCACTAAGTTATTTCAAATATTTTTTGTGTTTCTATAAAAGAAAGTTACAAAATTACCATAACATCCTAATAAGTGACAGAAAATTAGATGCTTTGTAGACGTCTCACGACCTAGACGTACGTATAATACATAAATATAGTATTAGAAAACATACAAGTCAGGGTAAAAAGTAACATATTAATCACATATACTTGTAAATGGCAAATATGCAGATACAAGCTTGACATGAAAAATTCTAGAAACTAGCAAGAACCACGAAATATCAAAAACCATTGCATCAACACGATTCTAGGTGTTCATGACCCTGTAACGAAGTATTTTAGGATTTATTCCCATCTGCTTGCATTACTGAACCTCCCGATACCACTGATGCACAATAATGGATGTCAATGTAATTAGTCTATTATCATTTTCTTTTCCAAAACTTTTGTAATTCTTTGTTGTAACGTAACTAGCTGAAGTCATTTTCTATTATTTGACGCCAGAGAAGTTTAATTAGCAAATATTTATTATTTAATGTCAGACGTGTATTGTTACAGTTCAGATAGTATACTAATTAGTATTTCTGTTAAAACTAAGTAAATTCTTTTCTCATAATATTAAAGTAGGTATTACTGTGTTTCACAAGTAAGGAAAGTTTTGCCCTCTTTAGTTTCTCTACAATTACCGTTAAGTTGTTGATAAGCCTATTTTGTTAAATACGTAAATGAAATACTATTAATTGAACCGAGATTTGTATTGACAACAATAAAAAATCCAGGTATTAGGAAGTGCACGTCAGCACTGATTATAGCTTAGTGATGGCGACAAAAAGCTAGGAATTAGCACACTTGATATAATATCGATGTCTTTTACAACTATCGGCATTTATCACCGGCATTTTGCTCGATACATGGATAGGAAAGAGAAAATATGGAATGCCCTTATTCTGCGGTGACTGCGAGGAGATAAAAAGGGAGATGGCGTTATTTACTCCGAGCAAAGGCGTCAGATGAAACATTTTAGCCATCTTAGGGAGTAGTAGAATGCTATTTCTCTACTAAAAGTGCGTTAAACCGAGTGTCTTAATTCATTAAGCTGGCCACCGTTGGAGAGTATATATTTACAGACAATACACTTTCGTGGATAAATACTCTTCAGATAGATCAAAACTTATTTTTAACTTTAATTTTCAGTAACTGTTTATTTTTTTTTTTTTTTATTTTTTATTTATTTTTTTTTTTTTTTGTGGTTTTAGGGGCGTGAGGATGTCCTCCATGCGGTCGGGATCGGTTTGACAGTTCGCAATTTATTGTTGTACAGTGAAAGCCACACACTGTGCCATTGCGACACGATACTCCGGCGAAGAGCCCGTTGAACATCGTCCGATGGGACGCAAAAGGTAGCCATGCGAGGCAAAAGAGCTGCTGCCTTGGCTGCTGTGTCGGCGGCCTCATTCCCGGGCACACCCACATGGCCAGGGACCCACAGGAAAGAAACGTGACAGCTGTCATCCGCCAGCAACTGGAGGGAGCGTTGGATCCGATACACGAGAGGATGGTTCGAGAAAGGGTCCTTAAGACTCTGCAGGGCACTAAGGGAGTCAGAACATATGGCATAGAAAGGGTGGCGGTGGCGGCAGGTATACAAAACGGCCTGGTGGAGGGCGAAAAGCTCAGCCGTGAAGTTTGAGCACCGGTCAGGGAGCTTGTATTGGAAACGGTTGTCCCCGACGACGAAGGCAGATCCGACACCGGCAGTGCTCTTGGAACCATCAGTGTAAATAAATACGGCATTATCGAACCGCGAACGGAGTTCGACAAGCCTCGAGCGGAATACCAAATCCGGAGTGCTCTCCTTGGGGAGCGAACTAAGTTCGAGGTGTGTGTGAACCTGGGCCTGATGCCACGGTGGCAATGGGCTTTCGCTCAACCGAAGGGTGGAAGGAAGGGTAAAATCGAGCCGCTGTAGCAGGCGGCGAAACCGAACTCCCGCAGGCAATCGCAGACAACTGATATTGGCGATCGAGTGAGTCGTCAAAAAATAATCTGTAAGATGGATGGTTGGGCATCGACCGTAGGCGGCATGCGTACCGACACAAGAGTATGTCACGTCGATTGGTCAAGGGTAATACAGCAGCCTCGGCATACAGACTTTCAACAGGGCTGGTATAAAATGCACCGGTCGCCAGACGTAATCCACGATGGTGGATAGAGTTGAGACGGCGGAGAATCGACGGCCGTGCTGAAGAGTATACAAGGCTTCCATAGTCGAGCTTCGACTGAACAATGGCCTGGTAAAGGTGAAGCAGGACGGTACGATCCGCTCCCCATGACGTGCCACTGAGGACACGAAGAACGTTAAGGGATCGGGCACAACGGGCAGCCAGGTAGGACACATGTGTGGACCAGCAAAGTTTCCGATCCAACATGAGTCCCAAGAATTTTGTAGTCTCCACGAAAGGGAGAGCAACAGGGCCGAGACGTAGAGAAGGTGGAAGAAATTCCTTGTATCTCCAGAAATTGATACACACAGTTTTCTCAGTGGAGAATCGGAAGCCGTTTGCGATGCTCCAGGAATATAGACGGTCAAGACAGCGTTGGAGAGAACGCTCCAAGAGACACGTCCGCTGGGCGCTACAATAAATTGCGAAATCGTCAACAAAAAGAGATCCGGAGACGTCGGCTGAAAGGCAATCTACTATCGGATTGATTGCAATGGCAAAGAGCGCCACACTCAAGACGGAGCCCTGTGGTACCCCATTCTCCTGGCAAAAGGTATCTGACAAAACAGAGCCCACCCGTACCCGGAACTTGCGATCCGCCAAAAACGCTTGAATGAAAAGAGGAAGGCGGCCCCGAAGGCCCCATGTGTGCAATGTGCGGAGAATGCCCGCTCTCCAACAGGTATCGTATGCCTTCTCCAAGTCGAAGAACACTGCTACTGTTTGACGCTTCTTTAGAAAGTTGTTCATAATGAAGGTCGACAACGTAACGAGGTGGTCAGCAGCAGAGCGGTGTCGACGAAAACCGCATTGGATATTAGTCAGGAGGCGGCGAGATTCGAGGAGCCAGACCAACCGAGCGTTAACCATGCGTTCCATCACCTTACAGACGCAGCTCGTCAGAGAAATGGGGCGATAACTGGAAGGAAGGTGTTTGTCCTTCCCTGGTTTGGGGATGGGGACAACAATGGCTTCACGCCAACTTGTGGGAACATGACCTTCAGTCCATATGCGATTGTAGGTACTAAGAAGAAAGCACTTGCCCGCAGGAGAGAGGTTCTGCAGCATCTCAATATGAATGGAATCGGGCCCGGGAGCAGAAGACCGGGACAGGGCGAGAGCACGATCTAGCTCCTGCATGGTGAAGGCGACGTTATAATTTTCACGATTAAAAGAGCGGAAAGAAGGCGGCCGTGCCTCCTCTACCTGTTTGCGAGGGAGAAAGGCAGGGTGGTAATGGGCAGAGCTCGAAACCTCCGCAAAGAAACGACCCAATGCGTTTGAAACATCAGCTGGGTCCACGAGGACTGCGTTCTCCACGGTCAGGCCAGGAATCCGGGAGTGGACCTTGATGCCGGACAACCGGCGTAGGCCACCCCAGACAACCGTGGAGGGAGTAAAACGGTTAAAAGAACTAGTAAAAGCAGTCCAGCAAGCTTTCTTGCTGTCGTTTATGATACGACGGCACTGCGCTCTCATACGTTTGTAATTGATGCAATTCTCCAAAGTTGGGTGGCGGCGGAAGGTGCGTAAGGCACGGCGCCGGGCTCGAAGCGCGTCGCGGCAGGCTGCAGTCCACCAAGGGACCTGGACACGACGTGGAGAAGAGGATGTACGAGGTATGGAACGTTCAGCAGCAGTGAGAATAACCTCTGTGAGGTATTCGACCTGACTGTCACAGTTGGGAAAATTCTGATTGTGAAAAACAGCCATGGAAGAATAAAGCCCCCAGTCGGCTTTAGAAATGTTCCAACTGGTGGGACGTGGAGATGGGGAATGATGTAGGAAGTGGATGATACAAGGGAAATGGTCACTCGAGTACGTGTCAGAAAGTGCATACCACTCAAACCGACCGGCAAGCTGAGGAGTGCATATTGCGAGGTCTATATGGGAATAAGTGTGTGTCGGTGCACCGGTGTTGAGGCAGACAAGATCGAGGTGGTGGAGAATGTCCACCAAAAGGGAGCCTCTCGGACAAGGTGCCGGAGAGCCCCATAGGGGGTGGTGGGCATTAAAGTCGCCTACCAACACGAAAGGTGAAGGGAGCTGGTCAACAAGGTTTAGCACATCTGTTCTAGTAAGGGCAGATGACGATGGCGAATATATATTACAGAGGGAGAAGGTAAATGTGGATAAGGTGATGCGGACGGCAACTGCCTGTAGGTGAGTGTGCAAGGAAATGGGATGGAAATAGACGTCTCGAAGGAGCATCAGAACCCCTCCATGGGCTGGGACACCTTCCACGGGTGGCAGGTCGACCCGCACAGAGGTGTAGTGTGGAAAGTCTGCACGATCACGTGGACGCAACTTAGTTTCCTGGAGGCATACTAGAAGCGGGCAGTGCAATCGAAGGAGTAGTTTTAACTCCTCCCGATTAGAACGAATGCCGCGAATGTTCCATTGAAGGAGCGCCATGATAAAAATGAGAGAAGAAATAAGGATAAAAACCAAGTAGCGAGCGGGGTCACCTCGACGGCCGCTGAGGACCGGATTTCGAGGGAGCACTGCTATCGCTGTCTGGGGGCAAAGGGTCATGTTCCATTGGTTCGACCGACGCGCCTGCCACCTCCCTGAGTTGATCAGGAGGGGCAGTTTCCACCGCCGGTAAAGGGCCGGGCGCCCGGCAAACGGAGCGTCCCGGTGAAACAGAAGACGGCCGAGGCCGGCAACTGTTGAGCGGCGTGACGGATGGGTCACGCCTCGGCGGGGAAGGAGAGGAAATCTTTCTTGTTGGCTCTTCTGGAAGAGTGACGGTAAGAAGTTGACGGTTGGGAAGCCTCAGAACACAGAAAATCCTCACGGATGGGTTCCTTTTTCAAAGTCCGGGCATCTTGTTTAGGTGCCCGCGGTTTACTAGAGTTTGACGAAGACTGTACCCTAGAAGCAGCAAGAGGGAGCGGGGACGTGGAACGGGCAATCTTCGGGCTGGCGGATCGCACAACTGTGTCAGCGAAAGTGAAGTCACATGTCTGGGTACTGGAATCCTTGGTAGGTCGAGTTGAGGTGAGTACCTTACTGTATGTACCCGCTGGGAGGACAGTGGGCTTTCGACTCGCCAACAACTTACGAGCGGCAGATGTCGATACCTTTTCCGTAACCCGAATTTGCTGGATTACCTTCTCATCCTTGTATACAGGGCAGTCGCGAGAGGAAGCCGCATGGTCACCGTTGCAGTTTAGGCAGTGAGGGGACGGAGGTGGGCAATCCCCCTCATGGGCGTCCCTACCACAAGTGACACACTTTGCTGCATTAGGGCAATGTTCACGGGTATGGTTGTACCTGTGGCACTGAAAACAGCGAGTTGGGTTAGGTACATAAGGGCGGACGGAGATGACTTCATACCCTGCTTTGACCTTCGACGGGAGGTCAACTTTGTCAAACGTCAAAAACACAGTACGAGTCGGTGTCAGATGGTTATCGACCTTTTTCATGACCCTGTGGACGGCTGTCACACCCTGATCGGACATATACGATTGGATATCTTCATCAGACAACCCGTCAAGGGATCTCGTGAAGACTACCCCCCGTGACGAGTTGAGTGTGCGATGTGCTTCCACCTTGACAGGAAACGTGTGTAACAGTGTAGTCCAGATTAGTTTCTGAGCTTGGAAGGCACTGTCCACTTCCAGCAACAATGTGCCATTGCGCTGACGTGAACAGGTTTTAACAGGGCCAGCAATTGCATCTATACCGTTCTGTATAACGAAAGGATTGACAGAATTGAAATCCTTTCCGTCGGTGCGAGAGACAACCAGAAATTTAGGTACATTAGGCAGAGTCTTTTTAGGCTGAGGCGAGTCTAACTTACGTTTATGGGGCAACGTCACGAAAGAAGATAAGGAAGTCATCGCGGAAGTGTCCCCCGTGATTACCGGAGTCTCCGATGGCGCGCTCCTTCCTAGTGGGGGCCCTCTCCGAGGGCTTACCCGCCTTAGGTGATTGTTCACACCTCAGGTCACACCTCCCGAGAACTGACGGAGGGACCAATCGGCACGTTCGGAAGGTACCAGCTCGGGTAATCACCCCTCCCTGGGCCTGGCCTTTACCAGGGGGTACGTACGTGCCTTACTTGTCTACCCGGGGCGGGGAATTACGCGTTACCCCGTCACCTGCTACACACGATAATGCGTGGGTCGGCCTTCAGACACGCACAGGGAGGAAAGAAGAAGAGGATAGGAAAGAAAGAGAAAGAAGGAAAGAAAAGAAGTGTCTCAAACGCCGAGGCGGAGACTAATGAGAAGGAGGCTAGGAGAGTTCAAGGAGAGAAAGACAGAAAACGAAGGGTAAGAAAGGAAGGAACGAAGGAAGAAAAACCACAACAAGAACCACCGTATCTCACGAAATATGCCCGTCTCCGGGCGAAGGCATAAACCGGGAGGGAAAGTGAAGCAGCCCGGGGCAGAAGAAAGGCTGCTCCGGCTCGGGGCCCCGTGCGCGCCACACACGTACCCACAAAAGAACTGTGGGCCCCCTGGGAGGTTTCAGTAACTGAACATCGTGTACATCACTGCATAACCGCCGGTCGTTATTTTTCTAAGAGGCATCAAATATCAGCACTGCAATATGAACAGTACTCCGAGACAGAAATATGGTGTAACGGCGTCTCACTGCATTCTAACCTCCGCGGATTGGCTGCATGCGAATCAGCTATTTTGCTTGGTTTTTGGGTTATGCCTTCAACAGCACCTCCATTTCTTATAATTTTTCATCCCAGAAAGAACATTGAATCGTAAATACTTTTAATTACAGACCACTGAAGATATTCTATACTGATTAAAACGAAACGCGTCTGGTGAGAAATGATCGTACCTTGTAGTTGTATAGACGGATTATAAAAATAAACCCTTCATAATTATGAAGCAACTACGGACACCATGGTCTATCAAGTGAAGAAGTTTTTGACAAAAGCTTTACGTTACATTGTTATGTCATTTCCACAAAAAAGACCAAATAGATTGAACAGCGTTTAGAAAAACAAGAACTTGGATCTATCAAATATGAAATAATAAATTTGAATCACATCATTGATACGTATGTTTGTGTCACTATCGCTCTGACCCAGTGTTGCCAAACGTAGCGGAATTACGCTACGCTTTGCATAATTTATTGATTCTCGCAATTCCAAAATAGTTAAAAAATGTAGCGGAATGCAAGATCATTTGACATAATACTGCAAAATTCTATTTCTAAACACAAAAACTAATTTAGTATTACTTTAATTTTAAAACTTTGATAATTTAAGATACTTTTAAAACGTTCTGTGCATAATGCATGCTGTTTAATACGCACGCTTTCATATTCTTACGGATATGAATGATGGTACAACACACAGTCTAACAAATACAGATTTCTGTTATACACTGCGACAGCAGCGCCATAAGCGGTCGGCAAGCTACTTTTCTGAATACGATGTTGGATATATGCGAATAGTATCGTTAATATTGATTTAACATACTTTTTACATTAGGGAACGCATGTATTGCTACAGAAATAGGTAATAATTTAAACAATAAATAATTTGAATAAGATATCTGTATGGTGTAAGAATTGGCTGTTGACTAATGAGAAGTGTGAAATCGTCCACATGAGTACAAAAAGAAACGCGTTAAACTTTGTTTACGTGATAAATCAATCAAATGTGAAGGCCGTAAACTCCAAAAATACCTAGGAATTACAATCACTTATGACTTAAATTGGAAAGAACACACAGATAATGTCGAGGGAAAGGCGAACCAGAGACTGCGTTTTATTGGCAGAACCCTTAAAAGATGCAGCAGAACTACTAAAACTACATACACTATGTTTGTCCGTCCTTTTATTGAGTATTGCTGCCCAGTGTGTGATCCTTATCAGGTGGGTTCGACGGAGGACATCGAAAGAGACCAAAGAAGGGCAGCTCGTTTCGTATTGTCACGATACAGGGGAGACAGCGTTACGGAAATGTCACAGGATCTGGGATGGGAATCATTACAACAACGGCGCTTACGAAACTACAATCGCCAACATTCTCCTCCAAATGCGAAAACATATTGTTGACTCCCACTTACATAGGTAGAAATGATCATCAGAATAAAATACGAGAAATCAGAGCCCGAACGGAGAGATTCAGGTGTTCATTCTCCCCGCGCGCTATTCGAGAATGGTGGTTCGATGAACCCTCTGCCAGGCACTTAAATGTGATTTGCAGAGTATCCCATGTAGATGTAGAAAATAGCTCCGCATTTCTCTCTCTTACGTGGAAGTAAGAGCCCTGACAAGATACGAAACGATACATTTCAGGACAGTTTATTTACAATAATCTTGTAACCTACGGGCTTTTACTGAATAATTTCAATTTCTATTGATAAAAAATGGCTAGGGAACACCAGAAGACCTGCCCTTTAGCATTCTATGCAGGAACGTTTTAAGATTTCTTCACTATAATTCCAGTGAAATCGGTGAGGGTGGAACGTAGGAAACATATATAGAATGCAATAATTACAGTATTTCCCGTAACGAATCAGCCATCACAGCTGAAGGAAAGACGTCATAGACGTGCCAGTAAAACTACAAAAGCAACCAAACTATTTTCCAACAAAGAAGAACCCAATTCCATAATATTGTTGTAACAGCTGAATCACAAACGGCAAGAATCTTCAAAATATTGGTTTCTCAAACTAAAGTAATTACACTCAAAAGAATATGCGCGCTGTGGGGTGTGAAATGTGTAAATCCTTAGACTTCGCACCGAATTAATACACGTCAGAAAGCTGCCTGTTATACTAACAACGGGCCATAATATAAATGTATGATTCTCTTGTGTTTATATTCTACTTACTTTTAGCGGAATAAGCTACCAATAGGCATATATTCGTAAGTAATTGTTCATAACCATTTTGTTCTTTGTAGCGCTGAATCAGTTAAATTTGGCTTTTTGACATTAATTTCTGTGTTATGTATGTCTCTTGATATTTTACTAATGCTTCTAACGCAAAAATTATGCGAACTGTTTCGTTAATTACGTACAAAAGTAATTATAATTAAACATCACTACTTCCGTGGCTTGCCCACCGCCAGGATCGCTCGTGTAGTTGCAACTGTTAGTTGGTAACAACTTTTATAGCAGTAAGTGTTGCGACTGTATATGTTAGACTGTGGTATAACATGTGGAACGATAACATTTAAGGTATCACATACTATAGAAAAGAGCCAGACGTCAACGAGATGGTAAATATATTATTAAATGAATCCATTTCTCTGCCTGCAGGTAGAGGGATCTAATTAGTTTTGGGCTCTCCAGCGTAGCGTTCATCGGAGGAGGCTGCCACGTCTAGTACAATGTGCGCTGTCATTTGACACAGTGCCGTTGTTTCCAGCAGGAGACCTCCTGTTGTGGTAGCTCACCTTGATGGCCACCTCGAGCTCCTCTTCGCGCATGGCTGGTTGGCTTCCGTGCACTCAGCTCATGACCGCACCTGAAACAGTGATCACAGGGTTAGTTGGACCGCCGAGAGGAATACCGCTGTAACTCTGCAATACACGGAGTGGAAGTCTTTCATATACACTAACGGAACAAAATTATCGGGACATCCTTAGGGAATGTGGAACTGACTACTAACAAGTCACCTCAAGAGAAGTGGAGTTACCAGTATACAAAGAATCGGGGAGTAATTAGATTAGTACTTGTTCCATAGATCATGAATACGACACTTCGTAATGATGTGGAACGTGTCAGGCTAATGAAAGGTGTCTTTACAAATTATTACTTTGTACTAAATATTACATGACAATTTTTAATTCCTTTTTTCAAATTTACTAATTTATATCTAAAAATTCATCTATAGTGTAGAAGGAGTTGCCATGCAGAAATTCTTTTAATTTATTTTTAAATGCTTGTTGCCTATCTGTCAGGCTTTTGATGCTGTTTGGTAGGTGGTCAAAGACTTTTGTGGCAGCACAATTCATCCCTTTCTGTGCCAAAGTTAGATTTAACCTTGAATAGTGAAGATAATTCTTTCTTCTAGTGTTGTATATGTACACTGCTATTGCTTTTGAATCTGCTGGGATTGGTAATAAATTTCATAAGTGAATATATATACTGTGAAGCTACTGTGAAGATCCCTAGCTCTTTAAATAAGTGTCGGCAGGATGATCTTGGATGAGCTCCCGCAATTATTCAGATCACACACTTTTGTGCAATGAATACTTTTTTACTTAATAATTAATTACCAAAAAAATGTCATACGAAAGCGGAGAATGAAAATAGGCATAGTAAGCTAATTTACTGAGATGTATATCACCAAAATTTGCAATTACCCTAATAGCATAAGTAGCTGAACTCAAACGTTTCAACACACCTTCAATGTGTTTTTTCCAGTTCAACCCGTCATCAATGCCAACACCTAAAAATTCTGAATATTCTGCCTTAGCTACAGATTTCTGACCAAATTCTACATTTATTGATGGTATCATTCCATTTACTGTATGGAACTGTATGTACTGTGTTTTATCAAAATGTAATGAGAGTCCATTTGCTGAGAACCACTTAATGATTTTCTGAAAGACGTCGTTTACAATTTCTTCAGTTAGTTCTTGTCTGTCAGGTGTGATAACTATAATTGTATCACCAGAAAAAAGAATCATTTTTGCATCTTCATGAATATAGAACGGCAAGTCATTAATATAAGAACAGCAAAGGGCCCAAGACCGAACCTTGTGGCACCCCAGTTTTGATTGCTCCCCAGTTTGAGGTCTCAGCTGTTTATTTATTTATTTATTTGCATATTATGCACTCTTCCTGTTAGGTATGATTTAAACCATTTGTACACTGCCCCATTCATACCACAATACTTTAGTTCATCTAAAAGAATTCCATGATATACACAATCAAAAGCCTTTGAGAGAACACAAAAAAATCCCAACGGGTAATGTACTGTTCGTAGAGAAACAGTAACAGCAGAGGGGGTCACTCAGGAAAACTCAGTGACTTCGAAAATGAAGCAATCACTTGTTGCCACAAAACGGAGTAGGGCATCTGTCAGATTGTATCTAAGGACAGGAAACGAGAAGCATGATGAAAGGATGGAAAGGCTTGGCTGCATTAGGGCTGGACTTGGCTTGTGTTGATGTTGCATTTGGCTTCAGTTTGTGACGAGTTGTTTCCACGTTACAGGACAGTTTGTGACTTGTAAAGCTTGCTTGTGGCTTATGTTTTCTAAGGCGACTGTTTATAAGTCGTAGATTTTGGCTTGGCTTTCGCAGTTCGTAGAGAATTAACGGGCTCTAAATTTTGTCATCCCAGTATTAAATTTAGGTTGGTAGGCCTGGTACTTCTTTCGTAATGAATAAGATTTATATTTTTCTTGGATTTTACACCGTAATATTGGTTCTGCGCATCTGTTCAAACTTTGAAGCCTTTCTGCAATGTTTGAACATGAAATTCTGTCACTCAGGAGCTGATATTTAATAAACTGATATTTTGAATACTTAGGTCCCGGTAGTTCAGACGGGTAGATCACGTAACTAATGAGGGGGTGCTTAATCGAATCGGGGAGAAAAGGAGTTTCTGGCATAGCCTAAGAGAAGGGATAGATTGGTTGGACACATTCTGAGGCATCAAGGAATTGTCAACTTAGCATTAGAAGGAAGCGTGTGGGTAAAAATTGTAGAGGGAGACCGAGAGACGAATACAGTAAGCAGATTCAAAAGGTTGCCGAACGTATTCTCAGATGAGGAGACTTGCACAGGACAGTGTAGCGTGGAGAGCTGCATCTAATCAGTCTGCGGACTGAAGACTGGAATCTAAATACTTGAATAAATGTTCGAGACACTTTTTAAAGTTTCATTCATTCTATATTGTGTAACATTTACAATGAAAGCACTTAGAACATTCACAATGCGTGACTATATTTCGTACAAAATTCTCATTACATGAAAGTATCTGGATAGTATTACATTGTCCACTAACTTTAATTCTTCAAGGTAAGGTTTTTAATGTCAATTCCTTAAACTCGTAAGATAAGTTCAAGTTCAAATATCACTAATATGAATCAGTCTATTAAAGGGAGGCAGAAATTTCTAATTCTTCTTTCCTAGCCTATCCCAATCAGAAGTCCAAAGATCTTGCAACGCGTATGATCTCGATACTAAAGTTTATTGTAATAAATAAATAAATAATTTATCGGACCACTTTTCATCTTGAAATGATCCCCGTCTAATACTTCGAAACTAATTACAGAAACGTAGCTAATTAGAGACATCTGAACTCAAGAGGGAACTAAGCACAGAGAGAGTAACCCAACTGTGGGTACTATTTATAATAGCAATCTAACAAATGATCTCTGAAATACGAGGTGTTTTGGCCCTCTTATTCCCTGGACATTACTATTCCGAACTACACTGATACAGTTTGAATTTACTAAAATTTGGAAGAAGGCGAAATCTGTCTGTTAAAAAAATAATGAAAATTACGAAATGATGAAAAATGGTGATTCTAATGATATGATCGCGATGTGGTGTTACAAGGCATTGAAGTAAGCTAGTGGCGACAGAGAGAAATTTGTGCTACAGCGGAACTCTAGTGCAGACTTCCCGCAAGTCGCGAGCTGTAACCTCAACCGTAGGATGCGTTTATCCTTGCAATGTGACACCGCGTGAAATGCCTTTTTGAAGTCGAGAAAAACACTATCTGCCTGTTGCCCTTTATCCATGGCTCGCAAGATGTCATGTGAGACAAAGGCAAACTGAGTTTCACACGAACAATGTTTCCTGAACCAGTGCTGATTCATAGAAAGGTTTTCCGTCTCAAGGAAATTTACATTATTCGATCTCAGAATATGCTCTAACATTCTACAGGAAACTGGTGTCAACGATATTGGCCTGTAATTATGTGGGTCAGTACTTTTACCTTTCTTATAAACGGGAGTTACCTGCGCTTTTTTCCAATCACTAGGAACTTTGTGCTGAATTAAAGATTCGCGATAAATGCAAGCTAAGTAGGGGGCCAACGCCACAGAATAATCTTTGTAAAACGGAACTGGTATTCCATCTATGAACACTCGCCGTCGAGAAAAAAGTACTGTATTTCTATTAGTTAGGAAGTACACCAGCATGTCAAATTTCTGAACCTATTCCATAAGCTCATATCTTCGTTAGCAGTCTGCAGTGTGGCACCGCGTCAAACGCCTTTTTGAAGTCTAGAGAAAAACAATCCGCCTGTTTCCCTGTATCCATGGCTCGCAAGATGTCGTGTGAGAAAATGGCAGGCTGAGTTTCACATGAACGATGTTTCCTAAACCCGTGCTGGATCGTAGAAAGAAGCCTTTGCGTCTCAAGAAAATTTACTATATTCGAACAGAATATGCTCCAAAATTCTACAGGAACCTGATGTCAACGATATTGGCCTGTAATTATGTGGGTCAGTTCTCTTTCCTTTCTTATAAACGGGAGTCACCTGCGCGTTTGCCGCGGTGGAGTAGCCGAGCGGTCTAAAGCGTGTCGCTGCGGAGCGCGCGGTTGCTCGCCGTGGAGGTTCGAGTCCTCCCAGGGGCATGGGTGGGTGTGTTGTCCGTAGGTTAGTTTACCTAGGTTTAAGTAGTTTGTAAGCTACGGACTATGACCACGCAGTTTGGTCCGATAGATTTACAAACGCGCCGGCCGCGGTGGCCGAAGGGAGTGAAGCGCTCCAGTCACGGTCTGCACGGCCACTACGGTCGGGGGTTCTAATCTCCCCTCGGGCATGGATATTTGTGACGTCCGTAGTATTAGCTAGTTCATAAGTAGTTTGTAAGCTTAGGGACTGATGACCCCGTTGTTAAGTCCCATAAGTTCTACAAACATTTGAACTTGTGCCTTTTTCGGATGACTAGGAATTTTGTGCTGAATTAAAAAATGTTCAATTGTGTGTAGAGCTTATGGGACTTAACTAAGGGGACATCAGTCCCTAAACTTACAAAGTACTTATGAAGTAGCTAATACTAAGGACGGCACAAATATTCATGCCCAAGGGGGTTCGAACCCCCGACCGTAGTGGCTGTGCAGACCGTGACTGTAGCGCCGCAGTCCCCTCGGCCACCGCGGCCGGCTGCTGAATTAAAGATTCGTGATAAGTGCAAGCTAATTACATTCATATGTAGTATTATGCAGCAGTGGTATTGGGAGGTTCCGTAATGTAAGCAGATGGGAATAAGGCCCAACATGCTTCGTTACAAGTGCCCGCGAGCAAGCACTGTGAGCGCTCGAGGGCGCCGCGCACGCATTAACGCATTTGCCGATCCCTGTCCTAGCACTACGACTGTGCGTATGGGGTATCGTGTACGTCAGTTTCAAGTAAACAGCTGCTAAAGCAAATACGTGTGGATGTACTGACAATATTCGGTGAGCAAACGTTGCGCAGCATGAACCCGACCCCGAGTCGGCTCTCTCGGGTCAGCCCGACGCCCACGGCTGGTGCTGGAGCCGCTTCGCAATGCGAAAAACACGAGGCCGTCTTGCCGAGGGCGGGCGCGCTGGCCAGGAAATGCACGGCCGCCCCCTGCAGCAGTGTGGGCGCTAGGTGGCAGGTAGGCCGCGTGGGCAGCCGCGATGCAAATGACGGCGGCCGCTGTGGGCGACCTCTTGCGGAACCTGCCACAGCCGGCGCGGTTCAACGAACCACGCGCCTCCCAGCGGGGTCGCCAAAGGCCCCTGCACACGCTCCGATTTATCGTACGACCAACAAGATGTCCAACGTACCAACCAATTGGTAGCAGCCTACACACGTTCCGACCAACTGCACGCAGCGACACCCTGTTCTGGTGTCTGTCTGTCGAATTTTTTTTGTTTTCGCGTGTTCGCTGTGCAGAGGACCTCAGGCATGGAAGTCGGTCGGGAAGCGCTTCACGCGGTACAATTTGTCGGGTGAAGTGGTGGGGGAATCGGAGATCGGGTGGTCAGGCACAACCAACCGGCCGACAAGGAAAGTTAATCGGGTAGCGCCTGAAACCGCCCAATTTATCGGGTGACCAACGAATTGGTCCAATAAATCGCACCGAGCGCGGTGGCGCAGTGGTAACACACTGGAATCGCATTCGGAAGGATGGTGGTTCAGATCCACCTCCGGCCATCCAGATTTAGGTTTTCCCGTCATTTCCTTAAATCACTCCAGGCAAAAGCCGGGATGGTTCCTTTGAAAGGGCACGGCCGATTTCCTTCCACATCCTTACTCCAATACTCCGAGCGTAAGCTCCGTCTCTAATGACCACGCTGTCCGCCTCCGTAGCTCAGTGGCAACATCGCTGACAACGACGCAGGGAGCCCGGGTGCGATTCCAGGCAGACGACTGGGTGTTGTGTGTTGTCCTAATCATCATCATCTCGTCATCATTGGCACGTATGTCGCCCAAGTGGCGTCAAATTTAAAGACTTACACTCAGGTGGCCGAACAATCCCGTAAGGGATCTCCCGGCCACGACAGCCATACGCTCGTTTCATGTTCAATGACCACGCTGTCGACGGGACGTTAAACTCCAAGCTTCCTTCCTTCCTTCCAATAAATCGCATCGTGTGTAGGGCCCTTTAACGCGATTAGTCGACGCGCCAGCTTACGGCGATCGGCGAGTATCTCGTGACCGACGAGAATTTGTCACACACCGGAACTCCAACCCGGATTTCTTGCTCCTTCCGAGTAATAGCCTTCAACCATTAACGTACGGTACATGTTCGCACCTCCGGGCATCGTAGCGGCCATATTGTAATTTGGTAAGAAACGGAATATGAACGTCTGTGGCTGACACGTTCAGATAACTGAACATCATACACTTAGGATAGACATCAGCGAATAGTCTGATAATTGCGTCTGAGGGACGGATTTAGTGGAGGACTGTCGTTCACTCTCGTAAAGCCCATTTTACACGATGATTGCACTAGTAATGAACAGACCACATTGCGCGCCATCTAGCGACGTAAACGCGGAACTATTAGCATTTCGTGAGCGCAGACGGCGTTTCGTACTAGATAGTACGCTTTAGGACAGGTTCTAAATTTGCTAGTAACGAATTGGGTGCGCATACGCAGAAGTGATCTCGTTATGTGGTTTTCATGTTTACGTGTGGGAATAGCCACGTCCTTACCGAAATTGCTTGCTTTGTTGGAGTGATACGTCTTGCATCAGTGGAATGGAACAGAGCAGGAATTGCGCTTTCGATCGAGGCATACAGGGTCGCTGCAGAAAATCCTCTCTATTGTAAGAAGGTGCAATGACTTATTTATGGAGAAAATAACAGAAAAGCGTAGATTTAAATGAATTTCGAATACGTCTTGTTGATTAACTTCATATTTTTAAAATTCTATAATTATAGCATGTCAGAAAGTCAGTTTCACATAATCTCGAAAGCGTGATGCTAAAAAGCGAAGCAAATTTTGGTTGACTGATGTCTCACTATACACGGAAATTCCAATTGCCGTGCAGACTTAAACAGCAATATTTGTAAGAGTCGGTACAGAAATTCTTTGTGCAAAGGCTAGGCTTTCAAAAGATTCTCCTGTTGCCAGAAACCGCATTGTTATAGCGAACCTGCAAAAAATAATAATTACGGGAAGTAACTGACGCATAACTTTAACAAAGCAAAAATGTAACTGAAGTGTAAAAAGTATTTCGTACCTTCAGCTTGGCGAAATATTCGATCTACCTCTCTCTGTATTTTTGTTCTTGGACGAAGGAAAGGAACTTATTAAAACACTCAGCACTTAATATTCGTAAAAAAAATCTGAATTCATTGAGGTCCTCTGGTATGAGTTACTTTATTATCTGCATGCAGAAAATATCTCTTTCTTCGTCTCTTCCTCTCAACCAAGGACACATCCAACTTCTATTTCTTCTTCAAGTGGAGCGTTGTAAGAAACATTGCCAACACCGCCGACAGTGTAAGCTTCGTAAGTTGAATATTCAGCTATGAGATACAACCAAACGTGGACAATGCACGTATACAAACAGTAATAAGCCCGTATTTTCGCACAGGCGCTACTGTTAGTTGTAATCAGACGTGTAGACGAAAGTTTATCGTATTAACGCAACAAAGCTTGTATGGTCGCACTTCATTAGTGCCGAGTTAGTACGCTTGGAGCGCTGCAGCAGTGATCTTTCTTCTGAATTTTCGCTCGTCGTGTAAACTAGGCATAAGACAGGCATGGCCAACATTTGCGCCCCGCGGGCGGAGTACACCGTAATTCACCGCCCCGACCGTGTCCGTGTGTCGCTAGTGTCGGCAAAGGGGCGAGAGAGAGAGAGAGAGAGAGAGAGAGAGAGAGAGAGAGAGAGAGAGCGCTGCGGAAAGAGCGAGACCGCACATCTAGGGTTGCCAGATCTCCGGGCGCCGCCCGGAGTGCTCGGGTTTGGAATGAATTCTCCGGGTCTACGGGTCAATGACTCCTCTCCGGGCTTGAATGTAACCTTCATCTTAACTTTCTTTTTATCTCTCATAGAAAGGACAGCACTATTACGTTTAATCATTTTATGCCCTCACGTTTACTTTTTTACACTGCAGCAAGTGGTCGTAACAGGGAGCAGACGGTAACTGTGCCCCTTCACATGGAGCCAGTGAGAAGCTTTTGGTGGCGCGCGATCCTTCACAGCGGCAAGCGGCAACTCTTGGAAGGCGCAGCTGTTGATGTGAGCAGCTTTGATGCTGCCGCCACTTCTGCTGCCACGCCGACCGAAGTGTGCCGATTGTTGATCCACAGCAACTGGCGGCCTGGCCGGTCAGCTGCTGCATGTGAAGGACACCCCTAGCAATGTTCCACCGGGGGGGGGGGGGGGGGGGGAATACTTACGGCCGGCCGTGGTGGCAGAGGGCAGTAAATTCAACTAAATACCTCGGAATAACAATTACGAACAACTTATGGACAAGGGGACTGAGGCGCTCCAGTCACGGTCTGCACGGCCACTACGGTCGGGGGTTCGAATCCCCCCTCGGGCATGGATATTTGTGCCATCCTTAGTCTTAGTTCATAAGTAGTTTGTAAGTTTAGGGACTGATGACCCCGTAGTTAAGTCCCATAAGCTATACACACATTTGGATACTTGCTGGGAGGGAAGAGATGACTTTTTTAAATTCTGAATTCACGTGTAATCCTGGTTGGGAGGGGGGGGGAGGAGTTGGTCGCAGTTGGGTGGGGGGTGAGTCATTGGCCAAGGGGGAGGGGGCACGTCTGGTCTCCGGGCCTGTCTCGAGTTCAATGTGGCAACCCTACGCACATCACTGCTTTACGCTGGACTGCCCCGCGGTCACATCCAACGTAACAGGGGAAGCGCAGCCCCGTAATATGGTCGAAGACCGGTAAAACAAGCAAACCATTTACTGTTTAGGTAACAATTAGTGCTTGCATGGCAGACTCACTACGCGAAGCTTCAGAAAATATCCAAAACACGTAGCGAAGAAAAACTTAGTAATTTTGTGACCCAAATTTGATTCTATTAGTATTATACATGCACACTCGTCATATATACAGTAGGCTTCTTCTGAAATATACATGTTTCTTAAACGAACTAGTATCATAAATATGCTATTTTAAAAATAATTTTGTGTAAAGGCTATACAGTCTGATTCTTACAAGTAAATATTTTTTTTATAAACAGAAATAAAAACATAACAAAAAAAGATTGGTTTTAGGTGCGTTTTCCCCCTGTTCCTCTGAAAAGCTGCTAGAGCACTACGTGCGCGAGCCGTTTTGACGGGCGCACTACTTGCCCCACCACTGCAATGCCTGCAGCAGGTGTGGCAGTCAGACGGCGATATGCCAAGCGCTGCAAGGGGGAAACGAAGGAAGGCATTTTTTGCTACACAGTGAGGCTACTAAGTGGAGACGGCAATGTCGTAGAGAAATTTTGTAATCGGGATTTAAGCACTATATGTATGTGTGTGTGTGTGTGTGTGTGTGTGTGTGTGTGTGCAACCCGCTTTTTCATTCGCCAAAGCAATAAGTTTATTCTTTAATGAAGTAAGCACATTACATTCAGTTTTACGCTGCGTTCCTCCTCTTCCTGCTCGCCACTGTGCCCCACACGCCGCTGCGCACAGTACGCGGGGCAGGGGAG
The DNA here is from genome assembly GCA_026315105.1 of Locusta migratoria. Taxonomy (NCBI): domain Eukaryota; kingdom Metazoa; phylum Arthropoda; class Insecta; order Orthoptera; family Acrididae; genus Locusta; species Locusta migratoria. The sequence goes on along the minus strand of CM048748.1, from coordinate 27,799,207 downwards.
CGGAAAAGGCACCCGTGCATGCGGGGCGGTGTTTTCCCATGCCTGTTATTAGAGATTCATGCTGGACGCATTACTTTTTTTTTTAAGCTTATGGGACTTAACTACGGGGTCATCAGTCACTAAACTTATGAACTACTTACGAACTAGGACGGCACAAATATCCATGCCCGAGGGGGGATTCGAACCCCCGACCGCAGTGACCGTGCTGACCGTGACTGGAGCGCCTCAGTCACCTCGGCCACCGCGGCCGGCGTGGACGCATTACTCACTGTAATGATGTGAACAGATGCCTTCCATTTGATGCACATAAGCACGAGATAGAAAAGTGCCAACAATGTTACCAAGTACCCTCTGCATATTGTCTTGCGGGTTGTATGTGCAGAAATTTATGTACAAAGAAAGAAAACTTTTTATCTGATATCAGAATATCAGTAAGTGCCTCAAAATCTTTCTTCTCTTACACCGTAATCTTCAGATGTAGACAGTCAGATGGGTAGCAAACGTTACGTATGGACAGATCATCAACCAAAACTTCGATATAATTCAAAAATGTTCAAATGTTTGTATAGTCTATGGGACTACGGGGTCATCAGTCCCTAAACTTACAAACTACTTACGAACTAGGACGGCACAAATATCCATGCCCGAGGGGGGATTCGAACCCCCGACCGTAGTGGCCATGCAGACCGTGACTGGAGCGCCTCAGTCTCCTCGGCCACCGCGGCCGGCGATATAATTCATTCTATGTGCTGCCGTTCAGGAGAACGTGCGCAAACCGGGAAGTAATAAGTAACATCTGTTCTACGGAGTACCGGAAAAGCTGATCTGTGAGACTGCGTTGTGTTGAGGTCCCGCGGCGAAGTCGATAGAGCGTATATTTGTCGTTTCAAGGGTCCTCGGTTCAAGCCCTCATGATGGGAATACTTTTCTGGTCTCACGTTGGTTATTATTCTGCGTCTGCATACACTGAGTGTTATATGGGACAACCTGTTCGTTATACGTAAAAAGACTGTTCTGATTTTATAGCAGCGTGTTATCGGCAGTTCGCTTTTGCTTCGTCTATTTGAAAGGAGTAAACCTGAAGAGTATATTCATAGTTACAGAGAATAAACGAAGCAATCAGAATACAATAATAAAGACAGAATTGCACCGCACGTACTAAATAATTGATAATAATAATATAATAACAATGCTGTGCATGTGATGCAGTTTCTTTATTAATATGTTCCGATTGTGTGTGTTTATTATGTGAAACTACTTTCAAGTAAACGATGCAAAAGCATACTGCCGATAAGACACTGCTATAAAATCCGAACAGTTCTTTACATGTCAGGGACACGGTGCCCCCACACAATTACGAGCGTACTGCAGTAAAAGAGGAAGTGCCATGAGCATGGCGTGAACCCAGGACCCTCGGTACGACTATCGCTTTATCAACATAGCCACAAGTGCCCGATACGATTTACTGTTAGTCATGCTTTTCCTGTACTCCGTAGGTCAGTTGTTTATTATTATACTTTATTCATGTTCTCCTGGATGACAGCACGTAGCACGAATTATGTGCGAGTGTTGGTTGATACTATGGTATAAAAGTTTGGTACCAATCTGACTGATACATGTAGGTTTGGGTGTTCGAAAGGCGTCTGTCTGCATGACTTGGCGCTTGTCGATATGAACAGACACACAATTATGACACTTAAGATGTAACCAAATTCTCTGTAAAGCACAGAAACCGCGTGGGAATAGCCGAGCGGTCTGGAGCGTCACATTGCGAATCGCGCGGCCTCACGCATCGGAGGATCGAATCCGCCCTCGGGCAATGATGTCTGTGTAGTCTTTGACGTAAGTTGGTTCAAAAATAAGAAACTTCCTGGCAGATTAAAATTGTGTGCCGGAACCGGGACTCGAACCTGGAACCTTTGCCTTTCGCGGGCAAGCGCACTACCGACTGTGCTATCCCGACACGACTCACGATGCCGCCTCACAACCTTATTTCCGCCAGTACCTCGCCTCCTACTTTCCAAACTTCACAGAAGCTCTCCTGCAACCACGCAAGACTAGCACTCCTGGAAGAAAGGATATGGTGGAGACATGGCTTAGCTACAGCCTAAGGGATGTTTCCAGAATGAAACTTCACTCTGCAGCGGAGTGTGCGCTGATATGAAACTTCCTGGCAGATTAAAACTGTGTGCCGGAACCGGGACTCGAACCTGGGACCTTTACCTTTCGCGGGCAAAGTAGGAGTAGGAGGCGAGGTACTGGCGGAAGTAAGGTTGTGAGGCGGCATCGTGAGTCGTGTCGGGATAGTACAGTCGGTAGAGCGCTTGCCCGCGAAAGGCAAAGGTTCCAGGTTCGAGTCCCGGTTCCGGCACAAAATTTTAATCTGCCAGGAAGTTTCATATCAGCGCACACTCCGCTGCAGAGTGAAGTTTCATTCTGGTTCACAAATAGTTTGCAAGAATAGGGGCTGATGATCCCGCAGTTAAGTCCCACAAGTTTTTTTTAAGCACAGAATTCAAAATTTACTAGGAACATTTCTTCTACGGGGAGAAACGAAACGATGTTGATAAACAGAGGTGGATGTAATTTCATGTCATACACTGTCGTTCGCATTAACTAATTTCGGGAGAAAGTTCCTCGTGGCTGCCAGAGCCGACGCCTGTGAGTCATCGACCTGCGCTGGTTGGCGGTATAGGTTATGGATTATATTGACGCCCGCAGCACTGCTGAATTATTAACCAGGCCACAGAGGGCTTCAAGCAGACGGGAGCCGTGAGCACAGGCGGACAAAAATAACGGCCGACTTTTATTTCGACACGCTGCGCAACGCCGTAGTTTTACGTCAGTGCAATGAGTCGCTTTTTATCGAGTGCATATATCTAACACATGTTCACATGTTTGTAGAACTTATGGGACTTAAATATGGGGTCATCAGTCCCTAAGCTTACAAACTATGTATGAACTAGCTAAGACTAAGGACGGCACAAATATCCATGCCCGAGGGGGGATTCGAACCCCCGACCGCAGTGGCCGTGTAGACCGTGACTGAAGCGCCTCAGTCCCCTCGGCCACCGCGGCCGGCGGATTGCCTCTTCTGGCGCTTTTGAGTAAATCCCATCACCTTACGATGCGGTCAGATTGAAGTAAAAAAATCAGGAAGAATCAAGGTGCAAGGGAATAAAAAAAATTCTGAGAAATTATGAGATGCGTTTTAAGTTCATTAAATAGGTGTGATAAAGTAGAAGCCATCTCATTAAGAGTGGATATCTCTGAAAACAGCTATCATAGATGATGGACATACAAACATAGGTACAAGGAAAGTAACTGCGAAGAAACCTTGGTCCAAAGAAGAAATACTTCCAAAGGTCAGCGAAAGAATTATGTACAAAAATTTTCAGGAATACAGAAATAACAAATGAAAATGCTCATGACTTAACACAAAGTAGTGAATCACGTTCCTCTTTCAAAGCCTCTTACAAAAGTGGGAAATTAGCTGCCTCGATCCTCATTCCGTTTCAGTTTTGGCATGCCAACATATTTGCACTCTTGTAACACACAAGATGCTTTGTAATGAAGTTTTCATACACAGCATCTCTCTCTCTCTCTCTCCCTCCTCCCCCATTTCCACACTGTCTTCAGAGGTCTCTCTATCGGTGCCTCCTATTTGTCCCGTTGGCACTTTCTTCTATCTCGCCCATGTTCATTGTCTTCACCCCTATTTCTAGATCTTCCATACTATCCTTACCACTGTCTTTCCCGCTTTCACTCCCCCTCTGCCATCGTGCCTCATACTTTTCCTCCCTAAGTGACACACTGTCTTTATCAAAGTCTGCTGTCTTTCTCTTCAGTCACCATTGACTCTTCTATAGAAATGTTGCAGACTACTAAACGTAAGATCGAAAGACCGAGAAACTTTAACACCTGGGTAAAGGATGTACAGCGAAGTGGATGTTTCCTGTTGAGGTTCACCGAGCTGGATGACCCAGACCCCTAAAGCTTATGTATGGCCCCCACTCACCTACTCGCAATGCAACTACCTGAATCAATTTCTCATTTTTACTGTAACTGTTTCTCTCCCACCAAGACCGTGCTCTCTCTCTCTCTCTCTCTCTCTCTCTCTCTCTCTCTCTCTCTCTCTCTCTCTCTCTCTCTCTCTCTCACCCTCCACTGGCATTGCCTCATCATGTTCCACCATCACTTTCTGCTATTCTCTTTCAGTACAAAAAGTGTGAGTATGTTCGCCTGTCAAAATTTATGGTGTCGTAGGTGAAATGAGTACTAAGGGTCTTCACTTTCCTGTCAGAGTCTTTTAAACAAACAAACTTCGCAATTTTTTTAATATTTTTTTATTTTAATTTATTTATTTATTTTGCTCTCTTACAGCTTATCCACGTCTTTTCCTTGCTGCAGCAAGGTGTGCTGCTTATGTAAGACGAATTCTGTCGATCAGTAAAGACTAAAATGTACTTCTAAAGGTTTGAATATAAGGTGTAAAAAATGTTAATAATAGTGCCAAAAATTAAATTTTTTCACATAATTGTTTTCTTAAACTGGAATGATACGTATTTCCGAACTGCCGAACCAATATCTCGAGTATATAATGAGATACTGACGTCCTGTCAATTTTAAATTAAATATGTGTATCTCCTCTGAAATTCAAATGTTTAAGCTTAAGGGACTTTACTGCGGGGTCATCAGTCCCTAAACTTACAAACTACTTAACTACCTTATACTAAAGAGACAAATATCCGTGCCCGAGGCGGGATTCGAGCCCACGACAGTAGCGGCCGTGCAGACTGTGACTGGCGCGCCGCAGACCGCTCGGCCACTGCGGCCGGCCTCAAATTCATACGCTGCTATGTATGAGCTAAAATAAACGATACGCAAACTCTACGTAGTGTATTCTTACATCTGCAAACTCTTTAAAATACGCTGTAATACTTGACGTGAATTGATGTACAGTAACTGTTACAAATAACGGAAATAAAATCAACCCATCATCGAGGGAAAATTTGAAGCTATAAGATGTGAAAAAAAATCAAAATTTCTCCTGTAACAAATTTCTTAAAACCGTATTTTAAATTTCATAGCGGCCGAAAAGCCATGTCTCAGCGCAATCTCCGATTTCGGTAACCAAACAACATGGTTTTTTAGGTGTGTGTTGGTAATAGATCAACATTTTCGAAAACTGGAAAATGGCGTTTCTTGACAACTGTTCACAGATTATACCTTTTAAATTTGAGCCATTTTTTGTGGTCAGTTACGTAGACATTTGCTAAATGGGCGAAAAACAGATTATTGCAATTTTGAGCGTATGTAAGATAACTTTGTACCTCTGTACCTCTGTACCTTTGTACCGATAACGGCTAAAAATACAAAAAGAATAAAAAAGGAGTTCGATAATATAATATTAAGAAAATATGGTAAAAATGTCGACGATTCTTAATGAATTGAAAGTTTAAAGGGAGCATCCCCACTATTCGAATTTTTTGTACCCTAAAATCAGTTTTTCCTGTTTTCTCAGAAACCCCCCATTAACAAACGGCGTTCTTATAAGCCATATAAAGTTCACTTTTTAACCCTGTACAGCAGGACAGCTACAGTATGCTGTAAGTAGTGAGAGAACGTAGGTGTTACCATTCCTGTCACGCATTAAAATCTCCAACTGTCATAATAAGTGAACATCGAAAAGTGAAATGCTACTAACTTCTGCGCTGCGTAACGATCAGATATTACATTAAAAATGCCACTCTAAAGTAAGAACGAATCGTGAATTTGCATTCTACATATGTTCATGTTTAAATAGTTAATTTTCAGAAACACATGCATACCGGCAGCTACAATTATTTTAAGTGCTAGATCTTCATCTACATATTTATTCTGAATATCGGATATAAGTGCCTGGCAGAGGGTTTACTGAACCGCTTTCATAATATTTCTCAACCGTTTTATACTCAGAGCGCGCTGTGAGAAGGAACATTGAATAACGTTGATGACGGAATTTGACGTAACTTACTAATTGTTAATTTCCTAATTTTGAGGGAACTAGGAAATGGAGGGAGTGATGGCGGAGGGAGGATGAAGGGGCGGGGGGGGGGGGAGGAGTAAAGAGATACAAAGTAGTGGCCAGCTATACGTCGCATATTCCACACTCATTAAACCGTCTGATCTATGCTTTATGCAAAGAAAGGACTACAAAAAATTATTCAGTACACTGGCCTTGTAATAAATGCTGATTTTTCTGGTAAAACTTTTTTCCCTGACTTCCCGAACATTATACACAGCCACCCGAAGCTGATTTAACTGATGTATTTCACCTGTAATACTATGTTCCTAAAAATTGTTATTAACTTCCCTATAAGGAACCATAGCGAAGCGATAAGGAGTACAAGTAGGATGAATAAAAGTGAATAACATTCCATGTCTGCACTGTCATCTAGGGCTCGTCTTTGCGGATATTTCATATCGATGACTACCACGTCACTATAACTCACGCCGGTAAGAACAGTCAAAACTTAGAAATGGAAAACTTCAGAAAAGCGACATTGTTTTTGCCGTTACAAATCATGAAACAAGCCTACAACAAAGTATCATTATTGCATTCGAGCGGATAAATTACGAGAGAGAGAGGTGTGGTTGTTCTTAGAGCACGTTGTGTTCTTCAGACACACTCGTGTTCAGAAAAAAAGAAGAAAACAAACTTCAGAGACAACATATAGGGATGACAAAGTTTTTTGAGTGTTGTACCGCGTCATGATGTAAGAAGGCAATTACTCTAATAACCAACGTTTCGGCCAACGTTACAGTGGCCTTCATCTATGTATACTGATGTGAGCTGGTTGTTACTGTACTTTATATTTACTTTCAATTAGACATTACTATATATTTAAATCAGCGATGTTATTGGTGGATTTTTGACGGTAGAATGGAAACTTTATGATAGGATGCTGAGGTGGAGGGAGTGGGGGTTAGCCATTGCTTGTTGCTTCTTGCATAGCGAGACATGATTGGTGTTCATCGGCGAATGGGGTGAGGGCTTCCGTTTCTCTCCTGCTGGCCGTGGGCCGCGCGGCGGCAGTAGCTTACTAGTGACGCTTGCGTGTTGTGTTGTCAGTGCGGCCTATTTCGCTGTGATGGCTGGTAGCCAAGAGGGGGTAAGCCTGAGTTCATCTTCTCTGTTCATGTTATTATGGTGTTTTACAATATCGATGGCTTCTCTTATCTTGCGTTTAACCATCTCTGGTTGCTTGGCGAGTATTCTGGCATCGTTAAATTTATCTTTTTGCTTTTTATCCTATTCGCCGATGAACACCAATCATGTCTCGCTATGCAAGAAGCAATAGGCAACGGTAACCCTCACTCCCTCCATCTCAGAAACATATCATAATAAAGTTTCCATTCTTCCGCCAAAAATCCACCAATGACATCGCTGATTTTAAAAATTATGACGTAATGTCTAATTGACAGAACCAGCTCACATCAGTATACCCAGATGAAGGCCACTGTAACGTTGGCCGAAACGTCTGTTATTAAAGTAATAGCCTTCTTACATCATGACGCGGTACAACACCCAGCAAACTTTTATGTCATCTGACTCTGGTCGCGGAAGCCTACGTAATTATATAGGGAGTTCATAATCGTATGACATGTTCATTACCATGTTCTGCAGAAATAGCATGTGAACAATGTCGGCCAGGGTGTTCAAGGTCGACTCGTTATCGCAGCGCTACCGGTAAAATGAGCCAGAGGTTCCGTTGTTGCTATAAACCGATAGTCACGTCACTATGACCTCAGCAGACATTCAGGATGAAAATAACACATGGAAAATATTGTACGAAAGGAGAACCAAAGGCTACGTTTTATTGGCAGAACACACACAAGATGTAAAAGTTCTACTAAAGAAACTGCCTACACTACAGTTGCTTGTCCTCTTTTAGAGTATTGCTGCCAATTGTGGAATTTAGAGGAGGTTCAAAGAAGAGCAGCTCGTTTTGTATTACAGCGATAGAGAGTCACGGAAATAATTCACGAGTTGGGGTGGAAATCATTAAAAGAAAGGCCTTATTGTTTGCGGCGAGATCTATTTGCAGAATTCCTTTCACCAACTTTCTCTTCAGAATGCGAACATATTTTGTTAGCGCCCATCCACATAGGCAGACATGATTACCATAATAAAATAAGAGAAATCAGATCGAAAACAGATTTAGGTGTTCCTTTTCCCCCGCGAGATATTAGATGACTGTAGAGAAATATCACAAAAGTGGTTCGATGAGCCCTCTGCCATGCACTGAAATTTGCAGAGTAGATGCAGAAGGAAGCTTAGAGTTCACTGTCGCAATGGCAGCGTGGTGATTAGAGATGGAGCTTACGCTCAGACTTTTGGTTAAGGAAGGGGTAGGAAATCAATCGTGCCCTATCGAACCAACCATCCCCCCATTTGTCGAATTTACTAAAGTGGGAATTAATCGTGATAGAAAAAAGTCCGCCAAATATGTGTATTACACGTGTGTTATCTAAAAAAACGCGGACGAGGAAGTGTACGCCAAAAGAAACCGTAAGTAATAGGCAGTACGCGGACGATGGAAATATCCCCATTACCAAATCTGTATTTTGACACTAGAAATAAGATTTTTAAACATCCTCGCAAGATTCAAAGAGATCTTTTTTTTTTGTGGTTGTAGGGCGCACAACTTCTATGGTCATTAGCGCCCAGCCAAGAACATTGATTCGCTATGATCTCAAAAAAATGGTGACTGTCAGAACATCAACAAGAGGCTAAAAACGAAAGATAAAAGACAATTAAAAGGGTTAAATATCCTTGGATAGGTTGGCCAAGTTCATAAAACGCAAAACCCGAGCAGCTGCTCGTGTGTCATCAGCTAAAATTTCCTCCAGAGTAGACGGAAAGTGAAGGGCTTCACGGAGATGATTAAAATTAACACAAGTCAGTAAAACATGTCGCACTGTCAGCAGTTCACCGCAGGAGCATAGTGGTGCAGGTTCGGCGGATAGCAAGTGACGGTGGCTGAAACGGCAATGACCGATCCGCAACCGAGCCAGGATGACCTCCTCCCGCCGAGAGGGGCGTGAGGATGTCCTCCAAGCGGTCGGGATCGGTTTGACAGTTCGCAATTTATTGTTGTACAGTGAAAGCCACACACTGTGCCATTGCGACACGATACTCCGGCGAAGAGCCCGTTGAACATCGTCCGATGGGACGCAAAAGGTAGCCATGCGAGGCAAAAGAGCTGCTGCCTTGGCTGCTGTGTCGGCGGCCTCATTCCCGGGCACACCCACATGGCCAGGGACCCACAGGAAAGAAACGTGACAGCTGTCATCCGCCAGCAACTGGAGGGAGCGTTGGATCCGATACACGAGAGGATGGTTCGAGAAAGGGTCCTTAAGACTCTGCAGGGCACTAAGGGAGTCAGAACATATGGCATAGAAAGGTTGGCGGTGGCGGCAGGTATACAAAACGGCCTGGTGGAGGGCGAAAAGCTCAGCCGTGAAGGTCGAGCACCGGTCAGGGAGCTTGTATTGGAACCGGTTGTCCCCGACGACGAAGGCAGATCCGACACCGGCAGTGCTCTTGGAACCATCAGTGTAAATAAATACGGCATTATCGAACCGCGAACGGAGTTCGACAAGCCTCGAGCGGAATACCAAATCCGGAGTGCTCTCCTTGGGGAGCGAACTAAGTTCGAGGTGTGTGTGAACCTGGGCCTGATGCCACGGTGTCAATGGGCTTTCGCTCAACCGAAGGGTGGAAGGAAGAGTAAAATCGAGCCGTTGTAGCAGGCGGCGAAACCGAACTCCCGGTGGAAGCAAGGCAATCGCAGACAACTGAAATTGGCGATCGAGTGAGTCGTCAAAAAATAATCTGTAAGAGGGATGGTTGGGCATCGACCGTAGGCGGCATGCATACCGACACAAGAGTATGTCACGTCGAGTGGTCAAGAGTAATACAGCAGCCTCGGCATACAGACTTTCAACAGGGCTGGTATAAAATGCACCGGTCGCCAGACGTAATCCACGATGGTGGATAGAGTTCAGACGGCGGAGAATCGACGGCCGTGCAGAAGAGTATACAAGGCTTCCGTAGTCGAGCTTCGACTGAACAATGGCCTGGTAAAGGTGAAGCAGGACGGTACGATCCGCTCCCCATGACGTGCCACTGAGGACACGAAGAACGTTAAGGGATCGGGCACAACGGGCAGCCAGGTAGGACACGTGTGTGGACCAGCAAAGTTTCCGATCCAACATGAGTCCCAAGAATTTCGTAGTCTCCACGAAAGGGAGAGCAACAGGGCCGAGACGTAGAGAAGGTGGAAGAAATTCCTTGTATCTCCAAAAATTGATACACACAGTTTTCTCAGTGGAGAATCGGAAGCCGTTTGCGATGCTCCAGGAATATAGACGGTCAAGACAGCGTTGGAGAGAACGCTCCAAGAGACACGTCCGCTGGGCGCTACAATAAATTGCGAAATCGTCAACAAAAAGAGATCCGGAGACGTCGGCTGAAAGGCAGTCCACGATCGGATTGATTGCAATGGCAAAGAGCGCCACACTCAAGACGGAGCCCTGTGGTACCCCATTCTCCTGGCAAAAGGTATCTGACAAAACAGAGCCCACCCGTACCCGGAACTTGCGATCCGCCAAAAACGCTTGAATGAAAAGAGGAAGGCGGCCCCGAAGGCCCCATGTGTGCAATGTGCGGAGAATGCCCGCTCTCCAACAGGTATCGTATGCCTTCTCCAAGTCGAAGAACACGGCTACTGTTTGACGCTTCTTTAGAAAGTTGTTCATAATGAAGGTCGACAACGTAACGAGGTGGTCAGTAGCAGATCGGTGTCGACGAAAACCGCATTGGATATTAGTCAGGAGGCGGCGAGATTCGAGGAGCCAGACCAACCGAGCGTTAACCATGCGTTCCATCACCTTACAGACACAGCTCGTCAGAGAAATAGGACGATAGCTGGAAGGAAGGTGTTTGTCCTTCCCTGGTTTGGGGATGGGGACAACAATGGCTTCACGCCAACTTGTGGGAACATGACCTTCAGTCCATATGCGATTGTAGGTACTAAGAAGAAAGCACTTGCCCGCAGGAGAGAGGTTCTTCAGCATCTCAATGTGAATGGAATCGGGCCCGGGAGCAGAAGACCGGGACAGGGCAAGAGCACGATCTAGCTCCTGCATGGTGAAGGCGACGTTATAATTTTCACGATTAAAAGAGCGGAAAGAAGGCGGCCGTGCCTCCTCTACCTGTTTGCGAGGGAGAAAGGCAGGGTGGTAATGGGCAGAGCTCGAAACCTCCGCAAAGAAACGACCCAATGCGTTTGAAACATCAGCTGGGTCCACGAGGACCGCGTTCTCCACGGTCAGGCCAGGAATCGGGGAGTGGACCTTGATGCCGGACAAACGGCGTAGGCCACCCCAGACAACCGTGGAGGGAGTAAAACCGTTAAAAGAACTAGTAAAAGCTGTCCAGCAAGCTTTCTTGCTGTCGTTTATGATACGACGGCACTGCGCTCTCATACGTTTGTAATTGATGCAATTCTCCAAAGTTGGGTGGCGGCGGAAGGTGCGTAAGGCACGGCGTCGGGCTCGAAGCGCGTCGCGGCAGGCTGCAGTCCACCAAGGGACCTGGACACGACGTGGAGAAGAGGATGTACGAGGTATGGAACGTTCAGCAGCAGTGAGAATAACCTCTGTGAGGTATTCGACCTGACTGTCACAGTTGGGAAAATGCTGATTGTGAAAAACAGCCATGGAAGAATAAAGCCCCCAGTCGGCTTTAGAAATGTTCCAACTGGTGGGACGTGGAGATGGGGAATGATGTAGGAAGTGGATGATACAAGGGAAATGGTCACTCGAGTACGTGTCAGAAAGTGCATACCACTCAAACCGACCGGCAAGCTGAGGAGTGCATATTGCGAGGTCTATATGGGAATAAGTGTGTGTTGTGTCAGAAAGGAAGGTCGGTGCACCGGTGTTGAGGCAGACAAGATCGAGGTGGTGGAGAAGGTCCACCAAAAGGGAGCCTCTCGGACAAGGTGCCGGAGAGCCCCATAGGGGGTGGTGGGCATTAAAGTCGCCTACCAACACGAAAGGTGAAGGGAGCTGGTCAACAAGGTTTAGCACATCTGCCCTAGTAAGGGCAGATGACGATGGCGAATATATATTACAGAGGGAGAAGGTAAATGTGGATAAGGTGATGCGGACGGCAACTGCCTGTAGGTGAGTGTGCAAGGAAATGGGATGGAAATAGACGTCGTCTCGAAGGAGCATCAGAACCCCTCCATGGGCTGGGACACCTTCCACGGGTGGCAGGTCGAACCGCACAGAGGTGTAGTGTGGAAAGTCTGCACGATCACGTGGACGCAACTTAGTTTCCTGGAGGCAGACTAGAAGCGGGCAGTGCAATCGAAGGAGTAGTTTTAACTCCTCCCGATTAGAACGAATGCCGCGAATGTTCCATTGAAGGAGCGCCATGATAAAAATGAGAGAAGAAATAAGGATAAAAACCAAGTAGCGAGCGGGGTCACCTCGACGGCCGCTGAGGACCGGATTTCGAGGGAGCACTGCTATCGCTGTCTGGGGGCAAAGGGTCATGTTCCATTGGTTCGACCGACGCGCCTGCCACCTCCCTGAGTTGGTCAGGAGGGGCAGTTTCCACCGCCGGTAAAGGGCCGGGCGCCCGGCAAACGGAGCGTCCCGGTGAAACAGAAGACGGCCGAGGCCGGCAACTGTTGGACGGCGCGACAGATGGGTCACGCCTCGGCGGGGAAGGAGAGGAACTCTTTTTCTTGTCAGCTCTTCTGGAAGAGTGACGGCGGGAAGAGGCAGTTGACGGTTGGGAAGCCTGAGAACGCAGAAAATCCTCACGGACGGGTTCCTTTTTCAAGGTCCGGGCATCTTGTTTAGGTGCCCGCGGTTTACTAGAGGTTGACGAAGACTGTACCTTAGAAGCAGCAGGAGGAAGCGGGGACGTGGAACGGGCAATCTTCGGGCTGGCGGATCGCACAACTGTGTCAGCGAAAGTGAAATCACAAGTCTGGGTACTGGAATCCTTAGTAGGTCGAGTTGAGGTGAGGACCTTACTGTATGTACCCGCTGGGAGGACAGTGGGCTTTCGACTCGCCAACAACTTTCGAGCGGCAGATGTTGATACCTTCTCCGTGACCCGAATTTGCTGAATGATTTTTTCATCCTTATATACAGGGCAGTCGCGAGAGGAAGCCGCATGGTCGCCGTTGCAGTTAAGGCAGTGAGGGGACGGAGGTGGGCAATCCCCCTCATGGGCGTCCCTACCACAAGTGACACATTTTGCTGCATGTGGGCAATGTTCACGGGTATGGTTGTATCTGTGGCATTGGTAGCAGCGCGTTGGGTTTGGAATATAAGGGCGGACTGAGATAACTTCGTACCCTGCTTTGACCTTCGACGGGAGGTCAACTCCGTCGAATGTCAAAAACACAGTACGAGTCGGTGTCAGCTGGTTATCTACCTTTTTCATCACCCTGTGGACGGCTGTCACACCCTGATCGGACATATAGGACCGGATGTCGTCATCAGACAACCCGTCAAGGGATCTCGTAAAAACTACCCCACGTGACGAGTTGAGTGTGCGGTGCGCTTCTACTTTGACTGGAAACGTGTGTAATAACGTAGTCCGGATAAGTTTCTGGGCTTGGAAAGCACTGTCCACTTCCAGCAACAATGAGCCATTGCGCTGACGCGAACAGGTTTTTACAGGGCCAGCAATTGCATCAACACCTTTCTGTATAACGAAAGGATTGACAGAAGTGAAATCTTTTCCGTCGGTGCGCGACACAACAAGAAATTTCGGCAAATTAGGCAGAGTCTTCTTTTGCTGAGGCGAATCTATCTTACGTTTCTGGGTCAATGTCAGTGAAGAAGAGAAGGAAGTCATTGCGGAAGTGTCCCCCGTGATTACCGGCGTCTCCGATGGCGCGCTCCTTCCTAGTGGGGGCCCTCTCCGAGGGCTTACCCACCTTAGGTGATTGTTCACACCTCAGGTCACACCTCCCGAGAACTGACGGAGGGACCAATTAGCATGTTCGGAAGGTACCAGCTCGGGTAATCACCCCTCCCTGGGCCTGGCCTTTACCAGGGGGTACGTACGTGCCCTACTTGCCTACCCGGGGCGGGGAATTACGCGTTACCCCGTCACCTGCTACGCATGATAATGCGTGGGTCGGCCTTCAGACACGCACAGGGAGGAAAGAAGAAGAATAGAGGAAGTGAAGAGAAAGAAGGAAAGGTGTCTCAAACGCCGAGGCGGAGACTAATGAGGAGAAGAAGGCGAGGAGAGGACAAGGAAAGAGAGACAGAAACAAAGGGTAAGAAAGGAAGGAACCAAGGAATAAGAGAAACGACAACAAGAAAACACCTGAACTCGTGAAGTACGCCCGTCTCCGGGCGAAGGCATAAACCGGGAGGGAAAGTGAAGCAGCCTGGGGCAGAAGAAAGGCTGCTCCGGCTCGGGGCCCCGTGCGCGCCACACACGTACCCACAAAAGAACTGTGGGCCCCCTGGGGGGTCAAAGAGATCATTTGGTTGGCGATGACAACGCTACCCAGTACGTAACCATGTAGAAAGGGTCCCACATGACCACATAATGTTAAAAACAAGGTAAAAACCAAAATATAAGAATTAAGATTTTAGGCCCTAATTTACACACAATACAGTAGTAAAATCTATGTATTTTGCTTTCACAGCAATGAATACATGGAAAATCCACTGATGAAGGCAAAGAAGTTCCGGAACTAGTTTGGGTGTAAAATAAAGTAGTATTTTTCATATCAAGCGGACCTCATACTCAAAATTAGTGTGCATTTTGTATTTCCGTGCGTGAGGTAAATGCGAAAGCGTGAACTATGCCGACGATATTACCAAGTGCGCCCGAACAGGAGCAACGTGCTGTTATGAATACGGGCAGGCAACCATCGGAGAATTAAATATGTGTGTGCGGCAACACGTCCGTAGAAAATCTACGTTGCCGCACTGGTTGCAACTCGACAAGACACACGGTCTGTCTGGGAGCGGAAGCTATGCCAACTCAACTGCGACACACACTAAATATACACCCGCCCTATAGTCAATCTCCATGCGATTATCACGCCTTCGGTTCCTTGGAGAAGCCCTGTAAGACGTTTCATCACGGACAAGGATGCATAGGAAGTGTGGCCAAAGGGGAAATCTGGAAGGTCCAGATGCCGACCCCCATCCCTCCAAATCAACTAAATAGGTCAGTGCTTTCCAAACTTTCCCTCATGGCGACACCCTTTTATAGCTTACAGTTTTGCGCGACACCATTTCACTAACAGAAATACGTATTGTAGAATTTAGATGGGGTGGGGGGACGGAAATAAAGTATCGCTTAAATGTAGTTTGCAAACGAAACTGAAATCCTCGTACGCACTGACATGTTTAATGTTGATCCTGACTGTAGCAATTACGTACACTTAACGCAAGAAACGGAAACATTAGGAACTACGGAGATGTACAACAGAGTAACACCGCAGACAACAATGCCTAACTCACACAGTAATACTTGCTTCTTCTACATGCGACCCAGCTTCCGAAACACGAAAACTGAATTTCGGAAACCGTTTTTCCCTGTCGTGTGTACATGTCAGGGCCAGATACGGTTTTGCTGGATCGACTGAAAACTGCAGCTGGAAATTAGCTGCTCGGATTTCTGATTTAGACAGCACAGTCGCTGTTCCCTTTCAGTTCAATATTATCACATTATTTTCAGAAATAAAGAGGATGTATTTATGACAAGTGATGAATTATTAAGTTCTATTGTTAGGTTCTTACTTCACCACGACCTCGGAAGTCCCGACATATTCGGAAAAGATGGATAAATATTTGTGACAAGTAAGAATATGAATATCATTTCTGGTCTCAGAATCTGTTACATACAGGAAACCGAGAGAAAGAAAATATTAACGCATACCAGGGTTCGAACCAACGATCACTGCATTTAAAATACTACTATCAGTTAATCACTCGGCCATACTCAATAATAAATAAATATTCGCTTTCTAACTCAAACAGTAATGAAACGCGTGGAACACAGATGGTGTGGGTAGTTCCAGCGGATAATATTGTACTTGCTCGGACAAGACAACAAAGATATTTACTCGCGGTTGACAATCCGGATAATCGCGAATCCCTATAACTGAGGTCCGGATAATCGAGTGACCGATCATTCCTTTAATACGTGATCTGTGGTGCATTGAATGAAGAGAAGGATGATTCGCTGCAGGCGAGTCTTCAGGGTAGTATGACGAGAAGGATATTTTGTGTTACTTTATGACAAGTTGTTTTGTTTAGAGTCTAAATTTGTTAGTTTCGCGACACCCTTGATAGTACTACGCGACACCCCGGGGTGTCGGACACCCAGTTTGGAAAGCTCTGTAATAGACACACAAACTGACTGCTGTGACGAAAATGGGATTTGCACTATCGATATTCAACAAGGCCACCTACAGATATTAACTGTCAATAACATTTTTGGCTACTGCCCATTCCTTCTTTAGCCAACTGATAGGGTTACCATACGTCTTCTTTTTCCCGGACACGTGCTCTTTTTGAGGCAAGAAAATGTCCGGCCGGAATTTATAACATTCTACAAAATGTTTTTTTTTCTTTTTTTCTTTTTTTTTTTTTTTTTGGTTGCGAGAAAGAAAATTTATTTGTGTCATTGGCGACAATATGTTCATTCGCACTGCAGTTCCAAACTGTTCGCAACTATTACGCGCATACACAGAGTGAAATTGCCGTTCACAATTTCGCACTTCGAATGGGTCTGACAGTTGCAAACGATTCGGATCTTCTCTGCGAAGGGACCCGGTTGTCTATCCTGTATTGAACCAGTGCATTCTGTCTTCTGCGTTACGTTCTATGGCGTTTCTTTTGATTTACTTTGTGGTTTAGGTTAAAGCTATATTGTATGTTTGAGATCGTAGGTAGCCTTTTGCTTCAAAATAAATTACGAAATTAAATATAACACAATACCGAAGAGAAAGTCAGTGTTAAATATGTGCTCCGGGAGAAATACAAATCATTCAAGAGAATGATCAAACGAATGTAAGAATTAATGATACATTGTGCTCCGATCAGCTTTGTAATTATATAAAATTTTTTAAAGATTATCAAAGGAAACAGAACATACCAGCAGCTGAAGTGTGGTGTGCATATTTAAATCAGTCATCTAGTGTTGTTAGTTATTCTGAACTGCTGAAAATTTTTTTCTATAACTAGTCATAATGCCGACACAGAATCTGTGTTTTCTCTTGTGAACACACAGTGTACGAAAGACAGAAATAGATTTAAAATATACTGTAATTATACTGTATTTGTACAGTATAATTCCAAATATTTTAAATGCCTTGTTAAAAAAACTCGTGAGAGAGATTTCGTAGTCCATCAAATATAGTTGGTTCAAAAGTGAATAAGACAAGAATGAGACAATTTAAAGTAGTGATGAGGAATAAACTGTCAAGGTTCATAATAATTCGTTTCCCAACAACCACACAGGGTTACTGTTTTAGTTTGTAATAGTTTTACGTGGTTCATTAATAAGTTGTTAATTACATTATGTTAAAGATAAAGTGTCCTCTTTTTCATGATGAACATATGGTAACCCTACCAACTGACCATTGTTGACGTTACTCGAGCTCCTTTGTTGCTTTGTTAATCACTTCAGTTTAACTTGCAGGCAAATTTAAGTGCTGCCGTTTCTTGTACTGCTAACTGTTTGGATGGTTTCCTGTGACGAATAAGTTACTAGGAGGTAAGACGAGTAAAACGGGGTATTTCAAAAATGTTCAAATGTTTGTAATGCCACGGATCAAACTGCAGTGGTGATATGTCTCTACACTTACGAACTACTTAAACGAAGTGTTAACTGATTCTTCCGTCGCTGATGATGGCCTAATAAGGCCGAAAATCGATTCACAAAATAAAAAAAACCCATAGAAAAAAAATTGTATATTTTAAATTTCATACTTAAACTAATTTACGCTAAGGACAAGACCGAGGGAGGCATCGAACCTCCGACGGGAGCAGCCGCGCATCCTGGAGCAAGGCGCCTTGGAATAAAGGCCATTCCCGTGCGGCTGGACACTTCCACTGCGTGGAACAGGATCAGCAACTTTCTTTATTTGATCGTCCGTCAGAGTTTTAAGTTACGTTTTTAGCGCTGGTAACCGTTTTCGCACTTTATATCCATCATTAGGCAAGTGCCTTAACAGCAAGTGTCGCATACATGATTAGCCAGTCATAAATAAAACATGATAAGCCACATCCAACTGTCATAAATTAAAATCATGTACACTTGCTTTCAAGGTACTAATCTGATGAAGGATATAAATTCCGAAACCTGTTACCAGTAATAAAAACGTAATTTGCAACTGTGATCGATACGAGCAAAACCGATTATCATTCGTCTACTAGCTTTAGGGTAAGTGGAATGTATGCACACAGTAGTATATCAGCCTAATTATTTATCTACAGCAGTTAATTGTTAGCACTGGATTTGTTATTTGAAGACTGGTAGGACTTGGAGGGTGGCAATATTTCAGTGTTTCAACAGCACCTTGATCAGTACGGGTAACACCTTTTAAAGTCACTTTTGCGAGTAATAGTAGTAAGAAGACGGATACGTCATAATCCCAGTAAGAATAAAAGTATCAGTGATCATGAAGCTAAAATAAGTGGGTATTAACCGATTATAAGCTTCCGCTCCCTAACTGAATACACAATGTATTGATTCTCATGGAAACGTATACAAAATGTTGTGAAACACTCAGCTCCTGACGTAGATAAAAGACATCGAGCCTGGAGACATACAGTCGTTCGTTGTCAGTGTTCAAATGCAAAGAAATACTTTGCATTATGATAATCCGACTTCATTTGGAATAAAAACTGGACGTTATATCGGAATATGTTGAAACAATAACACGGCAGGGCGCTGATGGCGCGCTGTCGTCAAATTATCTTCAACTAAATTTATAGGCCGACAATATACTAAAGAAACCTCGATAAACGCTGAAATGAAAGGCGGTATACCAGGTTACAAAATAAAGAAGCGCCTACTCCCACATGCGTGTTTCAGAATAAATTAAAAACACGAGCCTTTGTAAGTTTCAAGGAATCCCTCTCCGTCCTCTGTGGACAATATCCCGGCAACGTCCCTGGTAACAGGCAGTTACGGACTTATTCTCGCAGCAGTACACAGGGTTTCAGCAAACGAGTATTTTCAATATCATGCGTCGGTGGGATGACTGCTTCCATGCTCACAGGGACTTCACCTGATCGGATTACCGATCCTAACCCCTTAATACCCAATGTCGCGAATTCGCATCATTCCGTTGTGATGCTTATAAATGAAAGGTTAAATGTTTTTGAGTGCCAGTTTTGATACATGCCGAATCTACACGAAGCTGATAATGTTTCTAACAGGTGCTGCCACCTCTCTGGATTATGTAGGGACTGCTCCGGCAGTTTCATTTCGCGCATTTCTTCACGAGACAGACATATGAAGTTATCGTCTTGTTTTGGAGAATTACGGCAGAATAAAGAGATAATTATGGTTCTGAAAATTATTTATGTGTTCTTTAGTATCCTTGCCGTTACGTAAATCACATTTTGATGTAATAATGGTGTTGGAAGTATAGGTAAATTTCAAAATACGGTTTGTGTAAAATATGCATCATTGGGCATTTGCGTACTTTTGTGTGCCCGTGTAACAAAGTGTAAATGGATAGTTCTTTCGATGTACACAACCAAACTTCTTCAGTTGCAAATTATGGATCTTTTAATTGTCAGTTGCTGGGTGTTATACGGCGGGCTGTGAGAGCCTCAAAATTCCCCATAATGAACAAAATGTCCTCCTGGAATTTAATTCTAGAACAGCAGAGGCACTCTGCAAACAGGGAAAAGATATAACAAACAAAAAGGAGGTAGGCCTTCAACCAGTAGACAGACTAAACTGCAGCGTAAGAAGCATCGGGGTCCAGCATCATCTCCAGTTAGGACTACCCGCACTGATGCAATAGGTCATTGGCCTCAAGATACAGGAACAAGGCAAAGATGTAAAAAAACTGTAAAGGCAGGCAGCGCTTATTTGTAGCAAATGTAAGGTAAATCTCTGTTTTAACAAGAGAAAAAACTGTTTCCGTGAATTTCATTAATAGAGTCAAATTGAAAGCAGCAATGTAATTTCGGTTTTTAGTTATAGAAGTTCTATTTGTACTAACCTCATTTCACACACTGTACCAGTAAAATGTTAAATGAAGTGTTGTACCAGATGAAGTCTTGTAAGTGTTTACTTTCTCAAATGCCCGTTGTCGCGAATACGCGACATACGTAATTACACCACTTCAGTAAACAACATCACATGTTTGACATAAGTAACCTGCATTTACGCATATAGTGAGGGGGAAGGGGTGGGCCGCGGTGGAGTAGCCGAGCGGTCTAAAGCACCTTGCTGCGGAGCGCGCGGTTGCTCGCCGTGGAGGTTCGAGTCCTCCCTGGGGCATGGTTGTTTGTGTTTGTCCGTAGGTTAGTTTACCTAGGTTTAAGTAGTTTGTAAGCTACGGACTGATGACCACGTAGTTTGGTCCGATAGATTTACAAACATTTGATTTTTTTGGAAGGGGTGGTAGCGCTTCCTTTCCGTCACCAGCGCGGGAGTAGGATCAGTTCACTTCTGGCTGTACAGGGCCGAGCATCGTACTGTCACGTTTTGGTAGTTATAACCTAACAACATGACAGTCGCAATAACAAAAATGTTCAAATGTTTGTATAGTCTATGGGACTCAACTACGGGGTCATCAGTCCCTAAACTTACAAACTACTTATGAACTACTTACGAACTAGGACGGCACAAATATCCATGCCCGCGGGGGGATTCGAGCCCCCGACCGTAGTGGCCATGCAGACCGTGACTGGAGCGCCTCAGTCTCCTCGACCACCGCGGCCGGCTCGCAATAACAGATACCGACAAGTGTTAAGTGCACGGCGTTGTAAGATTTCTTTGGACGAAACGTCACCCAGCAACTGAAATTGTGAATTGTGTGCTGCAAGAATGTTTAAAAATGGAAGAACAAACACTAACGACGAACACACACACACACACACACACACACACACACACACACACACACACACACACACACACACACACACACATACCGGGCCCTAAAACTTGCCGTATAGGCTAGTCTACACGACGACACTAGGTTCCGCCACTCGTTTCATGAAATGAATTGCGCCAACTGGTTTCGTGTGTGTCTGTAGACACGGCGCCAATACTATACACTTCAGTTTCGTTGTTTTGTGAGTGCCGTAGTGGCCGTAGAATCAAAGTTTTGGTAACTGTAAGAGTTGTGGCGAAGCTATTGCTTCTCTGTGTGAAGTCACTGCATAAGAGTAAACATAAAAAAGAATAAAGGACGCGTTTGGGTTTGTCACTGGATTAAAAAAAGACGTCAGCTCGGTTGCTTAGCGACCTTGCTGAAAGAAATTGTAATTGAAGACCCTAGAAGCTATTTTAATCATATTAGAATGTCACCAAAGCAGTTTACGTTCCTTTTCAACAGAGTTAGTAATGCAATAAGGAAACAAGTATTGTTACGCGTGAAGCATTGTTACCAGATCTGAACTTAAAAATGGCATTTCGTTTCTTCTCAAGTAGGTATTCGTCTCGACAGTACCTGTACCGTGTTCCCAAATCCACAATTGCCATAGTTCGTTTGTATAGGTATTTGGAATTGAATGTATTTTAGTCTGCAATTCACTAATCGTGAACCCATCAATATTTAATTCACGAATAATTCTTTAAGAGCACTAACACGCCGCTGCTTATTCCTGAAATCGCACAAACACCTCTGCATCGCATATATGTTCAAAAACCGAATTAGTTCTTCCGTTCCCCCCTTTATGTTGTATTTTGTCCTGTATTGGTTATAACCTAACCTAAAAACACGCGCAATCAGTTTCGCCAATGTTGGAATGTGCCGAAACTGTTTAGTTCCGCCAACGAGTTGCGCGAACGCCTACAGCGAATGCGCACCGGCCAGTAGCACAGTTTCATGAAACCTAGTGTCGTCGTGTAAACTAGCCTTAACAACCAACAATTTAATGTTACAGACAGCCTACCTCACAGGCGCTAATAAGATCACGTTTCTCCTACCAAAAGGAAAGAGTTGACTACCCCGCTGAACAGTTACCTCCAGGCATGAAAGACAAAAACAAATAGATGTAGCTATAGTTTTTGTTGAATCTTCCGGGTTGAATGGTCGCGGTCCAAGAAACATATCTGCTCCTGACGTTTCGTCCAGAGCTGCGCAGGACATCTTCAGAGGTGCTACTGGTAGCGGTGAGTCTTGCCGACTGACGAGTCGGGAGTCGGAGAGCGGTATAAATACTGTCCAAAAGGGGGCGTGGTCAAGTGTTCATGTGCGCAGCAGAGATAAGCCTTGTCAAAGATAAAACTTTCGATAGTCGATGGTCAAATATAAAAGCGTAACTATCTACTCTGAAGAGCCACTGTCCATATGTCACTAAGTTTCATAGCTTCTTCCTTTCTATTAAATTATCCCCATGTTTGTATATTTCGATTACTTCTCTGTACGGTCGTGGATAATAGTTCATCGTTGTAGATAAAATTTCCGTTTCGGAAAACTTCATTCATTGTGTGCCGACCATACCACGCCCATGTAAGCCTGCACATTTATTACGTACAATTTTGTTGTTTGATAAACTTGCGTTCCTTCAGAACCAAAATATATACAAGGTGAGTCACCTGAAAGTGCTATTGGTGTGCGGTCTTTTCAGAGAGGACTGGTAGTCAGGGACTAGTATTGTCAGCCAAAAAACAGCTTTTAATAATGCATACAAGGGAACTTTTGTATAAACATACACTCTTAAATGGAGGCGTTGCTGGCGGCGTCCTAAGCCATATCGAACAATGTACGCAGCTCGATCCACAGATCGGACGGACTAAAAGTCCAAGTTCTCACAAATGTCCCCTCTGAAAACCTGAAAGTAGATCCTATCATTTACCTGAAATTAGGAGGTATCTGTGGGCACCATTGGAGTCTGGCAGATGAAGAAGAAGAATGAATAGTCCTATGAGGCCTAACATGGAGAAGTTCTGCAGGGGACTTCTACCCTGCGGCATCGTGCGGTATGATAAGAGAAAGAGGAGCAGAGCATTTTACTCTGAGTGGGTGACCTTAAAAGTGGGTACAAATCGTTCCGCCTCGCCATTGGAAAAAAAAAAGACGAAAAGTTATTGATACTCTCGCAAAAGATATGAATTCTTCAGAGGTGGACTCAGACCGATATCAGACAATGGTGGAGGGGAATCCTTACTGACAGAAGGTAGTAGCCAAGACTGATTATACTGACCGAGGTCATGGAGGTGAGATGGACCACAAAAGGAAATTTAGAAAAAGCGTCCGCAACAATGAGCCACAAAAATTTCCCAACAAAATCGATGTGCAGCCGTTGCCAGGGACCATGTGCTTGGAGCCAATTGAAAAACTGATTAGGAGGAGCAGGCAAGCTCTCGGCGGACGCTTTGCAGTGGGAGATAATGTGTTCAATGTCGTTGTCCATTCCCAACCAAGTGCAACGTTGTCAGGCCAACTGATTGGTAAGCACGACGCTTCAGTGACCCTTGTGAAGCAAACCCAACACAAGCTGTTGTAGAAATGCTGGGACCAGCACACGGGACTGGTAACAACGTTACCCTACACCGGACGGAGAACCAACATCGAAGACACTCATTTGGGAGGGCTGCCTTAGAGATGGACCACCAGGACTGAATGTAATGGCGGAGGAGCAGGAGCGTATCAAATGTTCAAATATTTGTTAAGCTTATGGGACTTAACTGCGGGGTCATCAGTCCCTAAACTTACAAACTACTTATGAAATAGCTAATACTAAGGACGGCACAAATATCCATGCCCGAGGGGGGATTCTAACCCCCGACCGTAGTGGCCGTGCAGACCGTGACTGGAGCGCCTCAGTCCCCTCGGCCACCGCGGCCGGCCCGGAGCGTATCATCTTGTTCTGTGGCCACAGCAGTTTGACGATAGTCAATTGGGAACGACGTTACTGCAGCGTCCTCGATTTTTTCAAATGTTTTTATTGGCCTTTGAGTAGTCCCTTACCGCCACCCACATAAGTAATAAGGACATCCTCTGGTACAGTTATGTAAGCAAGTTGGCAAAAGCAACTACACAAACATCAAAGATGTGACAGTAAAGAAAACAGAAAGAACAATTTGAAGTAACATAACAAACATCTACATCTACATACATACTCCGCAATTCACCGTAAGGTGCGTGGCGGAGGGTACACTGTACCACTACTAGGCATTTCCTTTCCTATTCCACTCCCAAATTGAACGAGGAAAAAAAGAATGCCTATATGCCTCCGTACGAGCCCTAATTTCTCTTATCTTGTCTTTGTGATCTTTACGCGAAATGTAAGTAGGCGGCAGCAAGATCGTACTACACTCAGCTTCAAATTCCGGCCCTCTAAATTTACTTAACAGAAATTCACGAAAAGAACGTCGTCTTTCTTCCAGCGATCCCCAATTGAGTTGCCGGAGCATTTCCGTGACACTCGCGCATTGGTCGAACCTACCGGTAACAAATCTAGCTGCTCGCCTCTGAACCGCCTCTATGTCTTCCTTCAAACCGATCTGCTGTGGGTCCCAAATACTTGAGCAATACTCAAGACGTGGTCGTACAAGCGTTTTATACACGGTCTCCTTTACAGGTGAAGCACATCTTCCCAAAATTCTCCCAATAAACCGAAGTCGGCTGTCTGCCTTACTCACAACTGTCCTTACATGCTCGTTCCATTTCATATCGCTCTGCAATGTTACGCCTAGATATTTGAACGACGCGACCGCATCAAGAAGCTCACTACTGATGCTGTATTCGAACATTATAGGATTGTTTTTTTCTACTCATGTGCATCACCTTACATTTTTCTACATTGAGAGCTAGCTGCCATTCTTCGCACCAACTAGAAATTTTGTCTAAGTCAACCTGTATGCTATTACAGTCAGTCACAGACGACACCCTCCCATACACCACAGCATCATCAGCAAACAGCCGCAAATTACAACTTACTCTGTCCATCAGATCATTTATATAGAAAATAATAGCGGTCCTATCACACTCCCCTGGGGCACGCCTGACGATACACTCGTCTCTGATGAACACTCGCCGTCGAGAACAACGTACTGCGTTCTATTACTTAGGAAGTCTTCCAGCCAGTCACAAATCTGTGAACCTATTCCATAAGCTCGTATCTTCGTTAGCAGTCTGCAGTGTGGCACCGTGTCGAACGCCTTTTTGAAGTCGAGAAAAACACAATCCGCCTGTTGCCCTTCGTCCATGGCTCGCAAGATGTCATGTGAGAAAAGGGCAAGCTGAGTTTCACATGAACGATGTTTCCTAAACCCGTGCTGATTCATGGAAAGAAGCTTTTCCGTTTCAAGGAAATTTACTATATTCGAACTGAGAATATGCTCCAAAATTCTACATGAAACCGATGTCAACGATATTGGCCTGTAATTGTATGGGTCAGTTCTCTTTCCTTTCTTATACACGGGAGTCACCTGCGCTTTTTTCCAATCACTAGGAACTTTGCGCTGAATTAGAGATTCGCTGTAAATGCAAGCTAAGTAGGGGGCCAATGCCGCAGAATAGTCTTTGTAAAACCGAACTGGTATTCCATCCGGACCAGCAGACTTTTTCGTATTTAGCTCTCTCAGCTGCTTCTCTACACCGGAAATACCTATTGCTATGTCCCCCATTTCGGAATTAGTACGTTGATCAAATGATGGTATATTTGCGCGGTCCTCCTGCGTGAAAGATTTCTTAAAGGTTAAATTTAGAACTTCAGCTTTCCGTTTGCTTTCTTCTATTACTGCCCCGGAATGATCAACTAGTGACTGGACAGCGGGCTTTGACCCGCTTATCGATTTTACGTAGGACCAGAATTTTTTCGGGTTCTCGGAAAGATCTTTTGCTAAGGTATGGCTGTGATAATTATTGTATGCTTCACGCATCGATCTTTTTATAGACGCACGAATCTCTACTAACTTTTGCCTGTCATTAAAGATATGACACAATGTAGTGATTAAACTTGGTTTTATCTTTTACATAACAGTTCATAACACTTTCTTCGCCGCCGTTAGACAGGAGATAAGTTCTTGGTACACTCAAAAGTCTTTGGTTGCCAATAATATTGACACAGATATTGGTAACTGGTAGTCCCTGCTCACAATATAGCTTAGCAACTTAGATGTGAGCTCCCACCTGTTCAGAATGTCAGAGAGAACACCTTCGTCACACAAAAAGAGATAAAGGGTTAAAAATAACACTTCAAGTCTAAAAGAAATTAAAATTAGAATAACATATCACACCGTAAAATGGGAACAGCGGCAGTTGCTTTTAAAACATTGCAGCGACTACATATAGCCCTTAGTGACTGTTGCTGCTGTTCCTACTTTATGGTGTGACTATCTGTCCACGGCAGATATGTTTTCGTAATTTTAATGCAGAATGGCTATGAGGAGAAAAGCGTTTCTAAAGAAGCGAAACTTGTTAACCTCCAATATTAATTTAAATCTTAGGAAGTCCTTTCTGAAAGCATTAGTCTGGAGTGTAGCATTGTATGGCAGTGAAACGTGGACGATAAGGAGTTCTGACAAAAAAATGATAGATTTTGAAATGTGGTGCTACAGACGAATGAAGAAGATTAGATGGGTAGTTCACGTGACTAATGAGGAGGTGCTTAACCGAATTGGGGAGGAAAGGAGTTTCTGGTATATACTGACTAAGAGAAGGGATAGATTGGTGGGACACATTCTGAGACATCAAGGAATTGTCAACTTAGCATTAGAAGGAAGTGTGTGGGGTAAAAATCGTAGAGGGGGACCGAGGGACAAATACAGTAAGCAGATTCAAAAGGCTGTAGGTTGCCGAACGTACCTCAGATGAAGTGACTTGCACAGGACAGGGTAGCGTGGAGAGCTGCATCAGACCAGTCTGCGGACTGGAGACAACAGCAACAACAATTTTAATCTCTCTTAGATTTTCATATTCACGGAATGTATGATATTAACTGCGAATGGGTAAAGTTTAAAATGTGTACCTAGCCGGGATTCGAACCCGGACGCTGATCGTTTTTGTTCGCTCTGGTTCGATGGGTTGTTTGCTCAGCTTTTTTATTACAGAGCAACTTTACCCTGCCCACTAGAACCCAAACTCTTAGTCACTTAGTATGATTCTCGTAAGAGTAAGGGCCTAGGAGTGCCTCCACACTGAAGAAAATGAGCAGTGTCTGTTCTTTCGGACATGTCCGAAAGATCAGACACTGCATATATCTTTTAGATCTGACATGTAATTTTAACCCTTTACCTCATATTGTCTGAAGGTGTCGTTTGTGACATTGAAAGCTAGGTAACTTCTTCAACTGAGGGCTGTAGTTTTTCAAAAAAAAATTGAAGTAGTACAGTCGCCGATCAACAGCCATGCATAAAGTATTAAGTCTTTCAGATGATTTTCTCTTAGCCTTTTACATAAGATAATGAGCAAAGAAATGGGCTATCGCAAATTTTGTGATCGTGAGTACCAAACTTGATGACCGGCGACCACAAAACTAAACGAATCAGTTCTGCCATAGCCTCACTGCCCCGGTATCACCTTGAAGGAGAATGTTTGTAGACAGGATTGTTAGTGGCGATGAGATTTGGGTGGCATACGCGAATGCTGAGGCAAAACAGCAGTCAGTGCAATGGGGACACACTGGTTCACGTAGCAAACGAAAGAAGTCCTCAAACTGTTTCAGCAAATAATTATCTTTTTCTGTAGAAGCGAAGAACGCCTTGTTAATTTTTCTGGAACGTGGTACGTCTATAACTTCCACAGGCTATTGCGAAACTGTGAAAAGGAAATGTTCAAATGTTTGTATAGATTATGGGCCTTAACTACGGGGCCATCAGTCCCTAAACTTACAAACTACTTATGAACTAGCTAATACTAAGGACAGCACAAATATCTATGCCCGATGGGGGATTCGAACCCCCGACCGTAGTGGCCGTGCAGGCCGTGACTGGCGCACCGCAGTCCCCTCGGCCACCGCGGCCGGCCTTGAGAAAGCTAAGAACAACAATCCAAAATAAAAGTCGTGGTCTTCTGACATCTGATAGTGTTTTTGTTGACAGCGCTCACCCTCACACAGTAATGAACGTTTGGCCAAATTAAAATGGAACATTTTGGATAATCTCCCTTGATTTGACACCTACGGACTTTTGTTCCGGTGCACGAAAAAATGGCTTTTAATTCAGCGCTTTGTCAATGAAGAAGAGCTTCAAACTTCGCGACAGAGTGACTACGTTCATAGGGGGTAGAGTTTTATGCAGCGGGTATATCAACGAATGAGAAGTTATGACAAGTGCTTGAGTCTGTCTGAAGACCATGTAAAAAATTAGAGAAAAACTGTAGTTTTCAAATGGATGTAATGAAATTTCAGTATTAATAGAGGTTTGATTATTGTTTTAATATGGAGATTACTTTCTGGAGAGCTCTCCTAATACTGACATCGCGTGTTCTGTACGTCCTGCAAGTAACTCTCAGGACAGCGCGCATGAAAGGGACTGCGCACTGTGGCTGCCTCTGATTCAATGGCTTTGATCATAATCTCAATTTCACTGGCGAGTGTCTTCCTGCATGCTAGTGGTTGTAAAATCTAATTTTTATTACAGCTTTTCATATCAGGTAGGATCATTAAAGTATTAAAGTTAATTTGTTGGTAGCTGCCTCCTCCCATTTTATCAAGATAACCTTAAGAGGTCTTCCAAAATGAGCCTGTAGTGTGCTGTGATTTTTTTTTTTTTTTTTTTTTATGTGAAAGGCATCACGTTTTCGATAAATACTGAGAGAGCGCACGCTTTGTAGATATGCTTATCACACTTGTCTGTTGTCAAAAAGCGCACGACATTCCCATCAAGTATAAAATGAGAGGTGCGTAGTTGCGTGACTTTCATTCGACGAAACTCGCGTGGGCTAACTGCATGACTCCCTCGCTTTGCAGGAAACCGGCAAGTGCGTGTTTAAAGTTGAAGAGAAACGAAGATGAATGGCCCTTTACACGCTCAGACTTGTCTGAAGAGAAAGTGCTTCCATAGACAGAATGAGGCAAACACACACTGTCGGGGCACCTGGAAGCACACGTGTCTCAGTCGGCTATAAAGAGCCGACACGTAACCTTGGACAAGCGCCGCCGACAGGAAGTTTGTGAAATGCTCCCGATTATCTCGGACTTGAGCGTTAACGTATGCCATAAACTCAACAGCATTAGACAGCTGCAGTTCAGTAATGGCATACAAAGTGTATCCCATCATCCATACAGTAGAGTTAGATTCTGAAACTTCCTGGCAGATTGAAGTTGTGTTCCGGAACCGGGACTCGAACCTGGGACCTTTGGAAGTTTCATATCGGCGCACACTCCGCTGCAGAAAGTTTCATTCTAGAGTTAGATTCTGTTCTTGGGAAAACCGGAAATGAGTAATAGTTAACCATTCGACTGTCACGTTAGGGCGGAGGGTGTATTTCGAACTATAAGGGCCAACATACCGCGGGTTAGTGCCCATACAGATGACATCCATCGACTTTCAAGACGGTGCCATTGAGTGTCCGGGACCTGACTCGGGGGACAAGTACTTGAGGCAACAAGTCGGATATCTAACATCCTCTGGTTCGTCGGTAACGCAGTGTTCACCAACCTGGACCAGAGGCTTCGAGTCTCAGTTGGCAGGAGGGGGTGGAAGATGGTAATCGACGCCTTCCGCCAGTTTATGTCAGAGTAGCGGGCTTGCAATTTGTGGAGCGGCGCTCGTCCCAGGAGCACAGCGTATGTTAACCGAGCCGTGTAGTGAGGTAATGCTGCCGTCTGGAAGGAAAAGGAAGGAAGCTTGGAATTTAACGTCCCGTCGACAGCGTGGTCATTAGAGTCGGAGCTTACGCTCGGAGTATTTTGGTAAGGATGTGGGAGGAAATCGGCCGTGTCCTTTCAAAGGAAACATCCCGGCATTTGCCTAGAGTGATTTAGGGAAATCACGGAAAACCTAAATCTGGATGGCCGGAGGTGGATTTGAACCACCATCCTTCCGAATGCGAATCCAGTGCGTTACCAATGCGCCACCTCGCTCGGTGCTGCTGTGCGAAAGACATAACGTCGATTAAAGTAGTAGTCCCGGACGTGTGACAGTTTGTATGGGATAGTCAGGGCGGGATGGCGGCCGTCTCAGAAGACGGACGAAAAAGTTCTAAAAATGCTATCGGACCCTGAGGGTGCGTTTCCCGCAACGCGTCAGTCCTGTTAATGTAGAAGTGAACAAGACTGAGTCCCCCCATACAACGGTCAAGGACACAAGTGACCGCCTTCACTCTGTATATGTGGTGCCGCCCAGCAGCCAGAAAGTCGCCTGAGAGATGACAAGGTTACTAACTATATGGTCAGTAAGCGCTCTGCTCTGCCACTGGCTAGCGCTGTGACGTCACTATGAGACCGCGCGCTCCCAAACGGCCTGCACAGGCTTCGTCCGCTGTCACACGGAATGCGCGTTTATATTAAGTTCTTGAAGAAAGGTATTGTTTCTACCTTAAATACGAAGTGCTATTCTGCTCTAAAATATTGAATATTGCAGTTAAAACTGCTGCGTCATATTCTATCGTCGATTTACGCGTTACGTATAAGCAACATATCAGATCACAAACATATCGACAATGTGATTCTTGAAGTTTTCCCGGCGGACATAATATTCCATCATCTTTCGGGAGTGAATCCGGGACATCGACAATTCTTCGTCCGATATTTCGGCTGCAAACTTTACAGCCATCTTCAAAGCGAGTCCAAGACTGAGTTCTCAGCGCCTGCGTGTGGCTATTTATACGGTAAGTCACGTGATGCAAAGCTACTGAGGATTAGATTGCGCATGCTCTAAGATATCATTCGTAACTGCTGCGCTACTCACAAATGAATATATACTTTAAAGATAAACCTGTGAGCGCCGAGTGCAAACATAAAAGAGCTGTTACGTATCCACAGTGCTTACAAATGAATAATTTATCATTTAAAGTGGTACCATCATTCGGAAGTGAAGACGAAGACAGTCTTTCCGAAAGCAGGCGTGATATACGTGGCTTCCATGCATTGTCACGATGAAATCTTTCGTCACGATTTAACAAGTTGTCCGCCAGTCCCAGAAAGTAGAAGCTGTGGAAATCTTTATTTTTTTGTAATCCATGGAATGCCAGTAGAAATGCAACGTTCGGCTACTGAAATCCCTTGTGATTGTGGCAAACGTTACATATGTCAAACCACGCGCACTGTACAGGAACGCCGCAGTGGAGTAGCCGAGCGGTCTAAAGCGTCTCACTGCGGAGCGCGCGGTTGCTCGCCGTGGAGGTTCGAGTCCTCCCTGGTGTGTGTGTGTGTGTGTGTGTGTGTGTGTGTGTGTGTGTGTGTGTCCTTAGGTAAGTTTACCTAGGTTTAAATAGTTCGTAAGCTACGGACTGATGACCACGCAGTTTGGTCCGATAGATTTACAAACATTTGATTTGATTTTTTTTTTTTTTTGTACGGGAACGATGCATTGAACACCAGCGGTATACACGCCTTATTCAGTCCAACAAGTCTGCAGTAACCGAACATTGCATTTCTACTGGCCATTCCATGGATTACAAAGAAGTAAAGATTTGTACCACAGCTTCTACTTTCTGGGACTCAGTTGTAAAGGAAGTTGTACACATACAACTACCGAACAACCCGTTAAATCATGACATAGGATTTCATCTTGACAATGCTGGATGCCACTTATATCATGCTTTCGTTCAGAAAAAAATGTCTACGTCTTTACTTACGATTTATGTTACCACTTTCTATGATTAATTATTCATTTGTAAGCACTGTGGATGCGTAACAGCTCTGTTTATGTCTGCACTCAGCGCTCACAGGTTTATCTTTAAAGTATATATTCATCTGTGAATAGCGCAGCAGTTACGAATGTGATATCTTCGAGCATGCGCAGTCTTATCCTCAGTAGCTTTGCATCACGTGACTTACCGTATAAATAGGCACGCGCAGGCGCTGAGAACTCAGCCTTGGACTGAAGATGGCTGTAGTAAAGTTTGCAGCCGAAAAATCGGACGAATAATTGTCGCTGTCCCGAATGCACTTCCGAAAGATGATGGAATCTCGACAAAGTCTATAATATGAACTGCTGACTTTAAAAGAACAGCAATCTTTTAAACACTTTTATCCCGTGGCAAAGTAAGCAATTCCGACTGTAAATTCCTTACATGATCGGTTTCTTTAAAACGCCGCGAGCGTATTCGAGAATGTGAAGCGTTTACAGTGTCCTTCCCTGTAGCATTTGGAGAGCCACACGTTCTTTAACGTTTCATCTAGAGGAAAAATATGAAAGTTTATTTCAGTTCCCTTTGTGTTCCGTCTGTGGGAATTACAACCCATAATAGCACAGAGTGGCATTGTATAAATAACAACAGAATAATTGGGAATGGGATGAAGAAATACACAACAGGGTGATTTTTAAATAAAAAAATTCAGGATTTTGCAGGTTTTGAGGACAGAACTAGACCAAGAATGAAATCATCGTAGATAGAAGAGCGAAAAAAGCTGCAAAGTATGAGAATGAAAGATTACTGGAAGATGAGGAAGAACGAAAGAAAGGAAGCTGATGTGAATTAACGTGGTCCAAAGATGGCCGAAACGAAAGAAGAACAAAAGTATTTCAAAGAATTACAGCAGAAACGATAGCACGCGCGACAAGCACTCGGGAAATCAATATCCTTTCCACTACAAACATTTTACTTCCAAACTATGAAGCGAAACAAACTATTTAACCATTTCATTACCAGCGTTGTTACTAGACAACAACGTATTAAAAGCTGATTTATACCGTCCTTAAAGTGTCATTGTTGTTGATTAACATTCTTTTGTAACGACGTTTTGCCGCTTGGTAAGGCGTGTAGCCACTTCTGCGGCATTAATCTGTCCATCTTGGAGGTTTTGTTGCGTTAGCGTCTGTATGTGAGCGTGCTTGTGGTTCATGTTATTTTATTTCAGTAGTGAATTGTCTTGCCTTTCGTGCTGTAACGAAGATTATGCTAGCATTATTGATCTAGCAGTGTTAACTGTCAACAAAATAACGTCCAAGTAATAAAATACCACGAAACAAACGTCTGTGTTGGGCAAGAAATACATGACATAAAAAAAGTGGTTCGACCAAAAATTTTGAAACGCGAATTTTGATGTTTAGTGCACTGTATTAATACAGAAAACACTGAATTTCATTTGTCCATTTAGCTGAATTCTTAATATGGGAATGAAAGGGTTAAGCAAATACAGCAGAAACGGTCACACACACGCACACGAGTTGGCAACCAACACTGCATATTGTTTTACTGTCAGGTGTCCCACAATGACGTCATGCGCAGAACGGCGAAAACGCGTTTCCTACTGCGCGTCTCTCACTGCGCCCCCCCCCCCCCCCCCCTGGAGATGGCTCGCGCCATCATTTTAGGGATGGTAAGGAGCTTTACCACATGCCAGGCACGAGCAAAGATGTGGCAGTTAATGAGTGAGACTTTCTGTAGAACAGCTTCCATATTTGCATGCAATTTAGCAACTGAGTGTGTCATGAACAGCTTCCTTAATTCGCCACAGTTAAACATCGCGAACGACATCTACAGTCGAGACACGGACTCTTGTCTTCAATGGAGCGTGTATTCGTCAGAATGACGTCACGTAAGACCGAAGCAGCGTGCAATCAGACTCGCCCATAACATGTAAACAGCAGTGAGAAGTAATTAGATATTTTTGGGCAGAAGGGTACCGAGTGAAATTCACAGGGAAATACGGCGAGGACTATGTGGACCGTACGAACGGTATCTGCAGGTGGCGTGCATTCTTGTAAGATGGGCGTGCGACGCGATTGGCCATGCTCGAGAATACCGACAACAGCCCCAAGGCCGCAGAATGTCGGACCCACTGAGGCAGCAGATTGCTATGTCGGGCGTGTGCTACTGCCAACCTTACTACAGCGGTTCAACCTTTACTAAGGTGCGGCGCACGATACTGTCCGTAACAAGTTGAAATTTCGTACAGTAGTGGTCGCTGGTTGCCCAAGAAACTGCTCGCGTAGGATGGATTGGCCCCATGAGGAAATCCCTAGCCGGTCATCGATTTGCGACAGATGCGGAAGTGAAATTAGCAGTCCG
Organism: Locusta migratoria; assembly: GCA_026315105.1. Lineage (NCBI taxonomy): Eukaryota > Metazoa > Arthropoda > Insecta > Orthoptera > Acrididae > Locusta > Locusta migratoria. Next base: position 27,764,834 of record CM048748.1, on the reverse strand, counting down.
GAGATTGATATACTCCAAGAAAACGAGGTTGTTTGCAACATTGACACGGTATCAAATCATGCTGTTCAAAACATAAATTCATGGCTTGTATAACATGACTAGCTTTAAGCCTCGCCGTTGCCCGAGTATTTATTTATTCTACACTCTGGTAGTCCACATCCTCTTCCCTCCTCTCTCTGCGACCATCTCTTTCTCTCCCATCTCTCTATTTGTTTCCACTCTTCCCTCTCTCGGTAAAGTTTTTGCAAGGTATCCTCTGTCATGTACCATACAAACATATATGTACCCAGTGACCTTCCTCTTGGTTTAAAGGTCATGTGTGCAAATATTCATCATGATAGGAGCAAAACTATACATTCTGTCGGAGTTCGTAATCAAGTATCCTTCACCATGCACCGAACGAAACTGTATACAGTTCTTTTTTCTAGGACGTGTGTGCAAAATTTCATCAGCGTTGGAACGAGACTATGGATTTGTAGGCAATAGGAATACCGGGTCACATTGAAAAACGCACTTTGTTGATCTAAAATTTTCCAGTTTTATTTCATACAACCCTTGTTCTGAGGATAACTAAAACAAGGGGGGGGGGGGGGAAGGATCTGTGCAATCGAACGAGACGTTTTCAAGTTATGGCGCGAACAAGGTATTTAGGGATCCATTTTTATGTTGCAAGGTATGCTCCCCCATCCACCATATGAAACTTTGGGTAGACGATGACTTTCCTCTTGCTGTGAAGGTCAAGTGTGCAAAGTTTCGTTAAGATTGGAATGAAATGTAGATTTCGTGTGTGTAGGAAAAGTATTCTTCGCCATGCACCTTAATTCTATCCTATCGCAAAATACTTTCTTAGCTGACGTCTTCTATATATAAACGACATACCGGCAAAATTTCAGCTTCATAGGTGCAGTAGCTTTAGTAATTTCCTGTTTAGTCAGTGAATGATTGCGTTGGCGACCTTTCGCTTTTCTATATATAGAGATCTCCTGCATTGTGTGTCCTACAAAAACATTTACAGGTTCGTAGAGTGGAATATTAGGAAACTGCCTGCGAAATGTGTTGTAAATGGAGCTAGTAGTAAAGACGTGGTAAATTAGAACCTCATGCTTATTATGGCGAGTTTTCATGCATTTCATTGTCTTTGACGTCATAGCACCTGAACTATACGTCATAATACGATATTTCTGAGGTACTTCCAGTGGTGTATATGTAAAGTGTCTGCAAAATACGTCGCGAATAGAGTTAATAAAGCAAAACGTCATGTGTATAGGGCGGATTTTCATGAATCTAATTGTTTGAATATCTCATGAACTGTGTGTCGTACTATGATAAAATTGCGAACGTATGTATGTATGTATATATACTGTCTGTAACATTTCTCGCGTATACAATACTAATAAATCGTAACGTCATGCTAAATGCCGTAATTTTACTGCATGAACGCCGAAAAAGTAGTAAGCGACGAACTTTTTTCCTTTCATCATTTTGCTGGGGTTGTCAGCGAGAAAAAGTTTCCCAAGGGTTTGAAATTATGTTTAAAGTTTGTTGCAAGTCGCTAAGTGCTATCCTCCTCAAATAGTTGACTGATAAAGTCACACTATCACATGCCGCAAGACGGAGAAGTTTTCATTATTTATGACGTCATGTCTTCTGAGCTATGCGCCCTAACGCAAAATCCTTTCTTAGCTGACGTCTTCTACCTATAAGCTTCATTCCTGTCAAATTTCAGCTTCATAGGTGAAGTAGTTTTCCTGATTTCGTGTTTAGTGCGTGTGAGAGTGAGTGTCCTTTCGCTTTTATATACATAGATACCATAAATCACAGTGAAACTAAAGTTTTTACATTCAATTCAACCGGAATTTGACATTTTAACTATCTTCACGATCTTGTTCAAAAACTAAATGGCGATTTATTTATCATTAGAGGGGGACAGAAAGTTTAGAGTGTATCGTCCCGTCGAGATCGCGATCATTAGAAACGGAGTTCACGATAAGATGTTTGGGAAAGGAGATCATCATTCTCTGTTCATGGAACCATCCCGGCATTTGCCTGAAATGATTTAGGGAAATCACGGAAAACCTAAATCTGGATGGCCGGAAGTGGATTTTAACCACCGTCCTTTGGAATTCCAGTCCAGAGTGTTACCACTGCGCCACTTCGCTCGGTTGTAACATTACAGTGGTATGTGAAACAACTGATCGTTCAACACGAAAGTAGTCTACTTGGCTTATTTTCATTCCGCGTAGTGTTATTGTCTGGGGTAATTCTTAACCCTTTCAGTCCTGGCGTCCTAAATAAAGTACTTTCACACATCCGTATCTCTTTATGAAACAGTGTGAAACCCTTGAGCTGTAGCGTTATATATTTATTACATTTCCATTTGACACTGAGAATAACAGCTGCTGCCATTTAGTGTGTAGTAGCTACACTCTAGTAGAAGTCGAGATGGACAGAAATGTAGCTCCTCCAAGTAAGCATATTGTTTCTATTGTATATTGACGTGTAAGTACTTTTTATTGGCAATATTTACGTTCATTAATAGAATTTAAAGAGAGAAACTGTGACAATAGAGAAAAATTGCTTATGTATAACTGTTTACTCCATTTAAGACCTGGTGTGTTATTTGTAGTATGCACCATAATTTTCAAACTAAGTGTGAACAAAAAATTTTTTGTACACTTTATTGTACGTAAATTAATTATAATGAATACAAGGTTTCAAATTTTTGTATTGAAAACAAAAAGTCAGTGCTGAAAGGGTTAATAAAAAAGAATATTTATTGCGCCCTACAGACGATTCGAGCAAATACGTGTGTTAGCTTACGAACCTCTTGTCAAACGTGTTCGGTAGCATGGGAATTCTGGCATTAGCCTAAATACATATTTTCTTAATTTCGTTTGTTAATGATTTCAGCTTATGCCCAAGAATTAGCAGCTTTCACTCAGTTAATACTAGGTCAAAATCGAATCTGCATTCCATCAGACTGCTTCTTGATACTTGTCCGGATGTGCGAGCAGGTGAAAATGCTTTTGTTTTGTGCTATGGGGAAGGAGATACTGTTGGTGTGAGACAGAGAATTCCTGACTGAACTAGGGACACAGATAGTAACTGATTGTATGAAAAGAAAATTGGTTCCACCATTCTTTAGAAAACATATCAAAAATTACATTTGTGACAGTCTAGGCCTGACTCCCTCCAAGGCATCAGGAACATACAAAGCTCAACAGTGAAACATGTGCTACTAAACCAAAGATCAAAAGATGTTCAGTGTGCCCATATAAGAGAATAGAAAGCATCAGAGTCTGCCTACGTCGAACGCCAATGTGTGTGGAATGTTCCACTGTTTTATGTCCAAACTGATTTTGTAGTTTGGATGAATGAAGTAACTGAAGTGTACTGGTAAAGAGGCTGAATAATTTTGTTGTAGTTCCTGCTATTGTGTACTGCTTCCATAAATCACGTAGTCATTCAGCACAAAATGTCATACTAAATTTTTTTCCAGAAGTTGTCCCTGCAGAAATTTTTATATTGCTTTTGAACTTTTCTTCTCCTTTACAGTTGTGCAGGATAGTCCACTTTGTGTTTAAATATCAAATTCCAATTGTGTAGCTTGCAATTTGCAACGGATGTGTAAGACTTTGGGAAATATGCGTTACACATTTCGTACTTTATGCAGATCAATGTCTTTCTTTGTAACGTCCTTAAGATCTGACCATAAATGAGGAATGTATTTTTAAACAATAGTTATGTTTAAATTTCACCTGTTTTATCCAAAACATACTGAAAGCTTATGCGGGTCCTGAGGTCCCAGGTATACGTTATGCGTTACAATTTTTAGGTGTACCACTGACGGGTTGAAGACCCTATTTAACTGCACATGCCACGTCTCCAGTATCCCCGTGTGAACAGGGCCGGAGTGGTACAGGTAATTGTGCTTTCAGTTAGACGCGCGCAGAATTCCACCATGCGGCGCCCGCACCTGCTGATGTACTGGTCTGTCTGACTGCACCTGCTGCGCTGCGGACAGACAGGAAATTGAACCCTCCCCTCGACTACGACGAACAACTGCCGCACGTGCCTCGCCACCTGCCGCTTCCTGCCACGTGGAGCCACCCCGCCCCGTCCTGGAGAGTACGACACTACCCCAACACCTAACGTCTTACGACTCGCAGCCTTTGCCACAGCTGTTGCTACAGTTAAGTACACTAGGGTGACACAAGCTGAGATGGCCGTATCCATAGATACAGATGGCGGTAGTGTCGCGTACACAAGGAACAAAGGGGCGGTGCACTGGAGAACTGTCGTTTCTACTCCAGTCATTTACTATTCAACAGGTTTCAGATGTGATTATGGCCACACGGCGGGGATTAACAGACTTCGAACGCAGAACGGTAGATGGAAAGAGGCGCATGGGCGGTTTTATTTTATCCTTCTACAATAATTTAAGTGTAAGGAAGTCTTTTCTGAAGGCATTTGTGTGGAGTGTTGCCTTGTACGGGAGTGAAACATGGACGATAAGCAGTGCGGACAGGAAGAGGATTGAGGCCTTTGAAATATGGTGCTACAGAAGAATGCTGAAGGTTAGGTGGGTAGATCGCATAACCAATGAAGAAGTACTGAACAGAATTGCTGAGAAAAGGAATTTTTGGCATACCCTGGCTAAAAGAAGGGATCGCTTGGTAGGATACATTCTTAGACATCGGGGATCGTAAATTTAGCATTGGAGGGAAGTGTGTGGGGGAAAAATCGCAGAGAGACGCGTATAGTAAGCAGATTCAAGTGGATGTGGGTTGCCGTTCTCATGAGGAGATGAAACGGCTTGCTCAGGATAGAGTAGGGTGGAGAGCTGCATTAAACCAGTCTCCGGACTGAAGACCATAACAACAAACTACAATACAACCCAATATCTGACATTTACAAAGGGTCTTATTACGCTACTTTGAGAATACAGCTCTATACAATTCATTTAATTCCCTTTATGTAATCCACCAGTCTTTACTATATTTTACAACACAAACTACTACTGCAGCGTTGAGCGGCCTACAGACGATCTGATTTGGACAGGTGGTCAGATGAGGCGCGTTGTCAGGCCGTGTGTAGCGGCGTCGGCTGCCAGGCCTGGTCGGGTCCTTGTCAGGTGGCCGCGCCACGCGACCGCCTCGCCAAATCAGACCGTCTGTAGCGCTGTCGTATGAAAATGTTCGTCACTTGTGCTGTGGACTTCACCGCCTGAAGGTCGCACTTGCGCTACAATGGCCACTGTTGCTACTGAGCGAGAGACGAATATTGCGTTTTTAGAACTCTATAAGGACTTAAAATTCCTATGGGATACGTCTGATAAGCAGTATTGCAATAAGGATGCGAGGAATCAGGCACTAGAAATTCTTGTAGAGTGCAGCACAAGGAGAAGAAATGGAAAACAATGTTTTCAGTGTGAACGAGTTGTTAATTCTATTTAATAATAGTAAACAGTAAAACAACGTTTGGCATAAAATAAATTCAAAATAATTTATATCATCAAAAAGTTTTATTTACCTGTATGTAGTTCCTCAGAATTTTTCTTATTAGACCTACTCCTGTAATACCCCAACTGATTTTGTATTTATAATCCTGTACTCAAAGGTAAAAAAAACCTTTGAGTACCTGACCAGAAATCCTATTCCTCTTTCCACAAAACTTCACTAATCCCCACTATATCTAACTTCAACCTATCCATTTCCCTTTTTAAATTTTCTAACTTACCTACCCGATTAAGGGATCTAACATTCCACGCTCCGATCCGTAGAATGCCAGTGTTGTCTTTCCTGATGATCACATCCTTCTGAGTAGTCCCCGCCCGGAGATCCGAATGGGGGACTATTTTACCTCCGGGATATTTTACCCGAGAGGATTCCATCATATTTTCATACAGTAGAGCTGCATGTCCTCGGGAAAAGTAACGGCTGTAGTTTCCCCTTGCTTTCAGCCGTTCGCAGTAACTGTGTATCAAAGCCACATTAGCTGATGTTACAAGGCCAGCACAGTCAATTATCCAGACTGTTGCCCCTGTAACTACTGAAAAGGCTGCTGCCCCTCTTCAGGAACCACAAGTTTGTCTGGCCTCTCCACAGATACCCTTCGCTGTGGTTGCACCTACGGTACGGCTATCTGTATCGTTGAGGCACGCAAGCCACCGCACCTCGTCAATGTCTGTGGTTAATGGGAGTGGTTTTTAGTGTTACGAACTGCGAATAGTGTAACTGAGGCGGGACTGGAGTGCCAGTCCGGTATTCACGTAGGAGGATGTGGGGAAACCGCCTAAAAGCCACATCCAGGCTGGCCGGCACTCCCACCCCCTTCGTTAATCCGCCGGGCGGATTCGAACCGGGGCCGGTACGCATCCCCCGTCTCGGAAAGCGGTTCGCTAGACCACACGGCTAACCGAGCGGGTCAGTGGAGATTACCACTGTTTGCAGGTAGTAAATTCTTGTCAAAGATGGAGAACCACTCGCTCCAGGACATTCTAATCCCGCATTAACGTGCGCTGAAGCAAGATGCAATACCCGATAAGACTATCTAATATATAAAGAAATTTTTCGCAACAGTCCTTTTTGAATTTGGATTAAGATTATAATCGCGCATAGAAACTTAACGATAAATTACATCGTTCAACCCATGACCATGGTTATCGACGAGCAACTGGTCGTGATAGTGTTGAATTGTAATGCATCAATTACGCAATGTCAACTTGCTCATGAAACGCATCTTTGATTATTGGAGCATAGTGGTCTACAGTTTAGGCTAACTGTAAAACCGCTGTGTAATTCCTGCATTAATATTTTTCTTTTTATGAAAAATAAACGCATTCGTTTTTTACTTAAATAGACCTACAAAACTTGAAAAACCAACGATTTATTTTACAAAATATAAGGAAAAACTGGGTTGCCACACCATGCATTCAATGTACAATATCTTCTAATTCTGTTTTTATTTTCTTTTACCTGACTAAGAGACATTTCTATTTCACTCATGTAGTCTACTGCTAAGATTCCTACATTTATACTCCTTTACTTATGCAGTATGGATCTTTTTGAAATAGTTTTGTCCTTATTTACATATCAATTAACTCCACACTTCAAAAACTGGACACAGAATCAATTCTGTCCTTCACTTTTGGCTATTTGCATTGCTATGGTTCTCCACATATAGGCAAATGTCTGAAGTTGGTTAATTTCAAAATGGTCCATATTCCATGAGTAAAAGCGATTGATGTAGATCATGTGACTAAGGACAGCGTCAGTCGAGTGGTAGTGAATCACTGCAGTCTAAGAAAATTAAACCACTGGATTGTTACGTACGTGTAATATTAATAGCGCGAAAGAAATGTACCAGAATATTTTCTTCTAAAATTGATTGTCAACATGTAACCTAAAAATCCATTACATATAACTTTTTATTCAAACCAAGAAATCATGAAGAATGGGGTTATGAACATGAAAAACAAAAAGCCATCATCATCACCCCTCTTCCACATACTCATTTCTGTATTATGTATGTTTAACCTTTGGACTATCGCATAACGGCATCTGAATACTCCATTTGCATGAACTTTAAATTATCTGTTGAACATTTGAAAAATGACCAAAAGATAAAAGTACCGAACGGCAACACGCAATGCAGTAATGAGGGTATCGATGTTGCATACAAAGTGTGAATTTTACCTGCAAGCTGTCCGCATACTCAAGTTCCTTTTCTACTCGTGCGTTGAAGTCTCCAACGTTGTCACTGCAATTTGAGCAATGAATTTAATTTTAGCGCTTCTCGTGGCGTTGCCTCCGAAAAAAACCTTTGAAACTTCCGCTTTCGTTAAAGAAATAAATCAGATTATACTCAAAATGCTGAAATTGTCGATTCATAGAAATAAGGAAGCACTGCCAGTGAAGGTGAGGTGTTTGCGTGAAGTATGTTAAGCGTAGACAAGACAATGACAACAGAACATCCTTCATGCAAGAAAGAATGCTTACTGATACCAAAGAAACTGTTGGGCAACACTGATTAACCATAAATATATTTCTACGCGTGGAGTGTCTTAGAGGTCTATGGAACATAAGACTGTACGCCTCTAATTTTATCATCGCGAGCTATTTGGAATAAATATATTGGAGTCGGCAAATTAACGGTTGGCTTGACACTCAGTTCTAGCGATTTTTAATCAGAATCTCGTCATTCTTAAGGGTGTTTGCCAACTGAGTTTTTTGAATATTTGTTAAATTCTCTCTCGCACCTAAATTGAATAAGCCTGGGACCGTTCGCACTGCCCCCAATCTAACCCGATGTAAGCTCCATACAATTGAGCGGTATAAAGTGTAGGACAAGTGTTTTATATCTTCAGTATCTTACATCTCTTCAATAAAACGAGGGTCAATTCTCAGTGAAATGGCGATTAATCGCAGCCAGCCGTATGCTTTACCGACAACGGAGCCTGTCTGACAGTTACACTTTTACATCCCTCTACTTTGCCACACTTGCCTTTATTCACTAATTACGACTAACTTACATTGTAATCAAATAATGGCACGCCGTGACGTTTCTGAAAACTCATTGCCTTGCGATTTTTAACATTAAAAGTAATTTTCTCTACCGTAATTTTCTTTTGCCTTGATCTGACTGGGACAGAATTAAACTGTAATTATGCGCAATAACTACTACAAGCCTGATATTGCAACCGGTAGTGTCCTATAAACCATTACTGTATAAAATAGGTAGTACACCACTGGTTGTGTGGCGATTTAGGCAGTTAGACACAGGTGGGGTCGTGTTCGACCTGCCTGGTCCAAGTCTTTTCAGGTGATGCCATTTCGGCAACTAGCGTGTCGACGAGGACACACCATCGGGTGGCTTGCGGAGAATGGATGTAGATACCATCCACGCACCGAACGCCAGTGGCGGATTTACTACTATGCTGAAGCCCAGGGCGGCATACTCAAGGCCAAATCCTTTTAAACTTTTAGTATGCATAATAAAAAATATTTTATTACGTTTAGCGAATGTAGATTATTGTGTAAGAAGTATTAAGGTATACCTTACCCACACATTATTATTAGTAGTATGACTGCTTTTATTTGCTCTGAAATATACACAAAACTATTTCTAGTGCAATCTTAAATGGTGGTGGTGTAAAAATGTGGTAGTGACACTTCGATCTCCTAGTTTGCTGCCATACTAATTACGGGGAAAAGGTGGTACAATTAGGGCCATAGCGCACAAAAGAAAGCTACAATTTCATTGACAAAAAACTGTAAATAGTATGATTGTGAAATAGCGATCGAATTGTAGAGGTCGGTACAGGCGGCAAAAGTGAAAATCCGTCAGTGCCGAGCACCGAAAATCCTCGACCCGACCGTGGACCCCCTGAATACGTCACTCGCCATGTTGCCCTTTTTTTTTAGGGGGGGGGGGGGGGGGGGCTAGGCTTTCGACTACGGAGACTGTGACGCAGTGTCCAGCGTCTTGCCTCTGCCTTGAAAATTGGCATTCCAAAGTTAGGGCTCTTCGCCGATAAAATGAATTAATATAGCCTACATGGAAAAGACCTAATCATTCTGCCTTCGACAATACTTTGACTTAAGGTATGAACATCGTAATTGCTACGAAATAAAATGTGTAACGTTAATTGTTCGTATGGGTAAATAACCTGATCCTGGCACTTGTCAGATTAATTAACGAGTAATAAATGACATTTTGCTAACGCATGAAATAGAGAAAAGGTAGTTAACTTTGTGCATTATAAATCTGTTAATTTTGTTGGTCATTTTTCCTTTAAGCGACCTAGAACCCGCGTTTGCAACACCAAGTCCATGCATTTATTTAGTAGAAAAATCAGATTTTTCCAACGAAACTTACGCCAGAGCGCCCAAAAATAGGAAGTAACCGTTCGGTTAGTAAATACACATACAAATGAGAAGTAACGTATTAAACACTCCCCTGGGACACACCGATGTTACTTCAGTCAGAAAACGTTTGATCGACTTGCCAACCAGAACGTATTTTGTTTGGAAGGCCTCGACGTGCTACTGAAGCATAGGTTTTTCTTAAGCCTAGAGAGAAAATAAACACCAAATCTGTCTCATTTCCCGTGTCCGCAACACTGTTGTGACAATAATACGCGTACGGCGAGCTATTACAGTTTCGCACGATCGATATTTTCAGAAACTTTGCTGATTTCCATGGATAATGGATACGGTTACCGGTACTTTGTTCGAGGTAGATCGCAATGTTTTAACACAATATCTTTCAGTATCCCGCAGAAAACCTATGACAAAATATATCTGCAATTCAATTAATTAGCCGCGGCCGAGCGCATTTGAGGCACTATGCTACGATGCGCGAGGCCATTCCCCGTCGGGGGATCGACTCCCCCTTGGGCATGCCGTCTTTAGTATAAGCTAGTTCATAAGTTTACGAACTGATGACATCGCAGTTAAGTCCCATAAGCTGTACAAACATTTGAACATTTTACAATCAATTTGTCGTATTTCCTGATTTGTAGATGGATGTGAGTTGTGCACTATTTCAATCAAGATCCGGCGAAAAATGTTTGTCAGAATCGGAGCTAAAGTAAGTATTGGGCACTTCTATACTGCACACAACTAACGGAATTCTTGGGGCTCTGGAGCCTTGTTTTGGAGACTTCATTAACTTCAGACTTTTATATTTCTGCTCTAATTAACAGAATACAATTCATAAATCTAGAGTAACCTGAATATTTCTGATAGAAGACGTGTCTGTTGACGTTGTATAACGCGGAAACAATGGCACTAGTAGAATGAATGGCCGATTAAATTTAACCGTAGATGCTGAAATGTACCCTAACTTAGTTCCTTAAATTTTATTAGGGAAAAATGAACAGTTATGTTTTTCGCCTATCATATCGCCACATTTCAAAGTAACATTTACTGGAAAGAACAGAAACAAGTCCCTCCTGGAGTTTCTGAAGCAGCTTTCTCTACAACACATTTGACGCTCTTCGATGGAATCAACCTGAATAACTAAAACAGAAATATGATTGGAATTGACACAAAGTAGGAAGTGTCATCTCAGCGCTGTATTTTTTACCAGTTTTATAACACCAACTAAAGGATACTTACCAAGAATGACTTTATTAACAGCTGCATCCCATTTGTTCGAGTACCATAAAGCAGATATCGTCACTGAATGTTGCTAGAATACATTTATTTAAGCATCTACCCTCTAAATATTTTCTCTGCAATATATACAGAAAAGTGTGATTTTTTTAAATTTAATTAATTTCCTGGTAGAAACGGTAGGCCAGCTAACAGACGGAATTTTTTAGGCTCAGCCCGTCAACATATACCCGCTCCCTCCTGTAGCTAAAGATTGTATCAGGCTTTTAATTCTTAAAGAACACGCAACTTACCTTCACTTCGTGGAACGCTTACACTTCTCTGAACAGTCATACAGCACAATCTAAATTCACTTATAACATTGCAAATATTTTACACGAGAACGATAAACTGCACGAATTCTATGCCAAGAACGCGCTCAACAAACAAAAACGCACTCGAACGTCAACACAAGTTCAAGAGCATCCGATTCTCCACGGAGTCGCACTCCGAATACGAGCGTCCTAGGTTACAGTTGGTTGTGAGTGCTTGACAGTTTGTCAACAAGAGTGCAGCACTGTACTGCCTTGGCCTCTGACAAGTATTCGGCGTTATTCATTTGTAACGGAGATTACGTACAATATCTTTGCATTTCTATATCTTTGGAAGAAGCAAAGTTACATCTTTGGAAGTGACTGATGAATTTTGTGTTGTGGTGTGTGTTTCGAAATGAAATACTGACCCCGTAAGCATTGTCACTGTGGTGTCTCTTGTTTGTTCAGCGGGCCTGTGAAAATATTTGATTCAATTAACTACTTACTACACTCATTTTTGCAATGCCAACGTACAAAGGTACGTATATTTTAAAATTTAGCCTCATACAGTTTTCAGGAACGCAAACTTCATGTTGTAATTACTTAATTATATTTTACATGACGTTCATATTTTTCCTGAGCTTTATGTAGAAGAGACATTTATTCTTGAGTATTGACAGAAAGGAAGCTTAAAGATGAATAAATTCGGCTACAGACGTATGCACAGAACAGGTGTAGGCTTACCGTACGAGTGAGAAAAATCGAAACGCTTTGTGTCAAATGACAGGAGCCTTTATTTACGGGTCATTTACGTAAGTGGCGTATCTGATAAATGAAATTAACATTATTATTTACAGACCGAGCGATTCCACTAAAACTTTTTTAAACGACAATCTCTGAAAAATACGTGTCATGTTGGTGGTGTAAAAACGAGCGGTGTAAAGACTTGTTTCTTTTAAAGAAATGAAGAGTTGGACAATAATAATACAAGTGTTAATAACGCTTAGGTGATCGTATAGATGTGTGCTTTTCAAATTGCCACAAAACCGCTAATGTTTACAGTGTGTGTACGCCACTGCGGCAGTTTCGCCTCACAACTACTCAAAACACTACATGTGTTGAACATAACGGCAACATTGTTTATTTGAGGAAGGGCCTTGTTTATTTACATCATTTTTAAAATAATATTTGATGCCTACATGGATTATGAAAATGAATTTTTTGGTGAGACTGATGCCTACCGGTACTATTCCATAGTGTTTGCCAACTGTGTAAAATTTCTAGACTTGAAGTCTACACCGCCTAGATCGAAGTAATCATTGACTATGAATTATGGAGTTCTCGAGTAAACATTTTTTCAGTGTAGGCTATCTAAATTCACATAGCCTATTTATTGCCAGTTTGTATTACGAAAAGTAGACTTACTATCATTTGTGTATTAAGTTTTATCAGCGTAATGATTCGTTAAAATCTTGTAGTGAATATAGTAATAGCTACGCATAACAGCTTATAATAAATATTGGCCTTCAAAGAAAATTGGCAGCTACTTAACTGTGGAAGTGTGTAGGCTTATAGGCCTATGTGTGTTTGAGGTCAGATTATTGGCTTACCAGAGATTCATGAACTCGTAAATTATTTAAAACACTAGTAATAAGTTCGATTCTTGTGGATAGGTAGACCAAATTTTAACAAAACTGGAGCTAGGAAACAATGGCGTAATCTCTATTTCTGCAAGTCAAAAAATTACCTGTTACTGTGACAAAGATGTTGGAAGTATCACAGGTTAATATCTGTGCCAGTTGTAATCAAACTCCGTTTTTATTTAGGCATGCGTATATGATGCAACTATCAACTGATGTCTGCACTACCAACTTTCTTCCTTGTATTGTGACACAATAAACTTAACAAACACATCCCATTTGCTGACATTCGAACAGTCTTGGCATAACTTGCTCCTCAATAAAGAAGGAAGGGGTGCACTTTTCTGTTGCTTCTGATGCAGACACATTGCCAAACAGTATGATATCAGTTACTTCTTGCCGGATATCTGAGACCCAGTATTGATATTTTCACGTGGCCTAACTTAGTCATCAATAATTAATTTATCTAAGCCTCATTATTGCTTATAAGGATGTATTTTATTCATGTTTACTGAAATTACAGTATATTTTGGTGATGGTTTTAATTCCCTACCACATGTATGGGGGCACACACACACACACACACACACACACACACACACACACACACACACACACACAGAGAGAGAGAGAGAGAGAGAGAGAGAGAGAGAGAGAGAGAGAGAGAGAGAGAGAGAGAGAGAGAGAGAGAGTCCGTCGGCCTATTTACAGTGAGAGAGGAAGAGTATTGAGCACGCCCAAGTTCTGTAGTACGAATGTTAACCACTGTGGAGTATCTGCTTGGTGTTTAAATTGTCAAATAGAAACAATACTGTTTAACAGTATGAAATAGTATATTTTGAGATCCAATGCAGTTTTAACTTGTCATATAGGCCTAATGTCTTTTGAAAATCATTATTTGAGCACATAGAAACGGTCAAAATATGAGATCCATGACAATGAGCCTTTCACATCTGTTTCGGCAATATTGAAGGATCTGATACCACCCATCTGCTTTGATCCATGACGTCATTGGTGGGGACATACTAAACTGGAGAGGGGGGGGATTAATAGGTGTTGCTATTATGAAATAAGTGGTTTTTTAATTAAAACATGTGGCTCTGGTATTGTAAGAAGTAATGGGATAATGAAAGGAAAAAGATCAATGTTTTGGATAATACAGACAGAACTCCGCTGTTGGGTAGTATCACATAAGTTCATCCTCTGCTTCACTGGTGGTGTGGGTAGGCTGATGGTTTACAAATGTAAAGATTGAGCGTTAGAATATGACTGGAGTCAACTGTCATTCATAACGTTAGACCTGTACAGGTAATATTTTAAGTGCAGTCATAGTTTCCCAGAATCACAATCTTTCCAAAGATACAATTTTACAATAGTCTAATCTTTCAACAGACAAATGATTGTAGTGAAAATATTGAATATGGATATCTTTAGCTCTATTGTAATTAGCCTACTTTGACTGCCATGTGGTGTCTTTAGTATTCAGCCGATTCATATATTTTTCTAAATATGTATACACAGTTTACATGAGCCAATAGGTGTGCTTTTCAGTAGGCTTATCTGTTGTTTCCAGTTCGTATTCATTCTTCGGCTACAGTTTGCTTTTTGACCACTGCACTAAAAATAAGTGCAATATTAACGGTCCCAATACCTCCTGCCTGCTTTGACGCATGACATCATCAGTGTGGTGGAAAACTCATTATGTATCCAATACTACAACCATAACATCAAGAAAAAGTTGACACATACACATATATCACATGAAAATTTCTTTATAAATGATATCAAATGAACAACCGTCAAAATTAAAGTGTTTTGGGCAAGGGCATACTAAATGGGGGGAAAATAACACATGAAATATGTAAAATAAAGACAATGTATGACAATAAACACCACATATGGTATTGAAAAGTTGTTGTTGTTGTTATGGTCTTCAGTCCGGAGACTGGTTTGATGCAGCTCTCCACAATACCCTATCCTGAGCAAGCCTTTTCATCTCCTCATAAGAACGACAACCCACATCCACTTGAATCTGTTTACTATACGCGTCTCTTGGTCTCCCTCTGCGATTTTTACCCCCACACACTTCCCTCCAATGCTAAATTTACGATTCCTCAATGTCTAAGGATGTGCCCTACCAAGTGATCCCTTCTGTTAGTCAGAGTATGCCAAAAATTCCTTTTCTCACCAATTCTGTTCAGTACCTCTTCATTAGTTATGCGATCTATCCTCCTAAACTTCAGCATTCTTCTGTAGCACCACATTTCAAAAGCCTCTATCCTCTTCCTGTCCGCACAGCTTATCGTCCATGTTTCACTCCCATACAAGGCAACACTCCACACAAATGCCTTCAGAAAAGACTTCCTTACACTTAAATTAATATTCGATGTTAGCAAATTTCTCTTTTTCAAAAATGCTTTTCTTCCCATTGCCATTCTGCATTTTATATCCTCTGTACTGCGACCATCATTTGTTATTTTAGTTAGTTGAATTATTATACATCTCAAACCACAGAATTGGGTATAGATAATATCATTTGATCTGAATGAAGAAATACTGACATCAACCAACCCACACCCCCACCACCACGTTGTAGATACCCAGACACAAACATCAAGGAACTCCCTAAAAAATACTATACTATACCAAATATTCATCATCATCATTAGAGACTGATTATGCCTTTCAGTATTCAGTCTCCTAAATAAAATTCATCCATGATCACCAATTTAATGCTAACACTGCTGCCTTGTGTAATCTTAATCCTGTCACTTCAAAATCATTCTTGACCAAATTCAAGTACTTTCTCCTTGGTTTTCCGAGACGCCTTCCATCTACTGCCAAACCAATAAGTCTATTGGGCAACCTTTCTTCTCCCATCTGTGTAACATGACACCACCATTTCAGCCTGCTCTAACTGCTTTATCTATGGTATTTATTCAGTTTTTCCTTCATTTCCTCATTATGGACACCATCCTGCCATTATTACTGTCTATCAATTCTTGCAATTATCCTTGCTACTTTCATATCCCTAACCTCAACCTTGTTGATAAGGTAACCTGTATCCACTCCGTTTTCACTTCCAAAACGGAGGGGAAGAAGAAGACATGGTAAAAGTTTAGAACAGGGCCAGCAATGTACTTATTGGTGTTGCGTTGTGATGTCAGCGGCCACAATGAGGCAGTGTGAGTAAGTTTTTTTATGTGCACTCAGACAGCAATAGGCCTACCATATTTTAATGAAAAATACAGAGAAATATAAAATTTCCGTTATACCCAAGTAACTTATCTTCGGCACAGTATTCTGCCAAGCAGTTGTCTTTACAAATGAAAAAAGTTCCAAGGATTACTGTTTTAAAATTAAATCATGTGGCTCAGTAGGTGGATGGCAATGGATCAGTTTGTTCATGACATATTAATAACCAAACAAATATTAAATATTAAAGGAGAATAATTATGTCCAGTGAGAGGCAAAAAGATTGCCCGTCCTGAATAATTTAAGGTCCAAGAACAGAGCATTGTGCATGCCCAAGTCCAGAAATGCGGATGTTCCGAACTCCAGCTGTTTTTGGTGCTTCAGTTACATGTTTACATCCTTAAATAGAAGAAATAAAATAGAATACAGTGACCGAGCAAGGTGACGCAGTGGTAACACACTGGACTCTCATTCGGGAGGATGGTGGTTCAAATTCACCTCCAGCCATCCAGATTTAGGTTTTCCGTGATTTCCCTAAATCACTCCAGGTAAATGCCAGGTTGGTTCCTTTGAAAGGGAACGCCTGGTTTCCTTTCCTATTCTTAATAAAAAATCCGAGCATAAGCTCTGTCTCTAATGACCACGCTGTCTACGGGATGTTAAACCCTGAGCATCCATCAAGAATACAGTGTATGTCGAGATTCATTGCAATGTAACACATCGTATCATATCTTTTGAAAATCATTATTTGAGCACGTAGAAATGGTTTAAATATAAGATCTCCATGTTGGTAAAATTACTATGACAAAAAGTGTCATCTCTGTTTCATTGGCGGTGTAGATAGGCTGACAGATTACAAATGTAATGGACACGTCTGACTTTAACTGGAGTCAGTATATTTATGTATTTCAGGTGAACTTATAGCTGTGTAGGTATCATTTTAAACCTTAATTGGCTACCAATTGTTCAGTTATATACTTTCCTAGGTTACACATTCTTTCAAAGGATCCCATTTTATATCTGTCTAATCTTCCAACTAACAAATGTTCTTAGTTAAAAATATTGAAAATGGTTAATTTCTATGTAATTAGTTCAACCACCACCTGGTGTCTTTATAGGCGTCATCTTAAAGAAACTTATCACCTGATTTCTTAAAGTCCTTACGTGCAGTTTACTCAAACAAGTTATTGTTGTATTCAATCAAATATTAATTCTTCACCTTTGGTAGGTCTATTCAACCATTACATTCAAAAGAAGGGATTGGTAGCTGTTTGGTAGCATTTCAGCTTACTATACTGGTAATTGTATTTTCTTTTCTTCTTACTTTTTAAATATTTTTTCAGTAAATAACTAACTTTGTGAATTTGATGTCTAAAAATAATCTTCCTTGGAGAGTGATGTTTATCTGACCTCCCATGAAAATACAGCAAAGTTGATTAGCAAGTTGAGTTGTATTTTGAAACTAATATTGTTGGACTGATAAACATATATGCCTTTTACAGAAACATTAAATAAAATAAAATGAAGAGTAGGATTTGTATAGCTTCAGTATTATGACCACATGCCATTGGGATCGGGAAGAGCTTGCATCCTTCGAGGTGTGGAATTTATCGCTCTATGAGAAAAGTCTTTATCCATGTAAATTCTTACATGCATAATGAACAAAATTCCTTAGGTAATACACAGTTCCTGCAGAGTTATCTTAAGTTGAGCCCACACATGCACTATGCAATTGAGATCAGTTGACTTTGGAGTCTGAGTAAGGCAGTGAATCATATTTTACCTCCTTTGAAACCAGCTTTGAATCTAAGGCTAGCATGTGATAGATCATTATGTTTGTGAGACCTCCTTTGGGGCACTAAAGTAAAATTCTAGAAATGATTAAATTTTAAAGGAAATATTCATAGAATGCTCTATTTAACTTGCCTTAGATACTTTCTAATGTTCCTGCACCCACATAAGACATCCCACTCGATTTTTCATTTACGCATCCACTTCTAGCACGTGTGGACACTAAGTGTACATGATATCATTACCATCTGTGTGGTAAAAAGAAACAGGACCTTTGTTCGAGGACCCTTTTATGCACTGGTTTCAGAAAACAGTTATCCTCCATTCGACATCTTCCAAGGAACTAACAATTCTTACTCTATCCATGGTTTTACGAATATTAAGACGAAAAATTCCTAGCAGGAAAAATTATATATAAAAAATAGACGAAGATTACTCACCAGGCGGCGAAGGAGCACAGGTGTGACAGCATCACAAATAAATAAATGAATACACACACACACACACACACACACACACACACACACACACACACACACACGCTTTTGCAACCCAGTTGCTTCTTCAGGTGGAAGGGAAGGAGAGAGAAAAGGAAATGATGAGGGTTTTAATGAAGGGGGTAAGGGGCCATTCCAATCCCAGGAGAGGAAAGACATACCTTGGGGGAAGAAAAGGAAGGTGAACAAATACACACACACCCATACATTTACACAGACGCAAACACACCTAGGCAGACATACTATTGAAACCAAAGAGGTTAAGAAGTTAGACAGAGATGCCACTAGAGGCAGAGGCTCTGTCCAGTGAACTGAGGCAACAAACTGTCCATTTGCATGAATGGGCACAGGCAGACAGTGTTTGTTGGTAACGAGGATCACCCTGTGGCTAAACATGCCTTGGTGCACGGCCAGCACATCTTGACACATTGCTACATCGTCCGGGTTATCTGGATACTTCCCGCCGACACCAATCCTTCAGAACTCCAGAGATGGGAACTAGCCCTCCATCATATTCTCTCTTCACCTGGTCTTAACCTCTGCTAAATTTGAATTCCCGCCTGCCATCTTTAACATCTTAATATCTTTGCCTTAGTTCTGTGGACAGAGCCTCTGCCTCTAGTGGCATCGCTGTCTACCTTTTTAACTTCTTTGGTTTCTATAGTATGTCTGCCTAGGTGTGTTTGCGTCTGTGTAAATGTATGGGTGTGTGTGTATTTGTTCACCTTCCTTTTCTTCCCCCAAGGTAAGTCTTTCCTCTCCTGGGATTGGAATGGCTCCTTACCCCCTTTCTTAAAACCCTCATCATTTCCTTTTCCCTCTCCTTCCCTTCTGCCTGAAGAAGCAACTGGGTTGCGAAAGCTTGCGCACGCGCGCGCGTGTGTGTTTGTGTGTGTGTGTGTGTGTGTGTGTGTGTGTGTGTGTGTGTGTGTGTGTTCGTTTATTTATTTGTGATGCTGTCACACCTGTGCTCCTTCGCCTGGTGAGTAATCTTCGTCTATTTTTTTATATATAATCTATCCATGGTTTGTTTGTCAGACAACGAATCTTCGATAAGTGCATGTCAGGACCTGATCCCAAAGTGCTTTATGTTTATAATAGGAGTTCTTGATGAGCCTAGGAAATGCAAAGATCTCCTTATTTCCTGAATGATTGACAAAGGAGCATTCTGGGTCGCCTCCACCAATTCTTCAACCTTACTTCGTATTGTCTATGTGTAGAGACTGGTCGTCTTCCCACTGTTGGATGTCTCACTACCTCACCATTATCTATAAATCGACTTCTACATCTCCTCATTGTGGAAGTGAAACACCATAACAGTGTCCTGGCTCAGGTGCACCAAGACCATTTCCAAAGAACAATTACTCACTAGCAAACATTCGTATAAGCCAATTTGAAGCAGGTCTAAGACATATAGGGCTACCATTCGGCTGATAATTTTCGCACAGCTGAAAACTCTGGGGACACCATGTGGTGGTCAAAGTAATAACAAATAAATACGTCCCTTTTCAATATTTTTACTACAAATATCTGTATGTTTGTTAAAAGATGAACCTGTTTTGAAATTGAATCTAACTAAGTTGTATTGGCCAAATCAACTTACACATACAGAGCTATGTACAGTTCTGTTTGTGATTGTGGCTTGATGTAGTCTTAGGGTTGAACTGTACACACATGCTTTCATGCCCAGCAACTATAATAACTGCAAATTACCTTGTACCTGTGAGTCTACAGGCTATAGGCTAACATTTGCAAAACAGTAATGATATCTGTAATAAAGATAAATTATCATTTACTAAAAGAATTTTTATCCTAACATTTGCAAATGATGTAGGTAATGCCAGATAATTCAGCTGAGTAATTTTCACTCAAACACATGATTGGTCTTCAGGAAGTGGTTCTTCACAAACAAAAGTAATGAATTAGAAATAAACCTTATAAAACTGTCAGAATAGATGTGTTAATTGTGCCATGAGAATGGTAGCAAAATGCCCAATTAAATAATCGTCATCAATGCTGAGACACTAAATCCATTTTGCGATCAGACAGTAAGAAATAATCATCAGCTCAAAATAGTTCAAATCTTAGTCCGGTAAATAACATGTCAATGCTTGAAAATTTTCATGCAGAATCATATAGTGTTCATTTACAATTCTGAAATGAAATTGGAAAAAGTTAAAGTTCTTAACTGGCAGTCATTAGCCCCTGCCAACATTAGTTTTGCTTTGAAGATTCTAACACTGTCGCAAATGAAGTGCTTCAGCCACCCGAGCTACCAGGACCATGATGGACTCGCCATCGAGATTCAGGTTTTATGATGTTTCACCTAAATCACTTCAAACAAATGCTGGGATCCTTCCTTTGAAAGGACAAAACAGATTTCCTTCTACGTCCTTATCCAAAAATCCAAATGTGACCTCTCTCTCCAATGACCATGCTCTCGATGGGAAGTTCCAAGACCTTTCTTCTAAGGCAAGACCTAAAGTGTTCTAATAGCCATAAGGAGCTCAACACACAAGTTTGGTATTTGACCACAGCAGGTTTTTTTGCCCTAGCCACTCACTCATTGGAATACTGTTATCCCCTCCAAAAGAAGTGGATTTCTTAACATAAAAGGTTTGTTTCGACTTGCAGATTGTGAAACAGGAGTTGCGTGTAAGCATGAGGCGCTTAAAAATTAGAATAGTAACAAAACTAACTGTAAGAAAAGAAACATCTAAATTCAACAAACTAAAAGGAAATTCAAAAATGTCCAACTTTCAGAAATCTGAAAGAACAATGCAAGAAACTTCTATGAAAACGTCAAAACAAAACTAACAGGTTACTCAGTCTTCACTTCAGAAATTAAAAAGGCAGTTGGACTGTTAACAACCAGGAAAATCGTAAAACACTTGACAATTATTTCGAAAAACTATTAAACTATCCAGAACCAACGAATTCCAACCTCAGCAAACTATCAAAACCAAGTGTTACTCCAAAAAAATCTAACGAAATTGAAATTATTATTGTACATCTGTGGATTTAAGGGATAGGAAATAATAACTTAACCCTGATTAAGGAAACATTAACACTAGTTCTAAAGTTAAATTAATGGAAGAAATTACTGAATCATTTGATATAAAGACTAGTAGACTCTCTCCTGGCTGTTTAAAGAAATGGTAAGTACAGAATGGCAAGAGCAAAAGTCCAGTCAAAATAGAGGTCAATCCATCAAGTTAGGTAGAAGTTACATTAAAGTAGACTACCTCACCATTGCAGATGATCTGGCAGTTTTAACTACAGATATTACCACAACCCAAAAACAAATTAAAATTCTTAAAGAAGTTGTAGAAAAAGGACTATAAATATCATAGAAAAAATGGAATATATGAACTGCATTACACTAACACCAAAGTTCTTGAACAAGATATATGGAAAAATAAAGGGTTTCTCAGTTTAAATACTTGAGGGAAATAACACAAGAAAGCGGCCTGGAAAAAGGATGCAAACAAAAGTTTTATCAAAAAATGGCAACTGTGTTCAGATTAACACAAAATATTAATAATAAAATATCAGTTTCATGATATGAGTATTATAGAAGAAAAATTCCTAGCTTTGTGTGTGTGTGTGTGTGTGTGTGTGTTTGTTGGTGTGTTTGTTTACCTATCCTTTTTCCCCAAAGGTCAGTCTTTCCTCTCCCGGGATTGGAATGACTGCTAACCCGCTTCTTTAAACCCAAATCTTTTCCTTTCCCCCCTCCTTCCCTACTCCGCCTGAAGAAGCTACAAGATTGCGAGACCTTGCTTTGTGTGTGTGTGTGTGTGTGTGTGTGTGTGTGTGTGTGTGTGTGTGTGTGTGTGTGTGTGTGTGTGTTATTTATGTTTGCTGTCACATACCTGTGCTCCTTCGCCTGGTAAGTAAACTTCATCTATTTTTTAAAATAGCTTTCCAAATTCAGTAAAGTCTGGCATTACAGCACTGAAATCAAACCTGAATGTCTTTATGGAGCAGAAACTTTAATTTTAAATATGTGGAGGGAAATTGAAGAAATTCAGAAGAAAGAGAGATTATTAGGAAAAAATTAGATTCAAAATTATTGATACAGAAATTTACAAGCTGAAAAGTAATAAGAAAATAGAGGGTCAATCTGTATGACTGGTCCATTGAGGGTTGCTTGATGATTTTTAAATATTCTTATTTTTTTAATATGTAATTACCCTATAATTGAGAAGATTGAAAAGGTTTTTAATTGTTTTATCATGCACTGAAACTGAATGGAGGCCATTTTTATTTGTAAGCATGAGATGATTTTTCAGTTTGGAGATGTTGGCGATAATTTATTTGATCCTCTCTACTCAGGTTCAAGGTACGACATTACAATTGACATTATTGTTTTTAGAAAAGTCTCCTCTACAACATTTTTGTTACACAAAATACCTTAAATTAAAGAATAACCTTTAAAAATGACATCCAAAGATTGGTATCCAAAATTTCAAAAACCCACATTTTAGGTCCAAAAATAACAACTAAGTCAACTGATTTATCACATCCGTGTTTTTCTCTAGTTAGATAACATGAACTACTAGTCTTATATAGAGAAAGAACACTTACAGATGTTTCCTCAATTTTTTTATGAATTTTTGAAATTTTAAAATTTTAACTTTTAATAAGTCTGGAATTTGTTGTCTCTGGCAGGACAGGATGTAAAAAATCTGATTTTTGCTCAGCACAACATTGATATTTGACTCTGAACAAAGATAGGTATTATTTTTTTTAATGAGGTTATTGAACTTCAGGTACTGTACTACATACAAAACGGGAAACATCACTAAAATAAAAATTTATATTATTTTGACAATTTGAAAATAAATATTTTCAGTTAACATATTTTCAAGATAAGACATTTCCTAAATCCTGCTGGTGATTTTTTTTTTCATTCATTGGTTTTGTTAACTCAAAACCAACTGTTGCCTCCCAGCCTAACCTAAACTTCAGTCTGTTACCACTACCAAGATTTCAGGGGAAGAGAGGAGGTGGGGGGTGAATATGAGAACCTTAGCACAAAGATCATTACCACTAATTTTAGCAACAGATTATTCTACTTTTTATTTTTTGGAGTACATACTAATAGCAGTGAATTACTATTCTAAGTGTTTTGAGAGTGATAAATATTTGTACCTACACGACACAATATGGGTTCTAAATTATTAATTAACTCAGTTGGTTGAGAATTCCATATGCCTTGTTCTTAAAGGATGTTGTTTAACATTTTGTGTGAGGAAAAAATGTATGAACTATAACAAGATTTCATGTAAAAGAAAAAAGAAAGAAAGAAAGTGAATGTGATGATGGAAATATTGTGTGTTCACGAGAAGAGTATCAAATTGATTGAAGTAGAAGTTGTCTGTATAGTTTGAGGGAATTGTAAACACCCCCACGGCCCACACTCACTAGACAGCCAATTGCAAAAATAACGCTTGAAATCACTCACTTCTATTATTCTATAATGCGCCCAAATGAAGACACCAATATCAGACATATAAACACCAGTATATAGACGTACTTGGCCCAAGAATCGTAGACTGGTTAATATCATGGGCTGCTGACAATGGCGGCGGCACTATAATCAGCAAGCACACCATAGTTTCCAGCATGGTTCCCCCATAGCTAAACACCACGTTCACAAAGTGAACTTCTCACTCATGTCCATTACTAACAAAAAGTGAAAATATTACTGTGAAATAATGATCTATAAAACCAACAGGCCAGTATTAATACTTAATACATACATGATACCAGCACCACCAATACAATTAATCACTCACTCATTGAAAGTCAAGAATGCAACCAAACAACTGTAATTAAAAAATTTTAAAAATATGTTTTGATTACTTTGTTCTTGACACTATTGCTGTGTAAATATTACACTTAGTTAATAACTCTTTTTAGGTTTACTTATTTTCATCTTAGTGTGTAAGATATAGCTAGGTGTAAGCCTTATTCAAGACTAAATTTAAATGTTAGTATTTTGGGTTGAGCAAAGGTAGATGCTTTCAGTATACGTAATACTTAGTAACACTGACATCTGAAATGCTGTTAGTTCACTTACCTAATTGCTCAAAACAGATTTTAGGTAAAATAAGTCTTGTGTACACCACCCACTTATGTTGGATGTTATTCACAGCCTAGAAATTTTTAATACGGTCAGTCAGATGGGTTGTTGTGAAAGGTAAATTATTTTCTGAAGAAATAAGCTGTGTATTTTGAGAAATTTATCTTTGGATCACAAATCATCTGTACAAATGTCTTTATTTTCCAGTGAAAGTGAAGTGGGGTAAAGAGACATACACTGATGTTGAAGTCAACACAGATGAAGATCCCCTGGTGTTCAAAGCACAGATATTTGCTTTGACAGGTGTTCAGCCTGAAAGACAAAAAGTGATGGTGAAAGGCACAACATTAAAAGACAGTGACTGGGGAAATATGAAATTAAGAGATGTAAGTTTTCATGTACTGTGAAGGATTTTGAGATTTGTGGTGTATTATTTACATTAATTGTGATGTACAAAATCTGTATTGTATTAAATTAACAAATGTTTCTATTTAAATTGTGTTTCATTTACTATAGGGTGCAACTGTGTTGTTAATGGGCAGTAAAGAAGAAGATGTTCCAGTAGAACCTACAGAAAAACCATTGTTTGTAGAAGATATGAATGAGAGTGAACTAGCATCTGCAGTAAGTATGCAGTATATTTTATAATCCTCATGGATATTCTTTGTACAAAGGTAAAAGCCTTGATTTGATAGCTTTATTTGGAATTTAAATATTTGTTTTGAAAATAACTTACATTTATTCCAGCTGTATAATATAGCAGTAGTTTTATGTGAAATATACATTATGGACATATGCATGAACTGATGCTGAATAAGGCTAGTTAGGCTAGTCAAATTCAGGGAACAGTATAGTATAGGTTCACAAATTTTGTATAGTGCTAGAAGAGAGTGCAGTGCAAAATGTCCTAAAAGTCCTGACTGATGTATGTGAACATCATGGTGTGCAGAGGATAGCAAGTTAATTTTTTATGTTTCTCTGGAATAACTCAAAACTACAGCCTGCAG
This sequence comes from Locusta migratoria, assembly GCA_026315105.1. Classification (NCBI taxonomy): domain Eukaryota; kingdom Metazoa; phylum Arthropoda; class Insecta; order Orthoptera; family Acrididae; genus Locusta; species Locusta migratoria. The sequence goes on along the minus strand of CM048748.1, from coordinate 27,739,200 downwards.
CGTAAATGTTTCCCAGTACAAAATTGAACTGCACTAAATTTCTTACAGTGCATGTAACTCAACTAATTGCAATTGATGTGACAAAGCCTTTAGAACAAAGATGGTGCAATTCTTAGTGAGAACAAACTGTTTCTGAAGAGCTTGATGTCAGAAGGGTTTAAATTTCTAATATCTCGCATTAAATCTTTGGTAATAGTGGTTTGACAACCATTACTTTTGATTTAAACTTCTTTAGGTGTTAGGTAAATTATATTGAGAGTGAGAGTGTGCAATGGAATTCTACAATTGAGGATCAATTGACTCTCAATCAAAACTTAATACTTTGATGACCCACCAGTATTAGACATTTCACTGGTACATTTGTGTGTGATGTAACTTAAAGGGTAAAACACTCTAAAAAGAAGCTTCAAGGTTAGTGTATCATATTTAGTTTAATTCTTTCATAGATTGCCAATTATGCACCAACAATTGCAAAAGTATAATTACCTTCAGAGAATTAATGGAAAGTGAAAACAACAAATCAGAAGTTATGTGCAGACAGGCAGTGACCTGGTAAAGAATTCTGCATTGCCATCTTCTACAGTCCTTCGTTGTGTTTTTCTGCCTACCCACATACTCTAAAATCTTGACAGAAATATTTTTCACAAGCAAGAGTATAAATGTGATTGCTTGTCATTTGACACTCAGCTAATAAAATTGTACTATTATCTTCATGTCACACTAAAGACTCAAATGATTGTTAAATATGCTCAAGGGGGGGGGAGACAGATATTTTTGAAAATCAAAAGTTATTCAATTAGGTTCATGCCCCAATCGAAAATCTTAATACATTGATTCAAAAGAGCAAAGTGTTTTATAAAGCAGAATAAATGATAGGCCTTACCACCATTCTCATAACAACTGTGTCATCACATAAAATTTTAATATAGGCAAACTTAATTTACAAAACACAGGAAAAGAAAATCAAGATTCTCGTTGACTGTATGCACCTAAACTGTTGTGTGGCAGTTCTTACTTCACATCAGTCAGCACGCCACTATCAACATCTACACTTCATGAGAAAATCGGTGACATCGTAAGTGCATTTTAATCCAGGGAAGTTCTACATTGGTATGCAACATGTTTATCTGCCAAAGGATCAATAAATTTTATAGCTCGAAGGGATAGTAGTTTATTTTTTCAGTAATACAAGAATTTGTTGATAGGACAAAAATGTAGAGTTATCTGGAAAAAATTAAATTTTTAACGAGGAAATCTGGCAAAAAATCCAGGAATTACTTTTTCTTTTATCCCCCTCCCTTGTAAGAAAAGTTCTTGGTTTTCTTGCCACATCAAATATGGGCAAGATCACAAGATTTAGACTGTAACATTCATACTCTTTGGCAGTGGTAAAACTTACTGCCATAAATGGAGGCTTAAGTTTTATAATCAGATGACAACTTCTTATTGGATAGTTTTATGTCTTAACAATAACAACATGTACATATGTGGCTCTTTAAATTCATTGATTTTACTAGCATAGTTTAATCCCACATTGATAGCAGTGCCACCTCTCGAGAGGTGGTAAACTGCGAGAAGTTCTGGAAGTCACTATCTGTGCTTTTTTCTTCTCCAATCCATGCTTCCTTGCATTGTTGAATACGTATGCAGAGTCTCTATTAATATTTTGGAATAACCGAATTTCAACTGCCTCCCTAATGACAGAGTCCCAATAGTTTGAAGCATGAGCGTGTATTCTTGTTTCTTGAAACAGGCTATTATGTTTCACAGTCAATGCTCAACCACCAATTTTTTCTAAATTCCTGTATTTCAGGCGAAACTGGTGCTATAAGCAGTGTTCAGCATTAATTCTTATAGGCTGTCCTATGTAAATTTTGCCACATTGGCAAAGAATGCTGTAAATTCTCAATATTCTCAGGTTGAAGTTGTCTGTTACAGGTGGAATCATTTCTTTTTGTTATGGGGACAATACTGGTCTGAATCCAAACCTGCTTAGGACTCACAATTCTCAGTAGTTATGGCACCACAGAATTGAAGGCACACAGTGTCTTCTTGAATGTTTTTAGAATCTCTGCCAGTGGCAGAGATTGTCAGTGGAGTGGGGCAAGTGGTTCAACACTTTCCTGAAGGAGCACCATATGATTTAAGTCTTGTCACTAGTCCAGGCATGCCAAGTATTACAATTTGTCTGTAATATCACAATTTCTAGGCAAAATTTACAATTTTATTGGAGCCTGTGTTAAAATTATGGAATTTGCTATTTGATTTATTTTAGTAGATTGGCAACATAGTCTTTTGTTGGGTTATTTTATGAACCATTATAGTTTCAGAAATAACGCGTTACCTTATCCTTTTATCATCAATTTTGTGTGAACAACATAATAAACACAAGCATTGAAGTGCAGTCTCTATAACTTCAGTACTGCGGATGTGTAAACTTGTTGTTAGATTGTGATTTGGTGTACTGATGGTCACACTGTTATGTCATTAATGAGTGTAAATCAGTTATTGAGCAGCCCTTAAATTAACTCACTCTTTTTAGTTAGTTTTGGACATAGGTAAATGAATGTAAAGGTCATTGTTATAGTTTCTTTTACTCTGCCAGAAGCACATTTATTTTTTATAGGTGCTTTCTTGCGTCTTAACAATTTAAGTACCAAATGGAAATTTTTACTGTCAATTTTTTAAATAAAATCCAGGTTAGCATCCTTTTACATCCCACCGCATCCTTCCCAATCTTTGCCTCATTACAGATAGCTTCTTTTCAAAATTGGCATCTCTGTTAATCAGAGTTTAGCAACAGCCAAGCTTCCAAATTCCAATATAAGCAGAGTGGAGAAACTGGCATGGAAATCATTGGAGGAGGATAACAAGTTAGGTGTTTTGCATTATGAGAAAGGGAATGCTACAGTTATCCTCAGTGCTGCCAATTATCACAAGAAAATGGTCTTACAGTAGGAGTTCTCATATGGTATACCATACTACCCCTTAGCAGTCTGTCTAAGGTGCATAACAGTGGGATCTCATTGAGACTTATTGTTATTGATGTTGGGTTTCCCAATAGTCGGTTGCCACCTATATCATGAATTGGTCTCTTTATGAAGGTACCAGTGGAAGATACATTACGACTCTTGGATGATCATTTATCTCCTGAAAGTTTGAAGTTTTTTCAGCACATTCTCCTTTTATACAGTGGAAATTATTATAAAATGACAGATGGAACAGCAATTAGCAACTTCACCACCTGTTGCAACTTTTTCATGGAGAACTTTCAAGAACAAACATGGAACAGTGTTTCTTTTTGTCCTTTTTCAGGTATGTTGATGCATTTTAATTTGTCCACATGGGAATGAGCACTTGCGTCAGTTTGTTAATCACTAGAGTGGCTTACACCTAACATAAGTTTTACTGTGGAAGTAGAAAAGATTGGGAAGATACCCTTGATCAAATAAAAATCAGATGGATGTCTTGGACACTCTGCATACAGAAAACAGACATACAGACCTGTATTTTAACGTGCGTAGTTTCTGTTGTCCAACTCGGAAGAAGAATATTCTGAACAGACTGGTGCACAGAGGGAGAATTGTCAGACAAAAACACTTTGTGCAGCTTCCATTCTGCGGTGCCTGTTAGTCCTCAATAAGCAAGGAATCGGAGCAGTCATTCCCCCCCCCCCCCTTTAAGAAAATTAAAGAATTGAGACAACCTGTCAGAGACAACCTCGGCCTGAGAGTGCTAGGAATTCACAACATTTCTTGCTAATGTGGTAAAAACTTTCCAAGTACTGCATCAAGCATTGGCACACCTGAAATACTGGCTTGTAGAAAGATCTGTGGCGGTTGAGCAGAATCTGTTAAATAAAAATAATAATCTGCCTGAAGAAATGAAATACTGGTTCACATTTCAAATTATTGGGCCTCTGTCATAAGGGCGGTGGTTGAAATCCCGTTATGAGAAAATAAAATTAATAGAGATTGTGGAAATACTCAGCAATGTGTGGAAGCACGCATTAGAGAAGGTGGAAGCACAGAGGGTTACTTCCAGAACTTCTTGCAGTTTACCACCTGTTGCGAAGGGTGGTCCTGCTGCAACATGGGATAGTGCGCGCTAACAAAATCTAAAAGTTTAGAGGGAGCCACCTACATACACACTGATACTGTCATAATGTAAACCAGCCAATGAGAAACAGTCATCTGGTTCTGCAGAATCTGTCTGTCTTCACTTCTTTGTTTGCGTCCTAATAGGTAAAGAATCTTTTTTGTCAATTAAGTGGATATTCTTTGTAGACATTGTTAAATGTTTAATAATAGTCCACCACAATCAATAACTTAAGAGGAGATTAAAGCAGAAATTTGATGTGGCTGATACATATGAAGCAGATCAGTGAGGTGAAATGTCATAAGTAGAACCTTAAGTATGTTCTCCCTCCATCCCCATGGCTTCAACTTATAGTAACCATGTGAATAAATTAATCCTTACAGAGGTATGCTTTGTAAAACAATCTCAAGGAACCTCTAGTCCCTGCACCTGTCTTGAGAGTCAGAATTCTCCTGTGGCATCTACTGATAAAAGGGCTCTCTTTAGGGATCCCTCTCCAAAAAAAATCTACAGACCAATGACCTGATAACCACAGCCTGAACTCATAATTTTCTTAGATGGTGTTTCGCCTCGACCACCACCACCAGTGACATCATGAGACACAACCTATTACCCTTGTCCGATTCATGTCTAAACTGGACATCATTAATTCCATAGAATTATGATGGATACTATTACCAACTACCATAACTGAATAAACTTAATAGCAAGGTGCTGCGTATAGTGCTGGTTATCCAAAAATCAACGTAAGGAAGATGTGGAGATACTGCAGCCATATTTATTTGTGAGATTACTCATTCACAGATTACATTACTGAAACTGCACCCCTATGTGAAATAAAGGAGGAGATGAAACAGTATTCCGCCACTACTAGCTGTAACTGCAGCTACATGCCACAGCATTTAATCAAAGGGGTTGTGAATTTTTTGTTGGTGTATAAAAATCTATGCCGTTTCTGTATACTGCCAAATTGATCTGGTATATCAATGGTCATCTATCCTGAGCCAGTCATTCTGTAATCATTGGCCAGATGTTTCTGATAGGCAAGAAATTCTGAAATCTGACAGGCTAAGACAGCAATACAATCCACTGCCACTTTTGGTCGTGCCTTATGCTGTTGCAATGTGGCTGTTGGCAAGCTCCGAAGATACTCCAGGACATCTGGTTACAACTCTAGTTAGTGTACAGGAAATGTGTACTGTGGTGATGTGGAAGTGGAATGAAATACCACCCCAAACTGTAATACCAGGAGCAGGACAGAATGGAACTACATAAGGTAACAGTTTAATATTCTCTCACCATGGTGTCACCAGACACTAATTCAGCTGTTTTGGTGGTGCAGGTGGAAAAGGGATTGGAAGAACACTGCTTTCTGTGCCAGCAGATCCCAGTTGGACTCCCTCCTCACCCAGTACACTACCAGCCGGGATACACATCTTAAGTGTTGAAGCCTGTTGACTTAAAAGACGTTTGGGGTTCACTGACAACCATATAGCAACAGGGTAGTGTGCGACCACACATGGCATGCAATGTTCCAGACTTCTGCCTGAACTGCTGATCAGCTTTAGCAATATATGGAAGCAGATTGGGCTGTTGTATCCCAGCAATATATCTATAGGTTCTTTGATTCAATACCAAGGCGTGTAGTGGTGGCTATAGCCAGCAACTGTGGTAACACTCAATACTAATTTCATCACTTCACATTGGGCTGTATTTTTGGTAATTTGGAAGAAGCCTTGCACCTCGAACTGACGGTCTAATATCGATAGTGGCTTACTATTGATAATTGTCTGCTCAGACATGTGAAAATCCGAACATTATTGTTGTGTGCGTTCTCACAATGAGGTAAGCTGTACTCTCAGGTTCCTGTGTAACAACATCCTTTAAAATCATGTCTTTTTCATTAGGAAATAGTACAGTACTACTGTCACTCTCAGACATCTGCAGTCTAGCTTGCTAAAATAAACTTTAGTGCAACCAATGTTGTCTTCTAAAAAGTTGCAAAAACCTAATGTTGCAATAATTTTGATCTCACACAGGATAATGTTTATGAATATTTTAGTTTCTTACAGGTCGAAGAAACACACAATCTTTGTTACCTGTTTTATGTTAATGTATATCTTTGGCATCTATAGTTTCATGCTCAAATTTCGAGATGCATATATTTGATGTCTTTGTAATGTACTGTTTTTCGTGAAACTTCATTTACTTGTGAATTTAATATTGAAAATATGAGCAGTTCTAGTGCAATCTGTCATTTCCTGGCGTAGTTAAATACAGTGTAAGGAGGTAGTTCTGTGGATAATATGTAACTGTTTCTTGTCCACACATTTGAAACTGTAAATTCTGCTTTCATGTAAATACTGTTCTTTAACTTCGTGATAATCATAATAAATGTATCACATCAAAGAATACATCTGGTATTAGTTAATAGGACGTTTGCACACTTAAATATACTGCAGAATATTCACACCTCTTCATTTTCATTTATAAGAATTAATTTATTAATTATGTGGTAAATTATTTGTTGCATGGTATAACAGCAAAGTCAGGCTGATGCTACATTTGTAAAGTGACCTGTTTTGCAAACAGTTAAATTTCCTGCTTGAGAATCATTGGTATTGACACACATTGGCATTTTCCTTCTTTTCAGCTTGACTTGCCTGCAGGGCTGACTAATCTTGGCAATACTTGTTACATGAATGCGACAGTGCAATGCCTCAAGACTGTTCCTGAGCTTAGAGAGGCACTGAGGGACTTCAAGGGAGGTTTGTATTCCTTTTTTCTCTTTTTATTTTGAAAACAATTGACTTACTACATATGCTTACCTCTCATACACTTTTTATGTTAACACAACAACAACAACAACAATGGATGGTTCTGTAAGGAATTTAACACTATTCATGACACATTATCTCCTAATTCTGAAATGGATTGTTTTATAATCCTTCATGACTGCTTTAACAATAAAACAACCCTGTAGTACTGTACTATATGTTAATGTATATTGATGAATGTTTTGTTCTGTCCCCTTAGTTGTTTTTAGGTTTTTCAAATTGTAAAGTGATACATAATTTGGTGTGGCTATCTTGCACAACAGGTTTAAATATCAAATATAATCAGCTTTTCTGCCTTATGCTGACTGCAATTAAAGATAAAGTTACAGCAAATTCCTTTTGCTGCTTACCTACAAAGCATTTTCTGTGATTCTATAAATATGGATACACAGGTTTTCTATTTAGATTAGAAACAGTATTTATAAAGTATGCAGAGAAATGTCTTTGTTTGCCTATCTTATTTACTTGTTCTGGGTCCTACTGCTTTTCCCTGTATTGTTCGATGAGGTCATTGTCTACTGGAATGACAATATAAATGAGGGGTGCTCAAATGAAAGAGCACATAACGACATTGTGTGTATAATTGAAGTATTTAATTGGAGAAATCAACAGAGGCCTTGAGCACAACTGTCCCACTGTGTAACAAGCCAAAGGATTCCCTGTTCCCAGAATTTCTGTGTCTGTGACAAGAGAGAGTCCTCTACTGTGTCCTTCAGTTCATTGTCAGAGTTCAAGTGCTTCCCTTTGAGACATCTTCTTAACGTATCAAATAGCTGGAAGTCGCAAGCCACATGTCCAAGCTGCATGGCGGATTCTCAAGCTGCTCCCACTTGAACCTGGCCAGTACACTTTGTGTGTCCCTAGAGCTGTGGAGACGCATGTTATCATGGAGCAGAACCACTCCCTCTGTGAGCAGCCCTTACCATTTGCTCTCGATGGGCTTGCGTAAGCTATGGGCTGTCGCACAGTACACATCACTGTCAATGGTTTTTCCGTGCTTGAGGAATTCAATGAGTATTGGCTGTCAAAAAAGACGGTGAGCATCACCTTACCTGCTGAGGGCACAGTCCTGAATTTTTTATAGGGAGGTGACAACGCATACTTCGCGCCCTTGCATGCTGCACTACATTATCCCAAAGCGGCTTATTCAAATTTCCACCATACCCACCTTTCAGCACCTCTTCTTTCATAAAAACTCACCAATGCAACAAATATATTAAGTAGAGCAGCTATCAGTGACTTCTCTCTCTCTCGCTCTTAAACGCTGTTTCATTCCTATATTCGAAATTTTAATTCTTATCATTACTGCTTTAATCTTTCATTTGTCTCACCTGTTCAATGGAAAGCAGCCATTGAATTGAACTACAATAAACTTGTACATCCGTGCTCCACAAGTCACAGTGTATTGTAGAGATCATCTCACTATTTCAGTCGTGTGTGGATTGACAGGGGAGGGGAACTATAGGTATGCCTATATGTGGGCTGTAAAGTCTGTAGTTTTATTCTCATTGGCTATTTGATTGAATACATTGCTTGATTTTTCAAGAAAACGTATGCTTGCAGAACTTAGACTGAAGCACCGTGAGGCAGAATGTATCTCCTGCAGTGTCTGCAATAGGAATTTGTCAGTTGTCCCCACAATGCTTTCTTGCTTACTAAATGACCCTGTAACAAAACTTACTGTTCTCTGGTGTATCTTCTCTATCTACCCTAGCTATTACGAATCCCACAGTAATCAGCAAATAGCCATTGAATCATTGTTTGTTAAGCCACTTCCTTTGTTGATGGAAGACACACTCTGAGAATTCTTTCTTTGAATCTGCCTTACCTGCAATAAATTTTTGGTGGTCATTCCACTTCAGAATGCTTCTAATACCTACTTGTGGGTATTTTATGGAAATACAGTAAAACTTGCTCAAAATGGAATCACCTGGGGCTAAGATAATTTTCTGAATTTTCCGATTACACAAAACTCATTGGGCTACACAGAATTTATCAATTACCATGCACAGAAGTACAGTCTAAATTTAATTATGCACATCTTTACATACTTTCACTGCAGCATAGTAGATGTTATTTGCTGAATATTGTATAATGGAACATTGGACTGTTATATTGATAGATAAATAACATTTCTACATGTTTATTCCAACTTTAAATTTATTTATTCTTCTATGTGCATGCTTAATTCAGTATTGTTTCCATGTTTATCCATTTTTCCATGCAATTTTTTGCACTATACAATAGTTCCAACAATGTGGGAGAATTTGTGTGCGCTCCAAATTGCATAAAATTGTTTATAAATTTTTCTAGAGACATCGGTTTGCTCCTCGTCTTTTTATCTTCCTCATTAAACTCTTCTTACTGATTTCTATTAAATCTGTCACTGAACTGGCAGTATACAGTCATCTGTGCTACACAAAATCTTTCACATTTCAATTAATTCAGCAATTGTTGCTGCATTTTCCTGAGCTTCGATGGTTACAGTAGTGTCTTGTTCTTGACCACCAAACCCTGCTTTATTGAAGCACTTTTTGACAGTTTTAGGCTTTGTATCCTTCACTGCCTACCCAATCTAATGTACTGCATCTAGAACAGAAACTGATTGTGCAAAAGCAAACACACTTTAGGCTTCTTCAGCAAGAATAAGTGATTGTATGATTAATAGTCTATAGTGAGACTTGAATGTGTAAATCACCCCTTGATCCATTGGTTGTGTGGGGCTGGTTGAACCTTGTTGGAACCAAGCCAATTTAAAGTTTGACAACTTCACATGTGGGTGAATTGTTGCATTGTCCAGGAGTAGGACAACTTGGTGATTTCCTTTTTTAATTTATGACTTGAAAAAGCCTAGCCATTCTTCCATAAATTCACTCACCATCCATGCCTTCTTATTGCTTTGCCATGTGACTGGAAGCTTACAGACATCTATGTTATTGAAACAATTCAGTTTTTTCACCTTTCCATTGCAAGTCGCTTCTCCGTTTCACCTAACTTGTTTCCATACTGCAACACAGTGAGTCTTTCATAGAAAATTTTCCTGCTGGTTCACTTTCCACCTCAAATTGCTAGCAGGTTTGAAGTCAAGGCACAATAACACAGTCCCCTTACATTGGCATTGAACACCTTTCGGATCATAATCCACAATGAAGTTGTACAGTTTTGTCTTCCCCTTCCATTATAACTACACTTTCCTCTTCATCCTTAGCTTCCCCACACACTTCATTCCTCACAATGTTGTGCCTAGTTTTGAAACTGCCCAGCCATCCTGTGGATGCCTTGAACTCTTTATTTCAATTTCTTTAGTATCTTTAAGAGTCTCATACTGCAACATAGGTCCAGAGAAAGATATTTTCTTTGATCATACTCTGACAAACCACTCCCATAGAATTTTGTTAATTTCTTCATTTCCAGTCTTCTTTGCTTTTCTTTTCATCTGTCCATTTCCTTTCATCCATTCTTTTCATATCTTAGCCTTGTTTCTTAAAGTCTCATTAATATGTGATTTACCGCACATAAAATGCAATACAATTTTGTGCACAAACAGTTTGTTTCTTACTTGTCTTGATTACCTTAATCTTTTCATTAAGTCATGCTATTTTTTGACATTATGTTAACTTACAATATCACTTAAAGAGCTACTAGCCAACTGAAACTGGCAGAACCAGTCGAGAAAACCCTCATTTAACAAAACAGTACAGACTTCTTTAAATGTACACATTGCGGTAGATCATTCACAGATGTGCAACAATGTCATGTATGAACTGGCATGGGCCAGTAATCAGAGAAAATGAGAAAGCTGACAAATAGAGCACTCTGCTATCTTTGATGTACTGTACCAACACTAAGGTAATATTCGATTAATGATGAACATTTTCCTCAGATATGATAAATATTGTTGAAACGAGATAGAATGGCTGGCCAGTACTTACCTTTGTGCTGTACTGCCGATAGTAACACAAATGAAGAAACAGAAAAAAGGGAACAAAAAGGACAAGTGTGGACGCCAGAGATACTGGCAGTATCTCTGACGTCCACACTTCGAAACACCACCTTCATGACATAGGTCGTGAACTACCTTTCCCTTCTGTTCCCATCCTTTCTTCTTCCCTTCTCTCCAATCTGATAAAGGAACTGTGTTCCAAAAGCTTGCCTTTTTTGTTCCCTTTTTTCTGTTTCTTCATTTGTGTTACTATCGGCGGTACAGCACAAAGGTATGTACTGGCCAGCCATTCTATCTCGTTTCAACAATATGTACCAACACTAAGAGTGATTTCTTATTGCACAGAGTGGTGCCATTTGATATTCACACCTGCTGCCCTGGACATTTTTTCTTGGTTTTGCAGTGCTTATCAGCAGTATTAGAAGTAACGTCATTCTAGAGTCATGAATAAGAAGTAATGTAGATTGTATCACTGCTGTACTGTTCAAGCTCTTTTCCATATTATACATTGAATTATTAAGTAATGTATTGGAAATTTGCTTTCCATTTCACTGTTAGGCATATTCCACTTCCCTTAGGAGCTCTGCATTGACTTGCTGAGTACGGGCTTGGTGAACCCGGGGTTCTGAGCTGTGGGCTGTGTCGCGCCAACAGTCCGCTACACCATAAGCTCTGTGCGTGCTTCAGCAACCCTCGTTCGGCGCGACGGTGGAATGTTGTAGGTTTCAGAGACCGGGGATCTTGGCTTAATTGTCCGGGTTGCAAGGACGGTACAAACCTCTATAAAAAAATTAAAAAAACTCAATCTCAAGGTGTGCTACCTGCCGAGGAGATGCATGGCTGTTGAGGTTGAACAGTCGCTAGTGAGCAATCTCTGAGTAACCTGCAACACCTCAGTTGTATAAGGCTTACCAGGCCTACTCTGTCAAGCGAGGCTCTGCCTGGCCATAAACTATGCCAATGGCATCTCTAAGCGAGGAAAATCAAATTTCAATACCACAAAATATGAACCCTGATTGTTTCCTTCCCTTGGTACATCACGGGAGGCATATCGGGCTAAAAATAGGGATGAGTTATACTCTCCAAAATATCTCGTATGCAGCAGAACAGATGGGGAAAGTTTCATGACGACAAAACCTCTTTTCTTCGTAGAAAATCTGGAGGATAAGAATGGTGAAGTCGCGGGAATGTCTAAGATGAGGAGTGGTTCACTTTAGAAGCTGCATCATCCGTTCGGTCGAAAGCATTGCTTGCTTGCGACAAGCTAGGTGATACCCTGTAAGCATAACACCCCACAAATCACTGAACATGGTCCAAGGTCTGATTTACCACAGAGACCTTCTTCTACAGTCTGATGACGAGTTACGCGCCAAGTTAGAGCGTCCACTTTGTCCAGCGCATGTATAGGGGTCCGAAGGATTGTATGGTTGCCGCCAATGCGTTAGTCTTGGCCTTTGACGGCAATACATTGCCCAAAAAGGTCATGATTGACCAGTGCAACCTAAAGCCTTACATCCCTTCTCCCTATGCGATGCTTCAAATGTTGGAAATTTGGGCATATGTAATCCCGCTGCACCTCTAGCCCCATATGTAGGGAATGCAGGCATCCATCCCATCCAGACGCTCCGTGTACTCCCCTGCCAATATGTGTCATCTGTGGCAGCACCATCCACCCTGTTCACCAGACTGTACCTAGAGGCCGTCAAACGCGGCCTGGCTCCCGCTCGTTCCCGCCAACGAGAGCGGCTGGCGAGACCGCTGCACCCGGGAGCCGGCAGTGCCGATAACAGTCTCAGGAGCGAGGCGACTCGGTACTCCCATCTGGCATGTAGAACAGATGATAGCAGTGCGCATGCGCACAGTCTCTCCCCCCCCTCCCCCCCCACACCACACACACCGTAATTATTGTGCCCGTCTGGCACACGTTTACATTTTATAACGCTGCAATCGCAGTGCCAGCCAGTCTGAGATGGAAGAAAGGGGGAAAATCCAAGTTCAGATTTTCACGATGAAAATCCAAGTTCAGATTTTCACGATGAAAATCCAAGTTCAGATTTTCACGATGAAAATCCAAGTTCAGATTTTCACGATGAAAATCCAAGTTCAGATTTTCACGATGAAAATCCAAGTTCAGATTTTCACGATGAAAATCCAAGTTCAGATTTTCACGATGAAAATCCAAGTTCAGATTTTCACGATGAAAATCCAAGTTCAGATTTTCACGATGAAAATCCAAGTTCAGATTTTCACGATGAAAATCCAAGTTCAGATTTTCACGATGAAAATCCAAGTTCAGATTTTCACGATGAAAATCCAAGTTCAGATTTTCACGATGAAAATCCAAGTTCAGATTTTCACGATGAAAATCCAAGTTCAGATTTTCACGATGAAAATCCAAGTTCAGATTTTCACGATGAAAATCCAAGTTCAGATTTTCACGATGAAAATCCAAGTTCAGATTTTCACGATGAAAATCCAAGTTCAGATTTTCACGATGAAAATCCAAGTTCAGATTTTCACGATGAAAATCCAAGTTCAGATTTTCACGATGAAAATCCAAGTTCAGATTTTCACGATGAAAATCCAAGTTCAGATTTTCACGATGAAAATCCAAGTTCAGATTTTCACGATGAAAATCCAAGTTCAGATTTTCACGATGAAAATCCAAGTTCAGATTTTCACGATGAAAATCCAAGTTCAGATTTTCACGATGAAAATCCAAGTTCAGATTTTCACGATGAAAATCCAAGTTCAGATTTTCACGATGAAAATCCAAGTTCAGATTTTCACGATGAAAATCCAAGTTCAGATTTTCACGATGAAAATCCAAGTTCAGATTTTCACGATGAAAATCCAAGTTCAGATTTTCACGATGAAAATCCAAGTTCAGATTTTCACGATGAAAATCCAAGTTCAGATTTTCACGATGAAAATCCAAGTTCAGATTTTCACGATGAAAATCCAAGTTCAGATTTTCACGATGAAAATCCAAGTTCAGATTTTCACGATGAAAATCCAAGTTCAGATTTTCACGATGAAAATCCAAGTTCAGATTTTCACGATGAAAATCCAAGTTCAGATTTTCACGATGAAAATCCAAGTTCAGATTTTCACGATGAAAATCCAAGTTCAGATTTTCACGATGAAAATCCAAGTTCAGATTTTCACGATGAAAATCCAAGTTCAGATTTTCACGATGAAAATCCAAGTTCAGATTTTCACGATGAAAATCCAAGTTCAGATTTTCACGATGAAAATCCAAGTTCAGATTTTCACGATGAAAATCCAAGTTCAGATTTTCACGATGAAAATCCAAGTTCAGATTTTCACGATGAAAATCCAAGTTCAGATTTTCACGATGAAAATCCAAGTTCAGATTTTCACGATGAAAATCCAAGTTCAGATTTTCACGATGAAAATCCAAGTTCAGATTTTCACGATGAAAATCCAAGTTCAGATTTTCACGATGAAAATCCAAGTTCAGATTTTCACGATGAAAATCCAAGTTCAGATTTTCACGATGAAAATCCAAGTTCAGATTTTCACGATGAAAATCCAAGTTCAGATTTTCACGATGAAAATCCAAGTTCAGATTTTCACGATGAAAATCCAAGTTCAGATTTTCACGATGAAAATCCAAGTTCAGATTTTCACGATGAAAATCCAAGTTCAGATTTTCACGATGAAAATCCAAGTTCAGATTTTCACGATGAAAATCCAAGTTCAGATTTTCACGATGAAAATCCAAGTTCAGATTTTCACGATGAAAATCCAAGTTCAGATTTTCACGATGAAAATCCAAGTTCAGATTTTCACGATGAAAATCCAAGTTCAGATTTTCACGATGAAAATCCAAGTTCAGATTTTCACGATGAAAATCCAAGTTCAGATTTTCACGATGAAAATCCAAGTTCAGATTTTCACGATGAAAATCCAAGTTCAGATTTTCACGATGAAAATCCAAGTTCAGATTTTCACGATGAAAATCCAAGTTCAGATTTTCACGATGAAAATCCAAGTTCAGATTTTCACGATGAAAATCCAAGTTCAGATTTTCACGATGAAAATCCAAGTTCAGATTTTCACGATGAAAATCCAAGTTCAGATTTTCACGATGAAAATCCAAGTTCAGATTTTCACGATGAAAATCCAAGTTCAGATTTTCACGATGAAAATCCAAGTTCAGATTTTCACGATGAAAATCCAAGTTCAGATTTTCACGATGAAAATCCAAGTTCAGATTTTCACGATGAAAATCCAAGTTCAGATTTTCACGATGAAAATCCAAGTTCAGATTTTCACGATGAAAATCCAAGTTCAGATTTTCACGATGAAAATCCAAGTTCAGATTTTCACGATGAAAATCCAAGTTCAGATTTTCACGATGAAAAAAATGTTGACGGTATATAAGACCAATCCACAATGTTTTATCAGTCACATTTTTCGTTGCATGCTTTTTCTTGTCTGGATATTGCGAGTTATCTGAGTGGCGTCATGCCGCGACCTCAAGTCTACGAACTCAACGTGTGTTGAGCGTAGCGTGAAGCACTGCAGTGCCGAAAATTTTATTTGCTGGCCACGTATGTTGCTCTCTCATGAAGTGTTAACAATCCAGAAAATAACTATATACAATTTTTCATGGGTGGCGACCGATTACAATGGACAATGATCTGCTATCGTTTTACGTAAGGTAATACTTTCGAACTACAAGAGAAGAATAAATTAATGTAAACTGCGAATTTGATGGACCAAAATAAAATGTTCTGAAATTCTAGGTAATGATAATTGAAGTCGTAGATGGCAAACGGTAGAAGCCCAAAAATATACTTACATTTATTGATGCATCTACACCTAAGGTGACTATTACACTATTTATGCTTCTTTTAATTTTCACTTTTGTAGCTCTCGGAAAATATGCCACAAGGTGAAACAATTTATATACAGTGTCTCACATAAGAGTGCTATCCCTCACGCCCGAGACTAAAGTAGAAATGAACTAAGTAAAAAGGAATTCAGAACAGTAAAATTAAAGTCATTTAGTTATGTCCTAATAAGGAAGAGGTACTGCAACTTATGACCATGGGGGTACACGACATGTACTGGTTTTATGTGGGGCACAATGTACTAGGTTTCAATTCATTTCCACTTTCAAAGAATTCTACACGGTTCTCAGAATTTTTATTTATTTTGTTAGAAACCTGTCTGATGGGAACTGCTTTTCTATGAACACTTCCTGAATTCCCCTGATGACTATTTTCTTTGTCTCCATGGTACTTTCATTTCAATTTTTCTACTTTAAATGAAAGAAAAATGCACAGATTTAGTTTAGCCTCAGACACTGCAGTTCACTAAAGGACGAGAAGCTGGTGTCATTTTGTTTTTTCCTTCTTGGTGGGCTTGTGGCCAGCAACAAGGGATCGTCACCTATCGTCAGTGGAAGATTCAAGGAAATGCAGGGGTGACCAATAATGGTTCACTGCCATCTGATTCAAGCCACCCAACTGTTAATTGATTTTGTTATTTTATTACTATTGTTTGCACACTGTACTGACTTGTAGAATTATAAGCACATTAGAAATATGTGGTATGGACTCATCCCATTAATTTCGACCAACATTTAGGAGAGTTTTTTGTTTAGTGAACAACTAAGCATTTCTTAAATTTTTTATTCATATTAAAGAATTAATAGTAATAGAAGAAAAATAAATATATTTTCATAAGTGTAATTGAAAAAATATCTTTCAGAGAAGCTTTTGCTGAAAGCAGGCTGGAGACGTGTGATACTAGTGCTGCACAAGCAACAGCGTAGCCCAATCAGTTCGTGCCGGTGCCAACTCGCGCTGGGAATGTTAAACATATCAAATGTTCACGTAAGGAAAGACTCTCCTAAATGTTAGTCTAAATTCATGGGAGGAGTCCATTACCACCTGTTTCTTACTAGCTGAAAACCTGGCGTTGCTCGGGTATTTATTTATTTATTCCTGCCATTTTTCGGGTGTATATTCATTTGTATAAGGGCTGTATGTAAAATCTCTCGGGAATACAATTAGTAGTAAAGAAGTAATACATTAAAACTGGTGCGTGATGGGGCGGTTTTCCATGAACGTTATTGTTTATGTGCTCATATCTCGTGAACTACGTCTCGTACTGTCATACAATTTAGAAGGTACATTCAAGTATATGTGTGTGTAATGTCTGTAAGCTACAATTTGTAGTGTACAAATTATAAATTGTAACATCATACTGAATGCCATAGTTTACTCCATAAACAGCGGAAAAGTAGTAAGCGAGAAACTTTTTTCCTTTCATCATTTTGCTATGGGTGTCAGCGAGAAAAAGTATAATAGAGGTTTGAAATTATGTTTAAAGTTTGTTGCAAGTCGTTAAGTACTCTTATCCTCATATAGCGTATTTATAAAATCTTGCCGCATTATGTGGCAGTTTTCTGTGATTCCTATTGTTTACGACGTTATGTCTCCTGAACCATGTGTCGTATGTGGTTCGTACTTGTACGGCAATTGTGATCTCACGTAAAAAATGTGTGTACAGAATTTTAAATCGGTCCAGTAGTTTAGGAGGAGCTGCATTGTCGCTAAATGCAGCAGTTTTAGACACATTTCATTGTTTATAACGTCATATCTCAAGAACTATATATTGTCTGTGATTCTTACACTTATGGAGACCGTCCTCATCGATTGAAGCTTATGGGTACAAAATTTCATAGAGATTGGACCAAAACTGTAGATTTGTATGCAACACGTACAAATATACGGACACTCTGCTTTATATATTAGATGTGCATAAAATTCGACGAGACACTACAATGGGAGGACAATAGTCATAAAATAACAAAATCAATGAACTGTTAGCTGCCTTGTTGTAGTAGACGGCAATCGATCTTCGGCTGACAGTGGGTGGGGATTTCTTATTGCTGGGGACAAGCCGCCCCTTCCTCTGAGGCTAAATTAGACTAGCATATGTAGAAATTTCGAAAGTACCATCCTGCAGACAAAGAAAATTGTCTTCAAATGATTCAGCGAAATGTTCGTAGAAATGTTGTTCCTCTCAGACAGGTTCCTAAAAGCAACTTAGTTCATTCTTACTTTAATCTCAGATGTGAAGGTACCGCGTTTATGTGGGACAAGCGATGTACAACTTGTAGAAATTTTCAACAAGGAGTTGTAAAAAATATTTATTTATTGGCAGAGCTAGATTTTGACCACTGTGTGGTCATTATCAATGCTTAAAAAACGATTAAAACACATAAAACATCTCAACCTCCATGTTGGAGGCTGCTTTCGTACTGATCTGCCAATAAATAAATATTTTTATGACTGATTGCTGAAAATTTCTACAAGTCAAATACAGTCATTGAGCACAAGTTCCACCATGGAATCAAGCCCGATATACAACTATTTTCACCTCGTGGTACAACATTTTCTGAAAGCAACAACATTTTTTTTTTTTTTTTAAAGGTATATACTGTGTATTTGTGTAGATGGAACTATAAATATAAGTGTTTTGGACTTTTTAATCTTCAACTAAAAAGCCGTTAACTGTAACATCAGAAAATTTTATTTCAGTCCATCAACAGCAGAGTCTCAGTTTACATTAATTTGTTCTTATCTTCTAATTCCAAACACGAAATATATATATTCCAGGTGGTCAAAAAACCAGATGTATGCCACTCATAAAGTCGAGTAGATCTGATGTAAAACCATAGCAGATCGTTGTCCATTGGAATCAGTTGCAACCCAAGAAAATAGGTTCATAATTGTTTTCTGGTTACGGATCATTAACACATCACGAGAGACCGTCAAACATAGCCAGCAATTCAAATTTTTCGGCACTGCAGTGCTTCACGCTCCGCTCAACAGCCGCCGAGTTTGTAGGCTTGGGATCGCGGCATGACACCGCTCGGATAACTCGCAATTTTTTGTGAAAGGAGCTAAATGTCAGTGCGACTACCATTTCAAAAACATTTTTGTTCTTTTAGCTCCATTTCACTCGCTTTAATATATGGTCTAAAATGCAGAGAACAGTAAACTGCCCGCTATGTAACTTTTTCAATACACAATTTGTAAATAAAGTGCATATACTTGACAAATAGCATTATTTGAAAACTACTGTTATGAATTACGTAAAGGTGAATGTTTCATTCGAAATGTAAGATGTTTCACTACAATGTGTTCAAACATCAGATTTTTTAACTGCATACTTTCATCAAAATTGAGTGAGGAGCGTTATGGAAAACTCGGGCAGAATGAAAAGTAGACTTTTTATTTTTTCACAGGCAAGGCAAAGCCTGCAAGGAAATAATAATTTCATAAAATGATGTGGCGTGGTCTTGTGTACCATGAACAATTTTTACAACGTGAAAATTGAAAAACTGTATATTCCCCCTTTTTTCGTCTCGGCCTTGTCCGGCGCGCTGTGTGAACTCGCAGGCCGGTGGCATGTGCCGACTTGGCTGAGGCGGCTCAGCTCAGCCCGGCGGGCGCGGCGCGGACCCGGGACTCGGGAGCACCGTGACTCGCCCTGTCCCGAAGTGTCATTCTCTCGACAGTGTGACGTCATTGCTGCCCCTCTACCCACCGTCAGCCGTTGAGAGTGAGTCGTGAGCGCAGCGGGAAACGAGTGGCAGTGGTGGCCATTTTGACCGGCTCTAACTGTGCCATTCTCTGCAAAGAGTGTAAAATCATGGATATGAAGACCGTCGACAGTCTGACATACACCGAGGCAAGGAAACAATATTAAAGACTCCACCAAGTACCGCAGAAATTTCCTATGCGACAGTTAAGCCGTCGCCAGCCACCCTGACAACAATGGCACCAACAGTGTAACCATTTTCTGTGGGCCCTAATAGTCATCAAACTCTGCCTCCTCGAAGGTTGGGGGGGGGGGGCCTTCATTCATTGCCCTACCAGTACCATCGGTGGGGGCAACTTCACCCCCATCATCGGAGACACAAGTACCCATTCCCCAGCCGGAGAAGCAGGAGCCTTCCTCAGCCCCTCTCGATAAGGAGAAGTCTGTTGGGATGCTCCCTTCCCCAGTTTCGAAGAGTTGACTGGAGGACCCAAGCCAATCACTTGGAGATGCGCACACCACTGGTCGAAGGGCCTCCCGATCCTCATCGGCTCCTGAAACTTCAGAGAAGCCCTCCTAGTGGTCTAAACCAAAATAACAGCAGGAGGAAAAGCAAAAGAAAAAGCGATCTAAGAAAAAATCTCTTCTGACAGCACTTCCACCGTCGGTCTCTCAAACTTCTGCTTCTGAGATGGGTTGGAGATGCGAGCGTCCCCTGAGGTACTAGCACTCACCGACCTCCCAAAATTGATGGCTATTGATGCCACAAGTAATAAGGTGGTGGCAAAAGGTGATACTGAGGCATATTCACAGCGGTCATAGCATCCCAGTACGCCAACGGCAATATCCTTCAGCAGAACTGTGGTGGTTATTTCCACCGTCTAGCTGAATTGCGCCATTTATTGTGCCAGTTCCCTGTTCTGTGCATAGCCCTCCAGGAAACTTGGTTTCCTGCTCAGCGGACCCCTGTCCTTTGTGGTTACTGGGGCTATTATAAAAATCGTGCAGCCTACGACAGGGTTTCCGGAGGTGATGCATCTGTGTCCTCACCTATGTTCCCAGTGCACCAGTGCCACTTCACACTGCACTGAGGCAGTGGCTGTGAGGATTTGGGTAGGACAGGAGATCACTATCTGCTCTCTTGTACCTTCCTCCGGACAAGGCAGTGTCTTCTGCGGAACTAGCTGCCTTGGTAGCCCAACTTCCCCTGCTGTACCTCCTGTGGGAGACTTTAATGCCCCGTTCTGTTTTGATACGAAAATCCTATCATTGCAATTGTCAAAATTTTTTGTATATCATCTTTAAGAAAGATTCATTTATGTTCTAATAAACAAACACATTTAATATGTCATGTTGCAACTTCGGTGTTCTAGAATGTTCTCGAAAATTAATACGCGCGAATTGGCACGAACATAGTCAGTCTTACTTGAAGTCTTAGTCAGTCTCAGACAGTCATTTGTAAGCCTTAGATGTGTTTAGTCAGTTCCGGTCTGAATATGTAAATCTTTGTATGTGTCACTACTTCAATAAATAACTTGGTTCATCAAAATGTTCACATTTTACGGTTATATAGCTTAGACCTGATGCTTTCATAACAAAATTCAGGCAGGCGAGCTGTTCAGACTACTGGATCTACCACTGAACGACCGAGACAATAAGGTGAAGTATGACTTTTATTTATGAAACACCTGTAAAATGTAGTTCTAATGGTAACACTGTTAGAAACTCTTGCACACACAACTACAGTCTCTGGCCACTCCAGCACTGGAGTACCTATTTTACATACCTGTCTGCAGCTCAGTGATAGTCTTTACAGTACTGAAGTTCATTTTTCTAATTTCTATTCTCTAAGTTAATGGAGCAGTTCCTATTAAGTCAATATTATTAACCAAAAGTCAATTTCGTCATTTATGCACAGAAAGAACAGCTTCTGCTTTTGTATACTTAGTAGGCAGATAAAATAATCAATTTTTTTCAAATAAAATTAATATTGCGAGCACTCGTGAACATAGAGCACCACCATTCTTTTCTTGATGAGTTCTATTTTTTTCACTCCAAAGACTGGCTCCTTGATCAGTTTTAGGTAAAGGTTCTCTTTGATTTATATTTGATTCCATTTTTGATTGATGTGCAGTACCAAACTTGAAGATCATGAATGAAACCAGCAATCAGATTATTGCAAATTGATTTTGCTACATGATAGCCATAATCTTCACTGGAGGTAGTGACGTAACAGGATGATATTTTCAGGATATCTTATGCACCGAAGTAGCATCCAACTGAAAGACTTGCACCAGGTCACTGAGCCCCTAGAAATTGTTATTGCATTCAATTTAGGATGTTCGCTTTATGCTACAGTTTATTTCACATTACACATTTTTTTCTATTTTACATAAGGTATATCCGTGCTTTTTAAATGTTTTGTGAATTTCATTTAATTCTAATTTTGCTGTGTATTAGTTGTACTAAAACTCTGAAATGATTTCATCAGTCAGAATTTTTTTATTTATTTAGTACTGGGGTGGTTTTAAAAAGTAAAAGTGCAAAGGGACAACTCGAAATTAAAAAAAAAGTGAAATTTGATATTTTTGTAAGCAGATTAATAACTCCTTTGGAATAGGTATGTATTTTATGTGCTGCCATACTGTTCATCTGAATGTGATGAAATTCTGCAAATTTCAGCTTCAAAAAAAGAGAAACTTCACTGTATATTTAAGATTTTGTATGGTGCATAGCAGAGCATACCTTACTCAAGACTTTGACACTGTTTGACTGATCACCATGAATTTGACAGGTATTGTAATTTTTTTATATACATGGAGATGAACAGAGAGGGAATAGGAGGAGACTGACAGAGAGCAGTAGACGTAATAACAGAGATAGGGGGATGTAGACAAACGGAGAGAATACATGGACTAACTGAATATTGGAATAAATAGATACCAGAGCAATGCTGGGTTTTGAGGTAGTCAATACACTGAGAAGATTATAAGGGCAAAGAGGGAAGAAACAGATGTAGTGATGGGGGAAGTGATGGACAGAGATATTGAGAAAAGAAGTGTAGCTTCTATATCCAAAACACATGCATATTTAGCAATTGTGAAGCATTGTTTGGTTTGTGTGTGTGTTTTACTGTAACATACCTTGCATTAACAAGTAAAAGCACTCATTTGACACAACTGTACAAATAAGTTTAATAAAAGTTAATACTGACTTAAAAAATAGACCAATGATATCAATTCAGAAATACTTATACCCCCACTATATGGTACAAATAATAGAAGGATTCAATTTAATGTTTTATTATAAAACATTGTTTCTAAATAAAAGTGAAGCCATAATAAAATTTTATAACAATATATATTTCTTTAATGCAGTATGTATAACAGGCTAGTTACAAAAGTATAAGGGGCCTTCAAAAAGAAACTAGCCAGTCTGAAATGCACAAACCGGTAACAGAAGGGTAATATTGTGGCATATGTAATGAGGTGTGGTTCCAACCAGAGCATGAAGTCAGGAGCCCGTTGCTAGAGGGTATGCATGCACATCATGTCACTATACAAATCTAGCAGCAGCATCACTCGTCCAATGCTGCCAGTGACAAGGAGATGTCAAAAGAAGAGCAGAGAGGTGGTGTTCATTTTCTGATAGTGGAAGAAATAAGGGGAACTGACATTCATCGACGAATGTCACAAGTGTACAGCAAACACCGCAGGTCCCTTGCAAGGATCAAGGCATAGCACAAGCACTTCATGGAAGGACAGATGTCGTTAGCTGATGATTCACCATCTAGGGCACCACACTGCATTACCAATGACATCATCCAGCTGGTTGATGGACTCATTACTCAGGATTGCCGAGTGACAGTGAAAGCCATAGCTGCTGTGGTCGGATTGAGCTTCAGAAGTGTTCACATCATCATGAAGGAACAACTGGATTTGCACAAAATGCATGCCCAATGGGTGCCCCACAGTCTTGAACCACACCAGGAAGCATGTCAAATGGCCTGTTGTGTTGCTCATCTGCTGCACCATGCTCAGGAAGATAATGCAATCCTGATAAGAGTGGTGGTTGGGGATGAGTCATGGTGTCATTACTTAGAACAAGAATCAAAATGACAAGTCTCCATTGGAAGCATCCAGGATTACCTGACATTCTTCTTTGAAGATGATGCCACCTTCTGATTCACTTCCTGCAGCACAGGACAACAGTGAATGCCTAGCATTACTCTCAAACCTTGACCACCCTTTGCCGAGTGATCAAATCAAAATGGCCAGGCAGTCTCATCCGTGGGGTCATTTTGCTCCATGAAAATGCAAAGCCTCATACAGCCAGCACAGTTGCAACACTCCTACAGAAATTCAAATGGGAGATTCTCAGTCAACCTCCATACAGTCCAGACCTTCTCTCCCTGTGATTATGTCATTTTAGGTCCCCTTCAAAAGGCCCTGAGGCGCAAATGATGTAACTTCAATGATTATATCTAACTACTTGTGTCTGTGTGAATGTGTGGGTGTGTGTGCATTTGTTTACCCTCCATTTTTCCCCCAAGGTAAGTCTTTCCTCTCCCGGGATTGGAATGGCTCCTTATCCCCTTCCTTAAAACCCTCATTATTTCCTTTTCCCTCTCCTTCCCTTCTGCCTGAAGAAGCAACTGGGTTGCAAAAGCTTGCGTTTGTGTTTGTTTGTGTGTGTGTGTGTGTGTGTGTGTGTGTGTGTATTCATTTATTTATTTGTGATACTGTCACACCTGTGCTCCTTCGCCTGGTGAGTAATCTTCGTCTATTTTTTATATTTAATTTACATGTGGACTGGTTCACATCGCAGACCTCGGAATTTTATCAGACAGCCATTCACTACCTTGTTTCATAGTGAGAGAAATGTCTCAACAGCCAGTGTCTATACTTCTAACATTCAAGTTTCTCTAATTATGCCTCTGGCTCATTACTGTTTGAATGCCCCTTTATAATAAATATTTTTAAAAATCCAAATGGGCGGCATAATAAAATTCTGGTGCTGGTATAAATAAAACAGTGTGAATAAAATTTATTGCATGTTCACAAGTTGAATAAAACATTTTAATTTTTGTAAGTAGAATAAAAATATGCTTAAAGTTCAGATATTTGTCACATCACTGGCTTTAAGTGGTATGTCGTGTAACAAGGAGAACACTGAAAGGTGACTGAACTCAATTCTTCTTAATTTGTTTCCTGATACATGTCACAAGGTAACAAAATGTTTAGTGTGAACTATAATGTGGTCTTCTTAAGTGTAATGTGTGTATTTCCACACCTAGAATTAAAATTTCTCCACCTTTGGATGTCGTTAGATATTGTACTACAGTCTAGTATTTTTAAGAGCTTTTTAATGTATGTGCTACTCTAAATGCATTTTTTATAGATGGTAAGTCTTCATTGCTGTCATCATACTATTAATTTTCAACAGGTGTGACATTATCTGGGGAAATGATTCCTGCACAGTCAATTACTGCAGCTCTGAGAGATTTGTATGAATCAATGGAGAAAGGAGCCACTATTCCTCCTATACTGTTGTTGGAAGTGTTGCACTTGGCTTTTCCTCGTTTTGCTGAGAAAAGTGAACATGGGGGCTTTACCCAACAAGATGCTAATGAATGTTGGACAGAAATGGTGAGAATGTTACAACAAAAGCTACCACCAAAGATAGCTGAAGGACAAACTTCTCATTTCAAGTGAGTTAATATGAAAATTAATGCTAATAATTTCAGAGAGACTCCATTCCAGTGCTATCTCAATATTACAATTCATTAATGAAAATTTGTGCTTGTACAATGAGTCACACATTTCAAGACACTAGATAATTGGATGAGACATGTATTTCCACTGTAGAATTTTTGTTTTTAGTGTGCTAATGGCAGAAGTATAAAGGTAAAAGAAGCAGGAGGAAGTCACAAACTGTGCTAAAGTAGGTGTAGGTGTCAAAAGTGCTAAATACTTTAGGAAAAGATGTAAGAAGATAAGACTAATATAAACAAGTGAGCAAATACTTTTCAACTTTAATATGAAATTCTTTTGTTGTAGCAGATGTTGGAATAATGAGGGATTACTAAAGGATAAGATAAATAGTTCCTGTTTGAAATATTTGTCACTTGTTCTATTCAATTCCATAACTTTTTTAATACATGAGATTTTTAACTAATTTTGCAACTTTCTCTTTTTGTAGGCAAAATGGAATTCAAGAATTGCAACAAACTTTCTGTATTCCCGCTTGTCTGCAGATAAAGTTCAGCTAGTTCATCTCCTTTTGTCTCTCTTACTGGTTTTCACTCATTTTTCAGTTTAATTGGTTCATACGCACAGCTTATTACACTAGTTCAGGCACTAACAATGTACTTGTTGTGTGCTTAAGACAATTTGTTCATCCATCCATCCACCCATCCATCCTTCCATCCATCATTTGATTTTTAGGGACTGTAAACAAAAGTTTCAGCAGTGTCAGTCCTTATTTTCTAATATACACAGAGCACTGTGACAACTAAAGAGAGGAAAAGTAATGTTTAAACTACATATAAGTTACAGGCCTACTGGGGTTTATCCATCCTGTATATAACATTCAACTTTACCAACAATCTCTTATTTAACTATCTTGTTTAAGTAGCCGTATACAGCCAACTACTGTATGTATGTATGTAGGCCTGTCTTGCTATGTTTTTAATTTAATACTACCAGCTCTCTGATTCTGCATCAACTTTCATATGTGCTTTCTCTTTTACAGCATCCTTCATTTTTGCCTCGCAGTGTCAGCCTCGTTCCGCATTACTTTCCTTTTGGTCTGCATTCTTATTGTCATTATTCTCCTTTTTCATTTAGGGTTTTTTTTTTTTTTTTTTTTTTTTTTTTTTTTTTTTTTTTTTTTTTTTTTTTTTTTTTTTTTTCAGAGGGAATGTGAGAGTACAGGGACCATTTAAACATTGAAGCTCTTATGAAAAAATATTGGTATATTTCTATCTCTACTGGCAAATATAGCTTTCAAATTGAAAGTTGCTTTCAGTGTACACTTTGTACACAACAGTTGGAGAAGACATAAAGCAATCTTCGATTTAAATTGCTCTACCAAATCAGTTTCTCCTGATCTGCAACTCAGCACTGTACTGATGATAGTCATCAGTACAGTACTGAAGTGCCACATCTTGACTGTTCAGTTAATGATTTGATCATAAACACTGAGGAAATGCTGACAGTGTTGTGGTTGTGCAAAAGATGACAACAAAGAGCTTTCTGCCCAGTGTAACAGTGGATAGAAGACGTTCGTGAATCCTTGGATTTTTGAGAAAAAGTAGAAATTTCACAGTAAGCACAAATGTTTGTTGTTTAAAACTTTTTTAAACTGAACTTCAGAACACACATACAAAAATAACAGATGTGCCAAGATTGCACTGTTCTGTTGAGTTTTCTATACGATTTTGATATTCGTTACTTGTGAATGTACTGCAGATGTGTATATGATATTAAATAATAATTTTTATGTCGTAAAAATGATTGGCAACTACTGAAATGCATTTACAAAGAAGACAAATATGATAACCAAGAAATCAGGAGACCAGCCATGATATACAGCTTTGCATAGCTGTGTTGTTCAATAATCAATAACATTTTAGATCAGCCCCTCGGCTTGTATTACAATGTCAAGCACATACAGACGTTCAGAACCCTCAGTTAAACTAAACTAATGTCTGTGACACTGTCCTGTGATCAAAATGAGCCCAACACCTCTCAGTTATGGTCAGGTAGTTCAATGACAATTTTGATATTTCTTTGCGTAGCTCCTTCGGAAGCATAGTCGTACTCTGCATAATTGCCAAAAATTATAAGATATTGATGTTTTCTAACTACAACTGAGAGTATCGCTCACTTTTTTAAAGTACCTTTTATAGTATTTCCAATAATGGACACCAACTTTGCCAGTAAGTCAGTGTATTGGCTTTCTTTAAAAATCTATCATACACAACACTATTTGCTTTTTTGGAATAAGATTTTGGGATCAGTCTTTCATTGTTCACATTTTTAATACATGCATTTTTGAAACTTAACATTGATGCAAAAGTCTTTATTGCCTCATTTTAACTGACTAAATATTTAATATATTTACAGGGTGTATATGCACTGGGACAACTGACAGATCTTGGGAAAACTCGGGAATTTTCTCATCTTGGAGAAATCAAAGAAATACACTGGAATTTGTTAGAATTCTGGGAATTTTCCATTGTTTAAGTAATCAGTTCATTTTTTGTAATTTTGGCTGGGAAAACTTCACTTGTGCCAGTTACTGCAGGATAGTACTGCAGTAATGAAACATAAATGGGAGAATGACTCAAAAATAAAACATTACTTGGAAAGAAAATTCATGATTTACAACAAAACACTGTGCGGATAGCCTAAAAGCATCTGCCAATTGCATAATATGTCATAGGCGTTAGAACGAAGAGTATCCAATACTTCACAACAAACGGCTTTCAATGAGCGTGATGTCTCATCTGTTCGTTTCTAGCAGGTCGCAGGTAAAAATTGCGAATAGTAGTTTGAGAAGCATTACTTTCAGAGTAAATACTTTTACGCAAAATCAGTTCTACAAATTTCTTAAATCATGAACTGTTTGACTCCTGTTCAAAATGTAACAACACTTTTTTCACCAGTACTTAACAGAAAATTAAGGGCTGTCAAGACCAGTCATTTATGTAATTATTAAAAAATAAATAAATAAATAATAAAAAAATTATAGCATAATTGTGTTTGATATAGCTTAAAAGAAAACACAAGCTAAAAAAAGACAAAGCTTCAAGATTAGTTTATAATATTTCTTTCAGTTCCTTAATAACTAAATCACAAATTATGCAACACTGATGGTAAAAAGTATAATTAAAAATTGTGGGAAGTGAAGGCAGCCAATCACGAGTTTGTTTAATTAGTTACATTCTGATAGTACTTTTGCTGTTCTTTAGCTTCATGCATAACAATTTATGCCTACTGTAGTCTAAGATAGTGACACATTTCTAGAAAACAACAAAAAATATCTGACAAGCAGTTAAAACTGTTCCTAGAAAATATATGACAAATGAAAATTTGTGCTGGACTGGGACTCCAAACTGCGTCTCCTGCTTTTTGCAAGCAGTCACCATAACCACTCGGCCACCCTAACACACTCCCCGGCATGACTCAAACTTCCATTTGTCACACTTGCCTACATCTCCCTCCCTCTGTCACCCAAATGGTAGACCACCTTCATAAATGCAGCTAGTATCAGCAGAATTTGCAAATGGCGATTGAACAATTGATGATTTAATATCATATACACATCTGCAGTACATTCACAAATATTTGTTCCTTCCGAACAGATGTTTCAAAATAATTTACAGGCCAATGATGATACAGTAGGCCTCTCCCCCTTGCGGGAATCTCACTAAATGTGTGCAAGCCCTGGGTCTGGACGGGGAGCATGTTTGTCTGGCTAAGTGGTTAAGGCTACTGCTTGCAAAAAGTGGGAAACACAGGTTTGAGTCCTGGTCCGGCACACATTTTCATTTGTCACCAAATTTTTTTAAACTGTTCCATTGATTTCCAGCGTAACAACATACACAAGAGTATTTACATATTTGTACAAAACAGCAAACTGTTCTACAAAAGACTGATAAAGAATCTATGCTAGCTAAATTTATGAAAAAGTACTAATGAAAAGAAAAATTCATTCTCACTGGGTGTTTTCACTTGACTCTGATGGGACATTCTTACTTCCCATCAGTTGTCGTGCCATTACCACCAACTACAGCTCTCGAAAAAATTACCCTGGCATCATGCTTTTTACCACTGAGAAGTTCTATGCTTAAAGAATTGAATAATTTTGCTGCCCCGAGCCAAGTATAACAGAAAAAGCACAATTTGCCCAGGAGAAAGTGGATGTCACCCCAAGAAAGTGTATTTACACCTGGGAAAAACTTTAATTTTGACCTGGAAAATGCGGGAAAAATGCAGGAATTTTTTGTACCTGTCTGCGTATACACCCTGTATTTAGAAATATTATTTTGGTACATTCTAATTTATGATTCTGCACAAACAGAAATTTACTAGTTTTAAGTGGTTTGCCTTCAATTAAATGGGTAGGCAGAGGCTTCATTTGTAAGAGAAGTGATAGAGTAACTATGTTGCTGTTTTCCTGTGAAATAAATGAATTTGAAATAATAAATTTTAATACTCTAATGTCCCAAATAAAATTATACTAAACAAAGTGTTAATAATTACATGATGTAAACAGTTTCTAAAGTGACACGGAAATAGCATGTATTTTCCATGCATACTGCTATTCATTACGCTAAGAATTTAAAGAAATGCATAAAACAAAGATTTGTGATTCAACACACAAGTTTTTCACGTGTATGATGAAATATATTGGAGATCATATTTGTACTTCTATTATACTCTAATCCCTTGTAATTAATCGTACTCACCTTACTGGTGACTGACTTAACTCAGGCATGCTGATTATTTTTAGTAACACTTTTTTTTTTTTTTTTTTCCTCTCTCTTCTTCTCTCCAGTCTTCGTCCTGCACTGGGACTCCCAATTGTTTCTTGCGTCAGCTCAAGTAAAACGACATGAAACACTGTATGAACAGTCCTTTATATGTGATTTCTCTTTTAGGCAGATAGAACTACACATCTCTCACTTCCTGTGGCACACACATTTGCCAGATTCTATATCTAACTAGTACAAGCAAACTGAAACAGTGCTTTTTGACTGTTCATAGTATCACTTTCTGCTGACGTTATATACTCCCTTATGTTGCTCCGGCCAAAATATAAATTTTTCTCTCTTCAACCACACTATTATCTCTGTTCTCATGGACTGTTGTTGTTTTTGTCTTCAGTCCGCAGACTGGTTTGATGCAGCTCTCCACTCTACCCTGTCCTGTGCAAGCCGCTTCATCTGAGAATTTGAACAGCAACCTACATCATTTTGAATCTGCTTACTGAATTTGTGCCTCAGACCCCATCTATGATTTTTACCCCACACACGTCCTTCTAATACCAAGTTGACAATTCCTTGATGTCTCATAATGTGTCCAACCAACTTATCTCTTCTCTTAGTCAAAATATGTCGGAAACTCCTCCCAATTCAGTAGAGCATTTCCTCATTAGTTACGTGATCTACCCATACAGTCTTCATTATTCATCTGTAGCACCACATTTCGAAAGCTTCTATCATCTTTTTGTCTGAACTCCTTATCATCCACATTTAACTCCCATACAAAGCTACACTCAAGACAAATGCTTTCAGAAAGGACTTGTTGAGATTTAACTATTATTGGATGTCAACAACCATTCTGCATTTTATATTTTCTTTACTTTTGTCATCAAATGTTATCTTGCTACCCAAATAATAAAACTCATCTACTGCTTGTATCATCTCATTACCTAATCTAATTCTTTCAGCATCGCCTGATTTTCTGACACTACATTCCATTACCCTTGCTTTACTGTTGTTAATGTTCGTTTCATATCTGCATTCTGCTTCAGTGTTCACTTTAGACTCTTTCCTTTATTGTAATGCAAATTACTGTTCCAGGTCCTTTGCTGTCTCTGACAGAATTACTATGTCATCAAAAAAACACAAGGTTTTTATTCCCTCTCAAAATTTCTCCTTGCATTCCTTCAAACCTTGCTCAATGTACAGATTGAATAACATTAGGGAAAGGCTACAACCCTGTCTTACTCCCTTCCCAACCATTGTAACAATTTCATGCCTTTTGACTCTAATACTGCTGTCTGATTTTTTGTAAAAGTTGAATATAACTCTCTCCCTATATTTTCCCCCCTGATACCTTAAGAATTTGAAAAAGTGTATTCCAGTCAACATTGTCAAAAGTTTTGTACAGATCCTCAAATGCTAAAAATGTAGATTTTCCTTTCCTTAATCTGTCTTCTAAGATAAATCATAATGTGAGTATTGCCTTGCGTGTTGCTACATTTCTCCATATCCAACCTGATCTTCTCCAAGGTTGAATTCTACCTGATCTTCCCCAAGGTTGGGTTCTACCAGTTTTTCCATTCGTTGGTAAATAATTCAGGTTATTATTTTGCAACCATGACTTATTAAAGGGATAGTTCTGTAATTTTCACATTTGTCTGCACTTTCTATCTTAGGAATTGGAATTACTATATTCTTCTTGAAGTCTGAGCGTATTTCCCCTGTCCCATACATCTTGCATACCAGATGGAATGATTTCTTCATGACTGGCTCTCTTAACAATAATAGCATTTCAGACAGAACATCATCTACTCCAGGGGCCTTGTTTCTACTCATATCTATTAGTGCTCTGTCAAATTCTTTTCGCAGTATCGTATCTCCTATCACATCTTCCTGTACTTTGTTTTCCCTTTCCGAATACTGCTTTAAAGTGTGTGTGTGTGTGTGTGTGTGTGTGTGTGTGTGTGTGTGTGTGTGTGTGTGTGTGCGATGTCCGATATATGCGCGCTTGTATGCATGCATCATTAATAGGCTGAATTGTTCATTTCATTCAATTTACAGGTCATTGGTAGACCAGTACTTTGGCGGTACTTTTGATGTTGAACTGAAATGTACTGAGTCTGAAGATGAACCTCCCAGTCAGAGTAAAGAAAACTTCCTGCAGCTGAGTTGCTTCATATCCCAAGATGTCCGATATATGCATTCAGGTTTAAGATCTGTGAGTATATAATAAATTTGTGCTCTGTATGTCTACGGCAAAGTTTGTTCTAAAAGTGTGTAGGTGTGGTGTGGATTGTTACTTCACTCCCTAGCTATTATTATCTTCAAGAGTACCTGTTTTGATGACACAAAAGATAGTGAAATCTGTGAGGTAACAATTACAGAACTGTAAGAGCTAGCATTATTATCACTGTTCATTGTTCCTTTATGAGATAAAGAAACAGATTTAACAGAACATCTCGTATATTGAAGTAACAATGAAAATGATTTTTTAGTTCTTGTGTTATAAAGCCCATTAGCATAATTTTAAGAAAGATGAAATTGAAGAAAACTTCCCACTACCGCCATTTTGTAAATATTTGTTGTGGTTACTCAACAATATAATAAGGATAGTTTACAAATCACCGCAAAGGCATACAAAAAGTCGCAACAGGCACATAAAAAAGGGAATCACACATACAACACTTAAGCTGTCGGCTATTGGCCTTCTTCAGAAAAGAGAGCATTCACACAGGCACACTTCAGTCACACAACCATCATCTCTGGCTGCCGCACTCTAAATTTCACTCTGTGGTGAGGCGATTGGAGGAAGGGAAGGGGAGTCGGTGACAGGAAGGTTGTGTGGCAGTGGTGGAGATGGATACAGAACAGCCATGCACTGTAGGGCAGTTGTCTGTATTTTAAGTTAGAGGAGTGCATGGTATTTGCTCCTAGTGTCTACTGTTTAGGGCATTCAACCACTCAGTGACCACTTGGCAGCTATTGTTTTAGGTTGTCCATCATCCCAAATGCAATTGAGTTCTCACAGCTGCCCAATTGGCTTCTAAAGAAAGGGGTGAAATTTTGTCAATAAATGAGGAAAGACAACAACTCACCATAAAGAGGTTCTCTGAGCTGCTGATAGACACGAAAACAATCACATTACCACAACAAATTTTTTGCCATGGCCTTCATCAGTAAAAGAACCACACACATTCACACAATGATTGACAACTATACACAAATTAACACTATCTCCATCTGCTCCAGCACCAAAAGAATGTTGACAGTGCGTAAGGAGGGGAGTGGATGGGGAAGATGTCTGGGTAAGGATGGGGATAGAAAGTTCCATATTGCATGATGGATTGTGAAGGCTCTGATAGGTGGGAATGTGAGATGCAGCATTGATACAGTGAAGGGAAGTGGCCGGAGAGGATAAAAGGTACGTGTAGAGCAGTTTGGAGAGGGAATGGAATAAAAATAATAAGGGAAAATGAATGAATAAATAAATAAAAGTAACTAAGGGGATATTGTAAGGGAAGATACACAGTTGGAACGTAGACAAGAGTTGGAAGGATACAGGATAATGATTGTGAAACCGGGGGGGGGGGGGGGGGGGAGTAGGAATGTTAGGCATAAGGTGTATGGATGCAAGTTATCTTAGATTGAGGCTAGGATGGCTGCATGACCACAGAATGTGCTAAAGGGATAACTCCCATCTGTGCAGTTCAGAAGAGCTGGTAGTGGAATGAAAGATCCAGGTGGTTCAGGTAGTATAAAAGCCATTGAAATCAAGAGTGTTGTGCTCAGGCGCATGCTGTGCCACAGGGTGGTCCATTTTGCTTTTTTACTAATTTTGACAATGTCCATTCATTCTGCTGGACAGCTGGTTTGTTGTCATGCCAATGTAAAACTCTGTGCAATGATTGCAGCAATGTTGGTAAACCACATGGCTGCTGTCACAGGCAGGATATAAGCTTGTGACAGAATTGCAATAGGAAGTGCTGGGTGAGTGGATTGGACAGGTTTTGCATTGAGGTTATGATTGGAAATGGCATAGGGTATGGTACAGGTAGCCCAGCTTCTGATGGGATAGACTAAGCCTATGACGAGGTGCTGCATGGATGGATTGGGCAGGTCTTTTATTGGGGTGTTCCAAGGTGATATGATCCCAGTGGTGAGGGGGTTGGGATTAGAAGTGACACAGGAATGGATGAGGATGATGTTGAGTTTGGGTGAGTGACGGAACACTCCTTGCCCTCCTTCCCCCTTCTCTTTCTATATTCCAATTTCTATCTACTGTTCCTGTCTTATCACTGCCCTCACAATCTGTCATGTAACACGGAACATTCCATACGCATTTTTGCCCAATCCTCCCACTTCCTTCTTCTCTTCACTTACTGTCAAACTGCTTGATACACTGTAGTGGCCAGAAATTGTATTTGTGTGTGATTGAATTGTATCTGATTATAGTGTGAATGGATGTGTTACTTTTGATAATGACCCAATGGCTGAAATATATGTTGTGTGAGTATTTTATGTGCTTGTCTGCAACTTGGCAGTGGTGTATATAGTGAGTTGATACAGACCATTTATTATTTACTTTCCAACCTAGATTTTCGATTATTATAAGCATATAATTGTATAATCTTTGATGATTTTTACTGGAGACAAAACTTGGTCTATAATACAAGGATCTGCTTTGCATAAGAGAAAAAATTTTTCTTTTAGATTTGTGACATTAAAGGACCTTATTTGAGGACATAGTTATTTTCAGAATGCTTCTGATTTTTGTAACACAGAATCTGTACTCTTAAACAAACCCTTACTATACACTTCAGAGTATTACATTCATGTGAAATAGGGAAGTTAAGAGGAGAAAATTAGAAAAATGACAAATGCAGGGGGATGAAGAATTATGAGAATTGTAAAAATTATCAGCAGTAGGAAGATAGATCTTGAGGAAAACAAAGTAAGGGTGCACACAATCGGCCTGTTAAACTGCAACAAACCACACCCTTTTTTCTTTGGATGAAAACTAATCTTTCACAAGAAAAATTCATTAAAGTAGATATTATGAGGAAATAAGAACAAGTTTGGGCAGCTTTCATTTAGCTCAGTTGATTCCCCTATGGGTTGAAGAAAAGACAATAAGCTAGGAAAAGCTTAAGAATCTGGAATCTCTCATTGACTTCATACCAAGAAATGTCCAACATCCTTATAACAAATTGCTTTCCAGTACAGATATTGTAGATGACATAGTTTGGTTTGGAACAGTTGTGGACTTCACAATAGAAGATGATAAATGAATGGAATGGTACTGTGTATTGGTTAGAAATTTTTATTAATTCTTTACTCTAAGTAACCATTATTTGAATCTTGTGTGTTTCATGTATTTTAATAATTAATATGTTGTAAATAATTAAAAGGGTGTTTTAAACTTTAACTTATTCCTTTTAAGTAAAAGCAATTTTAAATCATGTAAAGAGAAACACAGCTATTTTTAAAGATGAGGGCATGAAGAAGAGGTAATATTTTATTTAATGGAATTTGTAATAATGAAACAGATAATATGTGCTTAATTCATCCTCATTCTTTTTCCAAAAAGAGAGAGAGAGAGAGAGAGAGAGAGAGAGAGAGAGAGAGGGGGGTTCACTTCTTCCCCACCCCTTACAAATAGAGTTCACTCCAAATAGATTTTTCTCTGTGCAGAAGGATTGAAGCTTGCTACTTTATCTGTAAAAGCCATCTAATCTGTTACTATGTAAAACACTGTAGAAAGTTTTTATTAGTATTGAACTTTTTGCTCTAGAACATTTGTACTACATGAGACTACATTAAGAAACTGATTCATATTTTTACTATCTTATGTATCATCTCTGTAGTTTACAGTAAAAATGTTGCTGCTGTCTGTTGAAGTTGTTGTAACATTGGCTGCAAAAAATGAAACTGTGGAATTAATGTGTTTACATTGTCTAATTTTTCAGAAAATGCAAGAACAGATTACAAAACTTTCTCCATCTTTGCAACGAGATGCAGTGTATACTAAGACAGTAAGTAAATAATACATTATATATAAATCACTAAAATTTCAACATGCTTACCATTGCACAGCATGAGCATCACAGTGGAACTTGTAATTAATTAATTACTCAACTTTCATTAATTTGTTATTGCAAAAAGTACAGTAGTTGTATATTTTCAGCACCAGTCTCATGAAAAATAATTGTGTTGCCTCCATATAATGGTCATTGAATCTTGCAATACATTAAATTTCAGTCCAATATTTAATTTTGTCTAACTGAAGACATGCAGATAAATGGGTCAACCTACAGATTTAGAAAAGGAGATTAAGATGGTTTTCTGAATAAGCTTAAAAAATATCAAATTATTTTATTTTGTTGTTGTTTTTTTATTTTTTTATTTACAGAAGTTTATGTTAAACAGTTAATGTTTCTGGTCAGTCATATACTTTATATATTGCAATGTTGCTTGAGAAGTAGTAACAGATTAATAAAGATGAATAAATATAATGAATGATCCCTACATCATATTTCCACAATCACAAATTACCATTCACTGTAGTGAAGGGTTTTTCTAGAATTAATACTAAATAATAGAGGTTGATGTATTTTTAATTAATGTATTCTGGGGAAAAAATTACACAATATGTTATTAACAATAGTCAGCATTACAATGAATCATCATTAATATTCTTGAAGTGTGTGTGTGTGTGTGTGTGTGTGTGTGTGTGTGTGTGTGTGTGGTCACGCTCAAGGTTCCTATAATACTCATTGTGAACAGGGGCAATGCAATTTAGTAATTCAAATAAAGCCATTAGATTGGAAGTTTTTTTTTTTTTGTCCTGGATTATCATCATATTTGAGAGTCAATGTATCATAAGTAATGGAATGCCCACCTGCTCCCAACCCCTCTTCCCCGCTAATATCTAAAGCATTAGCTCCTAACCTGTGGTCAGAGCTAAAATATGGTCTGCAAAAGATAAAATTTTAAACTTTTGTTAATTAAAAGAACTGATTCCTTCGTCTTGCTGATTCAATCGTTTTGTGTGTCCACTATAACTTCTACACAATCACTGAAAATCACATTTAAATGTATGGCAGAGGGTTCATCAAACCACTTTTATCATATTTCTTTACCGTTCCAACCTCAATAGTGTGCAGGTAAAAGGAACAGCTAAATTTTGTTTTTGATGAGATTTCTCTTATTTTATTATTATGCCAATGTCTCCCTATGTAGGTGGTTGCCAACAAAATATGTCAGTATTCTGAGGTGATTTTGAAAATAGATCTCTCCACAACAAATAAATTTCTTTTAGTGATTTCCACCCCAACTTGTGCATCATATCTGTGACACTTTGTCCCTTAGATAACAATAATACAAAACGAGCTACCCTTCTCAGAATTTTTTCTATCTCACCCATCAGTCCCACTTGTTGGGATCCCACGAAGTGGAGCAATATTCCAAAATAGGATACACTAGTGCAGTGAAGGCAGTTTCTTTAGTAAAACTGGTGCATCTTCTGAGTGTTGTGCCAGTGAAACGTAATGTTCTTTCCTATAAAATGTATTCATAATTATTATTACTACATATTTAATTGTATTTATGGGCTGTACTTTAACTGATTTATCATTGAAATGAAATTTAACATATTTCTTTCAGTGCTCACATGCATGACTTAATACATTTCATTATTTAGGTCAATGGTCAATTGAATATACTAGGTTCATATGATAATTCCTACACATTTTTTTCTCTTTTTCCTTCTTTCTTTATTTGTAATGATCATATTACTGCACAAGATTAGTGCTGGAGTCAGACTGAACACAATATTCACATTTGTCAATAATACCATGTTTACTTGGTTATATTACCCCACTACCTATAGTACCCCCTCTCCTTAATTTTTGAGGTCAAAATATGAAATTCGTTAGTTTGTTGGATATATAAAATTCATGTCATTGTCATTGTGAACCATTTTGTGTCTGCATGTCATTTTGTACCATTTTGTGTCTTATTTTACATTTCTTTGGTTATTCCTGGCAGTTGTTGTGGTATTAGGTGTTTGACTGTGTTTGGTTTTGTTTTTTGGTAGTCTTTGAGTTTTTGTTTTGTGCTATTATTTTTCATTTTGTTGTTTAGTTTGGTGACTATGTTATACTCGTACCTATTGTTTTTGGCTATCTGCATTATTATGTGCAGTTCTTTCTGATAGTTTTCTTTGGGGAGTGTGGTCTGTTCCTGTGAGTGTGGGTGGTTGGAGGATTGGGGGATAATGATGTCAGATGCAGTGTGTTTACGGTAAATTTCAAACATATGCTTGATGTTTTGTTTCTTGATTGTTAAGTCTAGAAAATTCATTTGGTTGTACTGTTCTTTTTCAACTGAATTTAATATTTTTGTGTACCTTCTTGATCTATGTATGAAAATGCTCTGTTCAATATGGTTCACAAAAATATTTGCTATGGCACCTGAAATGGGGACACCATTGGTAATCCATCTTCTTGTATTCATTATTGAATTTGAAGTAGTTCTGTTTTGTTTTATTATGAGCTTTCTTTAATTTCTTCATTTGGGAGCACACTGTGTGATTTCGGATTTTCTTCTATGATGTATATTATATTGTTTCTGGTACTGGTATGTTAGAATACATGTTTTCTATAGCAGATGAAGGGAGTGTTGCTGTGTATGGAATTTTTATATCTTTTATTTGTTGTATTAGCTGTGTAATGTTTTTAATGGTGCTGTCTTATTGTATTTTTAAGTTTTCAGTCAGTACTTTTAACATGTCAGTTGCTAGTTTGTAGGTGGGGGCTTTTCTGAAATCCACTAGAGGTCTGATCGGGATATTCTGTTTATGGAGTTTTGGTTGCAGGACAGGTGCAGTGGGATTACTTTGTGTTAGCTTTCTCTTTTCTGTGTTGTCTAATACAATGTCTATTTTTTTAGTGTGTTCTTTACTTTCGTCTCGAACCTGTTTGTTGGATCTGATTACAAAACTAAAATGTTATTTTCTTAAATGAATTTTTTCAATATGTTGTCCTTTGTCTATCAGGAGTACTGTGCTGCCCTTGTCTGCTTTGGAAATGATTACATTTTTACCTTTAAGTTTTTTATGAAGTTTTTTGAGTGTTATAGATTCTGTGTTGTCTTGGCTTTGTGTTGTTATTCTTCCTTTACTAGTTCTCTAGTTAATTCAGTGTTAACACTGCTATTTTCTCTGTTCTCTTCTCTTGGTAACACACTTTCTGTTTCAATAATTAAGTTTTCTATATACTTTTCATCAATTTCCGAATTTATGCTGCATTTAATCCTTTCCTAACAGTTGTTTTCTTTACTTTTTAAATGAGTGTCTGTAAGTTTTATTAATCTTGAGAAGAATTTGTGTGTATGTCTTTGTTGGTTGTGTTTAGAGTTTAGTGGTGACTGGAGTTTTATAAGTTGATTTACCGTACTTCTGTGAAATGAAATGAGTCTATTCTTTCTAAGGCTGTTTTTGTGTGGTTTACGACATTGTTGACCAGATGTGAGAAAACTGCAAAATTATTGATGGTGTTAACAAGTTGCAGTTGTCTTAAACGGTTCACATTTTAGCTCTTTTTTTAGAGTGAAGAGATTTGATTTTGAATTTCAACCATTTTTTCTGAGCAGCAAGCATTGCTCTTTTAGCATTATGTTAACCATTTTTAATTTTTACGTTTATATATTCAGGTACAAGATAATTACTTTTGCATACGTTATTGAACTTTGTGTTGTATGGTTTTATGAACATTCAGGTCTAGTCTTCTGAATTTTTGGTATAGACTACATGGAACTGCGTGGCATGGCATAAATAATAAGTTTGTTCGCGTGGCCATCTTCTGCAGCAAACTCTGAAATTCTTCATTTTTGAAGGTGAAAAAAAATGCCTTTTGTTTGCTGCAATTGTGCTTCTAGATCCCACTGAAGATGCCTTTAAAATAAAAGGCGAAAAGTGTCTGGGAGAAATCCTTTGCAATATAATTTTTAATCACAATTGAAGTGTCTTATAAAGTATTTATATGGACTGCTGCTGTCTATAACATTTATTGTTCTAGCATGTTTAGCGGTCCAAAATAGCAAGATTTCATTATATTCTAATGTAAGTGTCCTTTACATGTCTATTAAGGGTATCACTGTCAGTGCCCATTACTAAACTCTGCATTATTATTATTTCATTTCCATTCTAAATTCTATAGGAATAACACTTGTTAAAATTAGTATGGAATGTATGTAAACTTATTCTCAAATAATTATATTAAATATGATAAATATTGTTCAAACGAGACAGAATGGCCAGCCAGCACCCACCCCTGCACTGCACCGCCGATAGTAACACAAATGAAGATTTGTGTTACTATCGGCGGTGCAGCGCGGGGGTGGGTGCTGGCTGGCCATTCTGTCTTGTTTGAACAATATTTATAATCTCTGAGGAGAATTTTCATCATTAATCATATATTAAATAGAAGTTTGATGAATTTTTCCCTTGTATTATCTTGTTTGTCAAAATTGATTGCTGTAACTACCATAATGTCTTATTTGTTGTGAGTAAATTAAATAGCAATTTTAAAATTTTTGACGAGTGAGTGAGTGGAAGTAATTCACATGAGAATGGGTATTAACATAATTCCCATAAGAAGTCACTTATTTGCTACAGTAGATCATGTTGAGTAATATGCTTTGAGAGAGTACTCAGAGTGTACATTACTCTCAAGTTTTAATTGTTTAAATTTTTTATTTTTTGTTTTTCACATCTAACCAAAGAACTAGACTTCTCAGTTTAGATTTTCTCATGATTCATATTCATGTCTATTGCAATCAAGTTAAATGTAAAATAATTTTCTCTGTAAAGATATGGATAAGTATTTGTATGTTCAACAAATTTGGTAAATGTAGCCCCAAAACCAAAAGATACTGTCTGTTCAGAAATTAGTCACAGATGGTGAAGCAGTTGGGTTTCAGTTAACATTCATCACCTTCCAGCCCTTGTTTTATTATTATTAATAACAACATTTTGAGAAGTGTACGTTGCTTACTCACCACAGAGATGTCTGATGAGCCGCGGAAAGGCATAAATAACAGAATATAACATCAGAGCATTTGGCCGTTAAGGCCTTCACCGGTTATAGAGACACATACTCACACAGACACAACCACCGTCTCCAGCCACTGTGCCACACAACAGATAGGACACAGCAGCCAGAGATGGTGGTTGTGCTTGTGTGTGTGTGTGTGTGTGTGTGTGTGTGTGTGTGTGTGTGTGTATAACCAACAAAGGCCTTAACGGCCGAAAGCTCTAATATCATATTCTGTTATTTGTGCCTTTCTGCGGCTCATCAGACATCACTGTGGTGAGTAAGCACCTATTCTTTTCAAAATATTGTTGACCCCTCCTGGAATTTCTAATAATAATAATATTATTATTATTATTATTTTCTGGTAAATATTTTTAAAATTGGGTGATAAGTATTTTTGAACAGAACATTGTATCTCGGCACAGGAGAGTAATATAAGCACAACGAAACCTCACTCAGCACAAAATTGCACAAGCGTATCACTAGCATAAAAAGGAATAAAGCACTTTGCTGTGCCATGAATAAGATCTTAGTGTTTGTGTGCATAGAATTATTTCTGATGGCACCAATGAATGGAAGTATTCGAAGTAATCTAATTCTCTAACGTTTTCACCACCAAAATAATATATATAGAGCTTATTTTACTGATCTCAGGCATTTGACTAAGTGTTTGATGTAATAAATTTGTGGAGAAAGCATTAAAGGCGATGAAATGATCTTCGCAATTAATACAAATATCTACAGAAATACTCTGCAAAGCAAATTGAAGTGCATGGTAGAAAGTTCATCAAAGTAATTTTACATTTATTTACTGTTCCATTCTCTAATAGTGCTTGGGTAAAAGGGACAGCTAAATCTTTCCGTTTTTGATGTGATGTATTTTATTTTATGATGATGATCATCATGTCCCCCTATTGTAAGAGTGCTAACAAAATATGATCGCATTTGTAAGAGACAGTTGATGAAAGAAATTTAGCAAGAAAATGTCGCTACAACGATTAATGCCTTTCTTTTAATAATTTCCACCTAAACTCGTGCATCATGTCTGTTACACTGTCTCCCATATATCGCGATACTACAAAACGAGCTACCCTTATCTGGACTTCATCTAGATCATCCATCAGTCCCACTTGATGGGGATCCTACATTGTGCAGCAAAACTCCAAAATAGGACACAAAAGTGTTTCTTTAGTAGAACTGTTGCATCCTCTAAGTGTTCCATCAGTGAAACATAGCCTTTGGTTTGCCTTCCCTACAATATTTTCTGAGTGTTCTTTTCAATTTAGTTATTTGCTCATTCATATCTTCTGCATATGATTTCACGTTGTCCGCCATCTTTGGATATGGCAAACGAATTTCCATTAGTTTGTACTTGACAATAATTACTTGCTTACCTCTAGATCAATCCAGGTTGTGTTCTAACAAGCAGGCATAAACAAGGATGGCACAATAGTTGCCAATTCTTGAAATTTTGGCTCTACGGATGCAGCAAGTTATAAAGTTTTCATCTGTCTCATACATTTATATCCTTTAGTTCATGAATCAAGAACCTTTCCAAATAAATAATAATCATTTTTAAGATGGTATACATTAATGTATTACACATTTATTTACATTCTAATTTCTCTTTTTCTCTTTTTTCATACAGTGTTTCACAATTTCTGGTATTATTTTTGTTGATGTGCAATGTAGTTTGAGTGCTAACTGTAAACTGGATTAGTTTTCTCCTGTTGCAAGAAATCATATTGTTACAAAAGTGTGTTGTGTATATAGCATTTCTGAAGTGAGTTTTCTGCTTCCTCATACAAGGTACAATGGAACAACATATTGAAATGTACTACTATCCATTTGCAAGCAATTTTAATGTAACCATTTACTTTACCTTGTAATCCTTTACGGACTTTCCATTGTTTGATAATATGTTTTGCATTCATATCTTGATGATCTAAATGTCATTTGTTCTTGTTCAGTACCTTGTAACAGAAATTTATTGTTTGTTACAGTCAAAAATTAGCAGGCTTCCAGCATACCTAACGGTACAGTTTGTAAGGTTTTATTATAAAGAAAAAGAAGCAATAAATGCCAAAATTTTGAAAGATGTTAAATTTCCTTTGGATTTTGATGCCTTTGAGCTGTGCACACCTGAACTTCAACAAAAATTGACACCCATGCGCTCCAGATTTAAGGTGAGTGTTTCGTATGTGGCACAGTATGTATTATAATATACAGTAAAACCTCGTTTTTAAATTCTTGGTTTTTACGTTTTCCCGCCATTTACAGCATTTTTTTTCGGTCCCATCAAATTTCCTATGTTTACAACGTTAATTCACCCTCGTTTTTGCGTTAACATATTTATGCTTTTCCCGAGTTTTACACTTTTTGAAAGCATGTTCGTGAAGAAAAATGACATAATGTACATACATTGACACTAGCATGGCTTTACCCTTAAAGTATAGCACTTAAAAATTATTCGCATTCGAGTTTCTTGACACTTTGTGTTTATTCAAACGTATATTTCGCGTTTCGTTGTTGACTTAAAGACACGCTGATTTGTGGCAATGTAGTTCTTCTTTTCACCAGCTTCTTTGGCAGAGCACTTGGCATGTACTCAGACAAACAGAATGGTTTGTTAACGAGAGAATAGCACTGATTTGTGGCGGTGTAGTTCGTCTTTCCGCTAGCTTCTTTGCCAGAGCGGCTGGAGAGTACTCAATCAATCAGAACTAATTGCTTTGTTGAAGTGAGAATAAATAGTTCAGTTGTTTTTGTGATACATATTTCTGGTTAATAAAGAACTTTATCTGTCACAACCTCAAAAAAGCGATAATAGTGAGAGATGCCGAT
The DNA here is from genome assembly GCA_026315105.1 of Locusta migratoria. Classification (NCBI taxonomy): domain Eukaryota; kingdom Metazoa; phylum Arthropoda; class Insecta; order Orthoptera; family Acrididae; genus Locusta; species Locusta migratoria. Next base: position 27,695,301 of record CM048748.1, on the reverse strand, counting down.
CCCATGCAAACATCACAAAAATAGTTATGCATATGTTTGTACTCGAGAACGCGAATAAATTCTTGAATATTGTCGTGTGAAACATCGAAAAATACAAAACTAACGGAACTGTAGGAGTTTTACAATGTAAATAATTAATTCCAGTAAAAGGCAGTAATTTTGAAGATGTGTTACATAGCCTGGCAGCGGCGTCCAAACGATATCTATCGAAGGGGTGGCGTCCTCGATTATAATGAATGAAATTAGGTAAAAAATTTCTACTTCCCATAAAATTACCAGTTTGCCTGGCGCTTAAAATAGCGGCATCCTCGATTATGATGACTGAAATTACGTCAAAAATTTCCACTTCCCATAAAATTACCAGTTCTGCCTGGCACTTAAAATAGTAAAAATTTGGATAACCTTTATTGTATAATAAACTCCCTGGCGAGTATTTAGATGTCTATTATGTACATATATAACACATAAGTTACTAAAATGCAAGGCTGATCCAGTAAGCATATTTTACCATTTAAAACATTATTTCCTGCATTTTACATTTTCCTGCATTTTACACCATTCCACTGAAGTCCCCTGAAAAGCGTAAAAACGATGTTCTACTGTAGGTGAATTTATAGTTTGAAACCATTCCCTCTTTAAAAATTTGTGTTGTTAAACTGCCTGTCTGCAGCTCAGTATGTCTTATGGTACCAATATATCCTTTTTTTGAATAGTGTTATTTCTTCAATCTGAACTTCCATTGTTCATGACATTCATAAAGTTAGTTTATTATTAGAGAAATTTTAGCATTATTTCTGTAAGTTTATTTATTTACTAATTTATGTACTATGCACTTAACTACTCCAGCTTGATGTGCCTACAATGTTTACTTTTTTATCACAGGAATATGAAGATAAGCGAGTTGAAGAATCGCAAATTGACAAGGATAAAGGAGATGATGGAGAGAAAGCAAAACTGAAAGCAGTGCCATTTTGGTTTGAAAATGGTTTGTTAATTTTGGATTAACTCCGTGTTACTCCCTTTCCACAGTGCCCCCCCCCCCCCTCCGTATTGCTGCAGTGCCTCTTGCACGTCATAGTGCTCTCCCACTCAGAAGTGCTGTGGTACCTCTCCTCCTCTTCACTGCCTTTACCTCTCCATATTGCTTTCCATTCTCTGTAGTGTTTCAGTGCCTCTCACTCAATGTATTCCAACTCAGTCATCATATTGCCTCCTTCATTTCAGCACAATTATGTATTCTAGTCCTTCATTTTTGTGTCTCTGTTAATTATCCTGTATTAGTTAGCATATTATTAATACAGTGAGACTTCATTAACATAAATGCAAAGGGACCAAAAAATCAGGAGTTAGTATTAAAAAATTTGTGTTATGTGAGAAGCACAGATAATGTAGATTTACAACACTGTAGAGTGACTGTAAAATTTAAAGTACACAACAATTGCATATATTTCTTTCTTGGAAAAATTTCAGTCGTGGTTTACTGACATTTATGGGAATGATAATATTTTGTAATTTCACAACCAACTGCAATTATAGCATCCATAAACCCAGCAGTGACATCAGATGTTGAAGCAAAACGTTAAAAAAAAAATCTCTAATGACAGTTAGATTGATGGTATCTGTATTCTATTCCTCCTCATTTTCTTCTTATGGCCCTTCTTGCAACTCGTTCAGTTGTTGGTACATTTGCTTCCACAGAAGAACATATGGCAACATCGTCGCCAACACTAATGAAACCCTGAAAACTTTGTAATCTCCCGCAGAACTAGCCATTAGCCATTCATCAGGTAACGGGCATCTTCTAACATGTGGACATCTTTGTTGTTGCTATGTCTCCAAGCTCTGTTAAAGCACTTCTGAGATGTGGCAATACTGAGTTCCACACTGCTGTGGTGGTTTTTATTGTGTCAAGCAGTTTGCAATTTGATTTAGGTGGCTTGTTGCATTTGGTGGAAAAAACTGATCCGTTATGTTGGTTAGGTTCAGATCCTATACGTTCCAGGCTGTACATCAGTCCAATGCAACAAGACCATGTCTGTTGTGAACGACCATTCAAGTGTAGAAACAAGTAAGCCACTTTTGAAATGATGTGCTGTCATTACAAGCTCTCTGATGGTGAGAGTAAATTCAAGTTAAAGTGCTCATATTTAGGTTTTCAAAGCAACATACAGTAGTTCCTCAGACTTACCAATAACCCAATGAAAACGTCTCACTGATGTCCACATTACACACAACAGTCACATGTTGTTTGCTTTGTACTCCACCATGACACTTATCACCTTTTATCTCCATGGTTTGGTTTGGAAAAAGATTGTAGAAAAATCTAGTTTCATCCATGTTAAACACATCATATGAGGCTTCACCAAACATTTGTACAGATGAAATTAAATGTCTCTTTTTGCAACTATTACAGCCAACCAGCAGAACAATGAAAGACTTTGATACTTCTATGTTTGTCAATATCATTTGCTCTTGACTGAAACATAGGGCCACTTAAAGATATGTTGGATGCTCACATACGGTTCAACCATTCTAGCAGTTACGTTTGATGTCTTTATACTTGGCAGTACGAAGTCATTTAGATTGCTTCAACTTCCCGAGGCCACAGCATTAATGATTGTTTCTCTATTATTAATTAGCACAGATAAAGTAAATTTAGGAACATCAAACTGCTCTGCAATTCCTGTTTTCTTCATACCGTATCTAGAATCTTAAGCTGCTTTATCTGTACATTTAGAGTTGTCTGTTTTGTCTTTTTCATGTTCCACATGCTACAATATCGTTCATAGTTTTTATACAGTATTCCAACTCAATAGGGCTATTACTGAAAGAACACCTATCAAATATAGCACTTCATATGTTTCTAAATGTTACTGCACACACTGCTGAATTGTTAAGATGATAATCATGACTACTGACATTCGATATACTTAAAAATGAGACAACAATAAGTATAATTATCTTTGTAGCTACATTTCCTACATTCATTGTGGACAAAAAAAATTAATGCTTAAGAATACTCTAATGACAGAAGTTTGTGTTACAGTGAATTGGAAAGAGAGAGAGAGATAGAGGGGGGGGGGTGCCATATTTCACCTTAACCAAAATTTGTGTTAATTGATAAAACTTAGCATAAGGACTAAGGCTTCCCTGCCAGGACCAATACTTTTTTCTTGTTAACAGCAGGTTCATGCTAGCAGGGTTACATTGTAATTACACAAATATCACTTTTATTAATTGCTGGCATATTTGATTACTACATTGCCAAGGTGTGGTGGCTTGTGTGCCTCAATGATACAAATAATATAGTGAGGACAGTTTACAACTCACCGCAAAGACGTGGCTACGAGCTGCGACAGGCACATACAAAAGACACACACATACAACACATTCAGCTATCGGCCATGGCCTTCTTCAGAAAATAGAGCACTCACGCAATCACACAGGCACACAACACAGTCATACAACCATCACCTCCGACTGCCACACTTCGAATCACGCTCCGCAGCGAATCGGGGACGGGACGGGAGGGGAGGGGAGGGGATAGAAAGGTTACGTCACGGTGGTGGGGATGGGTTAGATGGGAATAACGAGATGCAGCTTAGGAATGGAGTGGAGAGGTGGGTGAGCGGAGAAAATAAAATAAAATAAAATAAAGTAAAATAAAATAAATATATGCATGCACACTGCAAGTACACAAGACCGCATACACACACACACACACACACACACACACGATCACACATTCACACACCACTCAAAATAGGCGAGGTTTGGGACAGAGAGGTAGGAACTGTAAGGTATGGAAAAATATATATATAGGGAAGTTATCGTAGGTTGAGGCCTGGTTGATTTCGGGATCGGAGAATGTATTGTAGGGATAACTCCCATCTGTGCAGTTCAGAAAAGCTGGTGGTGGTTGGGAGGATCCAGATGGCCCGGGTTGTGAAGCAGCCATTGAAATCAAGCATGTGCTCCGCTGAATGCTGTGCCACAGGGTGGTCCACCTTGTTTTTGGCCACAGTTTGGCGGTGGCCATTCATCCTAATGGACAGCTGGTTGGTGGTCATGCCAATATAGAAAGCTGTACAGTGCTTGCAGCACAGTTGGTAAATTACGTGGCTGCTTTCACAAGTGGCCCGGCCTCTGATAGGGTAGGATAAGCCTGTGACAGGACTGGAATAGGAAGTGCTGGGTGGGTGGATTGGACAGGTCTTGCAGCGGGGTCTTCCACAAGGATATGATCCCTGTGGCAGTGAGCTGGGTTTCGGGGTGGCATAAGGATGAACTAGGATGTTGTGAAGGTTGGGAGGGCGACGGAACACCACTTTAGGAGGGGTGGGAAGGATCTTGGGCAGGATGTCTCTCATTTCAGGGCACGAGGATAGAAAATCAAAACCTTGGCGAAGGATGGAATTTAGTTGTTCGAGACCAGGGTAGTACTGGGTGACAAGGGGAGCGCTCTTTTGTGGATGGTTACTGGTGTTAGGAAGAGGATTTGGGGTGTGTGAGGATATGGCACGGGAGATTTGTTTGCGGACTAGGTCTGTGGGGTAGTTTCTGTTTGTGAAGGCCTTTGTGAGACCTTCAGCATATTCAGAAAGGGAATTCTTGTCACTGCAGATATGCTGTCCACGGGTGGCTAGGCTGTAAGGGAGGGATTTTTTGACGTGGAAGGGATGGCAACTGTCAAAATGTAGGTACTGTTGGTGGTTGGTAGGTTTAATATGGACGGAAGTGTGAATGGAGCCATCAGTGAGGTGGAGGTTGACATCCAGGAATGTGGCATGGTTGGTTGAGGAAGACCAGGTGAAGTGGATGGGAGAGAAGGAATTGAGGTTCTGAAGAAAGGATGATAGGGTGTCCTGGCCCTGAGTCCAGATCATGAAAATATCATCAATGAACCGGAACCAGGCCAGAGGCTTGAGGTTTTGGGATGCTAGGAAGGATTCCTCCAGACGGCCCATGAACAGGTTGGCATAGGAGGGTGCCATGCGGGTGCCCATGGCTGTGCCTTGGATTTGATGATAAACTTTCCCCTCAAAGGAAAAGTAGTTGTTAAGTAGGATGAAATTGGTAAGGGTTATGAGGAATGAGGTATCAGGCTTGCATTCAGAGGGACGTTGGGAGAGGTAGTGTTCCAGAGCGGCAAGGCCATGGGCATGTGGGATGTTGGTGTATAGGGAGGTGGCATCCACTGTGACAAGTAAAGATCCAGGAGGCAAAGGGGTGGGAATGGTGGAGAGTCGGTGAAGCTTCCTCCCGTCCCGTCCCCGATTCGCTGCAGAGCGTGATTCGAAGTGTGGCAGTCGGAGGTGATGGTTGTATGACTGTGTTGTGTGCCTGTGTGATTGCGTGAGTGATCTATTTTCTGAAGAAGGCCATGGCCGATAGCTGAATGTGTTGTATGTGTGTGTCTTTTGTATGTGCCTGTCGCAGCTCGTCGCCACGTCTTTGCGGTGAGTTGTAAACTGTCCTCACTATATTATTTATTCCAACCTGGACTTTCCATTATTATATTTTGCCTAACGGTCTCCCTTCCATCCCATAACCTTTTCCTTTGTTACTACATTCTATAACATTCCTCTATCAATATTTCCTTCTCTCTTGTATTTTCCTATTTTTCTTCTTCTTAATCCTTTGTAACTGTCACATTCCGACTTCCGAGCCAACAATCCCGCCAGCTTTCAACAGAGAGCTTTATAACCACGCCGATTGTTGATGCAGCTTATTCTTCCCCCTTCCAGTTATTCTAATACACCTTTCCTTACTTTCCCTCTTGTATTTTCTCGTAGTTTTGGTCAACTGTATATACATATATTTTATATTTTTTTATCACCTTAGTTATTTATTACGACCCAACTATGCCAGAACCACTTTCGTTTGAACTAATGGACCCGCCCACAGATATGTACATGTAATCTTTTATCCCCAGCCCCGTATATTCTTCTCCTCTGGCACTATATATTAGAATTACGTAAATTTACGTTACTGTGTCTTGAGTTTTCTGCTCTAGAAGCTCCATTATAGCCTTTCTTCCACGAATTTCCGTACTTATGCGTTGTTTGGGTTTTTGCACGCATTTTTGCGGTGGGCTGCTTGCTCCTGTGTGAGATCTGCCGTTTTAGTGCGTGATATTGCGTTCTGGTGCATGATTTTATTCGTGATTTTGCAGTTTTTTTCCGTCATTTAGTGCGCTTGGGCGTGAATCTGCGTGCTTGGGTGTGTATCTGTGTAGTTGTGTGCGCGGATTTACGAACTTTTGCGTGCCTGGTGCGTATTTTGCGTGTTGAGGAACCTCTTCACAGGTTCATCATAATCCACTGTCTCTCCCGTCATTCGTCACTTTCTACTTTTCCGGCACCATCCCTGTCCCAATGGACCCCTGCTCCTTCTATCTGGACCAGTTCAGGAAAGTATCCCTTTCCCTGGCCAAAACCCAATCCCACATCCTATTCCTAAAATGCTGTCTAAGTCATGGTATCCCTCCCAACGGTCTAACCTTAAAAATTCCATTGTCTGGATCCCACCCCTCCTTCCACAATGACCTGCACCTTTTCAGATTCCACCAATCCTTATCCCTCACGAACCTAGTCCTACAAAATCACCTCTCCATGGCTCATAAATCCCTTAGCTACCTTCTCTCCCTCCGTAAGATATTACTATTGTGTAACCAAAAATACCTACATCCCATCTCCCAGATCGAATCCTTTGCTCTCCAGCAACTGGAGGAGCATTCCAAACACCACCTCCACAAACTGTCCAGCCTGCTGACATCATATTGCCGACTTGGAGCACCCATATCCAATCCCTATCCGAACCACAGTGTTCCTCCTCGTGAGCCCCTCATGGATCCCAGACCATGCTTAGCTGACCTCTTGAACCTACCTCATCCCTCCAAACTCCCTACCACTACTCCACAACATCCAATACCAAAACAACCCCAGAACACTGTGGTCAACCTATCCACAAAAAACCTAAACCCCACTGAAGTTTCCGTTCTATCCAAAGGTCTTACCTTTAGTTCTACACCTCAGTTCAATCATGTTGGTCTTGTCAAAGACCTACTCTCCTTTTCCCGATCCCTACGATGGAAACACTACTTTGCCACCAATCCCTCTGACCGCAATCTACCTAATCCCAATATTGAACCCTGCCTGTCCCAATTCATACCACCATCCAACAAAGATCCCCCTGCACTCCCACCTAACCACCCTCTGGTTACCCTCCAAGAGTTTCTCACCTCCAACTTGTCCTCACCATCCTTTCCCAAGTCCCTTCCCAAGAACTCAAACCTGTCAGCAGAAGAAAGAAGAGCCATCCAAAACCTTAAAACTAATCCTGACATCATCATCCTCCCTGCTGATAAAGATTCCACCACTGTAGTTATGGATCACAGTGACTACATGGCAGAAGGGCTCCGCCAACTCTCTGACTCCTCCACGTACAAGTTGTGCCAGATTGACCCCATCCCCAAAGTCCAACAAGATCTCCAATCCCTACTAAAATCCTGTGGCCCCCCCCAGAAACTCTCCCCTGAATCCATCTCCCTCCTCACCCCAGCAACACCCCGCACACCCACCTTTTACATGCTCCCCAAAATCCACAAACCTAATAATCCGGGACGCCCTATTGTGGCTGGTTACTGTGCTCCTACCGAACGAATTTCAGCCCTAGTTGACCAACACCTCCAACCTATTGTTCAAAATCTACCTTCCCACATCAAGGATACCAACCACTTCCTTCACCGACTCTCCACCATTCCCACCCCTTTGCCTCCTGGATCTTTACTTGTCACAGTGGATGCCACCTCCCTATACACCAACATCCCACATGCCCATGGCCTTGCCGCTCTGGAACACTACCTCTCCCAACGTCCCTCTGAATGCAAGCCTGATACCTCATTCCTCATAACCCTTACCAATTTCATCCTACTTAACAACTACTTTTCCTTTGAGGGGAAAGTTTACCATCAAATCCAAGGCACAGCCATGGGCACCCGCATGGCACCCTCCTATGCCAACCTGTTCATGGGCCGTCTGGAGGAATCCTTCCTAGCATCCCAAAACCTCAAGCCTCTGGCCTGGTTCCGGTTCATTGATGATATTTTCATGATCTGGACTCAGGGCCAGGACACCCTATCATCCTTTCTTCAGAACCTCAATTCCTTCTCTCCCATCCACTTCACCTGGTCTTCCTCAACCAACCATGCCACATTCCTGGATGTCAACCTCCACCTCACTGATGGCTCCATCCACACTTCCGTCCATATTAAACCTACCAACCGCCAACAGTACCTACATTTTGACAGTTGCCATCCCTTCCACGTCAAAAAATCCCTCCCTTACAGCCTAGCCACCCGTGGACGGCATATCTGCAGTGACAAGAATTCCCTTTCTGAATATGCTGAAGGTCTCACAAAGGCCTTCACAAACAGAAACTACCCCACAGACCTAGTCCGCAAACAAATCTCCCGTGCCATATCCTCACACACCCCAAATCCTCCTCCTAACACCAGTAACCATCCACAAAAGAGCGCTCCCCTTGTCACCCAGTACTACCCTGGTCTCGAACAACTAAATTCCATCCTTCGCCAAGGTTTTGATTTTCTATCCTCGTGCCCTGAAATGAGAGACATCCTGCCCAAGATCCTTCCCACCCCTCCTAAAGTGGTGTTCCGTCGCCCTCCCAACCTTCACAACATCCTAGTTCATCCTTATGCCACCCCGAAACCCAGCTCACTGCCACAGGGATCATATCCTTGTGGAAGACCCCGCTGCAAGACCTGTCCAATCCACCCACCCAGCACTTCCTATTCCAGTCCTGTCACAGGCTTATCCTACCCTATCAGAGGCCGGGCCACTTGTGAAAGCAGCCACGTAATTTACCAACTGTGCTGCAAGCACTGTACAGCTTTCTATATTGGCATGACCACCAACCAGCTGTCCATTAGGATGAATGGCCACCGCCAAACTGTGGCCAAAAACAAGGTGGACCACCCTGTGGCACAGCATGCAGCGGAGCACATGCTTGATTTCAATGGCTGCTTCACAACCCGGGCCATCTGGATCCTCCCAACCACCACCAGCTTTTCTGAACTGCACAGATGGGAGTTATCCCTACAATACATTCTCCGATCCCGAAATCAACCAGGCCTCAACCTACGATAACTTCCCTATATATATATTTTTCCATACCTTACAGTTCCTACCTCTCTATCCCAAACCTTGCCTATTTTGAGTGGTGTGTGAATGTGTGATCGTGTGTGTGTGTGTGTGTGTGTGTGTGTGTGTGTGTGTGTGTGTGTGTGTATGCGGTCTTGTGTACTTGCAGTGTGCATGCATATATTTATTTTATTTTACTTTATTTTATTTTATTTTATTTTCTCCGCTCACCCACCTCTCCACTCCATTCCTAAGCTGCATCTCGTTATTCCCATCTAACCCATCCCCACCACCGTGACGTAACCTTTCTATCCCCTCCCCCTCCCCTCCCCTCCCGTCCCGTCCCCGATTCGCTGCAGAGCGTGATTCGAAGTGTGGCAGTCGGAGGTGATGGTTGTATGACTGTGTTGTGTGCCTGTGTGATTGCGTGAGTGCTCTATTTTCTGAAGAAGGCCATGGCCGATAGCTGAATGTGTTGTATGTGTGTGTCTTTTGTATGTGCCTGTCGCAGCTCGTCGCCACGTCTTTGCGGTGAGTTGTAAACTGTCCTCACTATATTATTTATTCCAACCTGGACTTTCCATTATTATATCAATGATACAAATAGCCGTACCATAGGTGCAACCACAGCAGAGGGGTATTTGTGGAGAGGCCTGACAAACATATGGTTTCTGAAGAGGGGCAGCAGCATTTTCAGTAGTTACGGGGGCAACAATCTGGATGATTGACTGAGCTGGTCTTGTAACATCAGCTAATGTGGTTTTGCCACACAGTTACTGAAAGCAAGGGGAAACTACAGCCATTACTTTTCCCTAGGAAATGCAGCTCTACTGTATGAATATATGATGATGGCATCCTCTTGACTAAAATATTTCGGAGATGTAATAGTCACCCATTCGGATCTCCACGTGGCGACTACTCAGGTGGGTGTGTTCATCAGGAAAGACAACACTAGCCAGCATTCTGCAGATCGGAGTGTGGACTGTTAAATCCCTTAACCAGGTAGGGAAGAAGGAAAATTTATAAGGAGAAAGGGATAGGTCAAAATTGGATATAGTGGGGATTGGAAAGTTCGGTTGGAAAAGGAATAGGACTTTGTTCAGGTGAGTACAGGGTTATAAATACAAAATCAGTTGGTGGTAACGCAGAAGTAGCTTTGATCATGAAAAAGAAAATAGGAAAGCGGGTAAACTACTATTTGCAACACAGTCATTGCATTATTGTAGTCAAGATAGATACAAAGCCAACACCAACCACAATAGTACAGGTTTATATGCCAACTAGCTCTGCCAATGATAAGGAGATGGAAGAAATGTATAAGGAGGTAAAGGAAATTACTTGGACAATTAAGGGAGTGGAAAACTTAATTGTGGTGGGAGACTGGAATTTGGTAGTAGGAAAACGAAGGGATGGAAAAATAGTAGGTGAATATGGACTGCGCAAAATGAATGAAAGAGTTAGCCGCCTGCTAGAATTTTGCACAGAACATAATTCAGTCGTAAGACACTTGGTTTAAGAATCACAAAGAAAGTTGTATACGTGGAAGAGACCAGGCTCACTGGAAGGTACCAGATAGATTTTATAATGGTAAGACATAGATTCCAGAAACAGGTTTTAAACTGTAAGGCGTACCCAGGAGCAGATATAGACTCTGATCATAACTTATTGGTTATGAACTGTAGGTTGAAACTGAAAGGAAAGGAGAAGAGAGGAAAAAAAAAAAAAAAAAAAAACAAAGAGCAATATTCTATGAATATTGAATAATAACAGCTGCAGGATCAGAATGTGACGTCTGTTCTTTCCGAACAGACGCCACATGTATGTATATAATATGCCGGTGACGGGCAATGATCCTATTGTTAGTGGGGAGGGGTGGGCAAGTTTGAAGCCCTTACTCTTACGGGAATTAGTTAAACTACGAGTTTGAGTACTATGGGCAGGGCGAAGCTGGGAATTTGTATCTGACGGGAGACGTGCATGGGTAGTCCTTGCAGTTGCGGTGATCACTGTGTCCCCAGTGGTGTAGGGGTCAGCGCAACTGCCTAGAAAGCAGGAGACCCGGGTTCGAATCCCGGCTGGGTACACATTTTCAGCTTTGCCCAATCGCAGTTGAAGTCATATATTCTATGAATATTGAAACAGCAAAAAGGTAGGAAAATAAAGAGGTGGGACCTGGATAAATTAAGGGAACCTGAAGTTCTAGATAATTTCAGAGGGATCTTTAGGCAACAATTGACCAAAATGGGTTGGAAATAAAACAATAGAGGAGGAATGGGTAGCATTGAGAGATGAAATAGTGAAGGCAGCAGAGGGCAAAATAGGTAAGAAGGCAAGACCTACAAAAATTCCTTGGATATCACAGGACATACCAAATTTAATTGATGAAAGGAGAAAATATAAAAATGCAGTAAATGAAATAAGCAAAATGGAGTACAGACGACTAAGAAATGAGATTGACAGAAAGGGCAAAATAGCTAAGCAGGAGTGGCTAAAAGACAAATGCAGGGATGTAGAAGAATGTATAAATAGGGGAAAAATAGATACAGCTTACAGGAAAATAAAAGAGATATTTGAAGATAGGAAAAACAGCTCTATGAATATCAAGGACACTGATGGAAAACCAGTTATCAGCAAATAAGGGAAAGCTGAAAGATGGAAAGAGTATATAGAGAGGCTCTACAAAGGAAAGGAATTTCGAAACAGTATTGTAGGAAGGGAAGAGGAAATAGATGAAATAGGAGATACCATAGTAAGAGAATAATTTGACAGAGCCCTGAAAGACCTAGGTCGAAACAATGCCCCTGGAGAAGATGACATTCCCTCAGAGCTACTGAAGTCTCTGGGAGAACCAGCCATGACAAAACTATTTCATCTGTTGTGTAATACATAAAGAGACAGGTGACACAAACTTGGTCTTTAAGCAAAATGTAATAATCCCCATTCCAAAGAAACCAGGTGTAGACAGTTGTGAAAACTACAGAACCATCAGTTACATTTCTAGCTTTTGTAGATTTGGAGAAGTCTTTCAACAATGTTGATTGGAATATACTCTTTCAAATTCTGAAATCAGCAGGAGTAAAATATAGGGAGCGTAAGGTTATTTACAACTTGTACAAAAACCAGACAGCGGTTGTCAGAGTTGAATGGCATGTGCTATTCAATTTGTACATTAAGCAATCTATAAAGGAAAGCAAGGAGAAATTTGGAGAAGGAATTAAAGTTCAGGGGGCATTTTGCTGATGATATTGTAATTCTGTTAGATACAGCAAGGGACCTGGAGGAGCAATTGAACAGAATGGACAGTGTGTTGAAAGGAGCATATAAGATGAACATTAACAAGAGCAAAACAAGGATAATGGAATGGAGTCTTAGAAAATCAGGCGATGTTCAAATGTTTGTGTCGTCTTTAGTATAAGGTAGTTTATAAGTAGTTTATAAGTTTAGGGACTGAAGACCCCCACAGTTAAGTCTCAGCATTTGAACATTTAAACATGATGACCGTCTATGTGACCCCATTGAAGAATTTCTAACCAAAAGAATGCAGCTTATCAGTCTTAATGGACAGACGTCCTTTGATGTCAGAGTGATTGCTTGTGTGCCTCCTTTCTCAACATAAAAAAATAGTAGAGGCAATTCTGCTGACCATTATGTCACTACGACACAGTACTCACCATGCCTGCATGGACTACCCTAGCGTGTCTGTTGCCAGGTGTAAATTTTTAACTTATCCATACAACTAACAGAGTGCCACTTCCCATTTCCAATCACTTCTCATGGCATTTAGCTGATGTCCATGAGTATTCGGGCCTGGTGTGAATCCACACTGAAGAAAGGATTCATATATAGTGTCTGCTCTTTCAGAGACATATACACTAGGCTTTAACTAATACATCATTCACCTGTAAATCTCAACTGAACCAACTAATGCCAAAAGTAAATTAACATAATTTCGCATAAATGAAGGGACATAGTAAGATGCCAGGATCAACTAACTTCTTTGGAGTATGTACTTACATTATTTTCAATTCACACACTTTTAGATGTTTAAACATGTCACATTATATTTGTACTAAGTTAGAATGACACTTTATGTACTGTTTGGTTAGTAAAAATATGTAGTAATCTGTAAATACCTGGTCAAAAGTGTGATGTCACAATGTTGTTGATCTCAATGGTTTCATAAAAGTAAATGTTGCTAACATGTACACATCCTTTATTTTGCACCAATAATCAGATTTTAAAGTAGTCACAAACTGATCTAATTGCACTTGGCTCATTTAGGTGATAACTGTATTTCATTATATGCATAAAAACATGGAGGCAACCACCACATTTCAAAACAGGTTTTTTTACCTCATACGTAAATAGAACAATTCACTTTCCAGTAATACTGTCAATACATTTGTTAATGTATATCTGTCAACATCAGACAAATCACTAGTCTTTAAATGTGCTAAATATTGAGATGTATTGTCAAGTAAGTAATTGTTTAAACTCATTTAGTTAAGAAAATTCAAGATGGATGACGGATTTTGTCACTTCTTTATAAGGAATTTTCCAGAGTGACTGTGTCAGTCCGCATACATCCTTGGTTGTGTGAAGATGTATACTCTCTGTTGTTGTTTGAGTCTAGAATGTCCAAAGAGTATGTCATGAAATACAGTCTTGTTGACTGAACTGTTTAGAGTAAGGTCCATCATGGCAGACTTGTATCTGTGAATTCTTTAAAGTAAAAGTATTCATTACAGTGTTTCTGAGTATTATTAAAACTTCATCACAGCATACCCCGAAATACCCTGGACCTTGTCTTGTGGAGAAAAGTGCAACTTCAGACGAGACCAGCCAACAAATATTAATTAATACTTTGATCTTTGAGTTTCGACTTTTATATATTGAACGTCTCTGCTCCACAATAGCTCCAGTGCCGTCTTCGTAGATCTAATCGTTGACAGGAGTACTTGTTAATAATAACAATATATGTACTGGAGTTAGAGGTTCGTTTCAACAGGAATTGTGAAAATTCTGTGAATAATACTGAAAATTGGCAAGGGACATGCTAGTGTAGTCCATGCATTGTGGTGATTACTTTTCCCAATGGCATGGCAAAAGCACAATATCTGAGTGCTAACCACAATTACCCACAAATTTTACACTTTCACTATTGATTTGATGTAATGCTCACTGGCAGGCAATAACATAAATGCCTTTGTTACTTCTATATTGCATGTCAATATGGAATCTGTACCAGCTAGAGTTCATAGAAGAGATATAGAAGATCCAACTGAGAGCAGTACTCTTTGTCACAGGTTCATTTTATAAACAAAGTGTCATAAAGATAATTGTCATAGTTCAGTGTCAAAACCTGCAAGAAAGACATTCTGTATCAGTGTACTGGCTATTATCGAAGTTTTGAGGGAATGTTTCCCGGGGAGTCAACAAATACATTGCCTCCACCAACATAAAACTCGCTAAAAGGCCACAAGAATAAAATTGGAGTGATTAAGAGGCTACACCTACAATCTTTCTTGTTCAAACAGTGCTATCATCTCTTACATGTACTATCTTACCTCTTTGTACTGTGTATGTATGACAGAATTGTTTCTTCTTGCAGAAGTAATGCTGCCCAATGTCTCACATACAAAACAATTCAGTCATATTCTATTTTGAGAATTTCATTTCCACGTGCACTGAATTTCATCTGATCCCACAAAACTTGTACTGCATTAAAATGACAGCGAAATACCGATGCAACACACTGTGGTGACTTTGTTTTGCTATTTTTGAACTATTTTTAATAGTTCTCCCTGTTTCGTTTCTTTATCCAAATAATTTATGATATTTGCCTCTAGCCAGTTCACTATTGTTACTCTTCTTGCTTCTGCATGAATGGGCATGGTGTAATTTAAGGTAGTGATATGATACATAATGGGATATTACAATGGGGGTTCCATATAAGTTTTAAGCAACCTGTCATTAAAATGCTTTGCTTTCATTTCTTCTGTGTAGTCCACATATATCTTTTATGTAAAAGCAACAATGCATTTGGCACAAATCTACTGATCTTTCCAATATATCAAATGAGCGAACTACTTAGACCAGTTCATAGTCAGTTTGCAAAGATTTTTTGTCCAACAAAATAATTTTGGGACTTGTACACTTGCATATTCCCCCCCTCCCATCTACCCATTATGGTGGGGGGGGGGCAGAAGGGGAAAAAATCTCCAGGCAATGATATCTTCCATTTGAAACAGAAATCCTCTTCCAGATCACATTTTTCATCAAAACCAAATCTTCTTCAGGATCGGTCAGAGGCCAGTTTAAACTCTGAAAAATAACTAGATGTTCCATAGTGAAAAAAAAGCAGTATTGCACACGTTTCTGTGTAAATTAAGCATATTTGCTATTAACTACTAATTAATATTCTTAATGAAGTGTAAGAGCTGCTGTAATTGAATTATGTAAATACATTTTGTTGACAGATCTTGGTTCCAACAATTCTGGATACTACACACTTCAAGCAGTTTTGACTCATAGGGGCCGTTCCAGTTCCAGTGGCCATTATGTTGCATGGGTGAGACAAAAGGGAGATGCATGGATCAAGTGTGATGATGACACAGTCTCACCAGTTACATCAGATGATGTTCTGAAACTGTCTGGAGGAGGTAAAGACTCTCAGATTGGCTTAAATGTATACAGTTAATAATATTGCTGGGTTCTTGTTGTTGTCGGTGGTGGTGTGGTAGTGATGGAAGAGTAGTAGTTTGTTGTTTGTTAATAATCATGGCACAAGAAAATGTAACAGTGAAAGCTAAACTACTATCCTACTGCCTGAGAGAGAGAGAGAGAGAGAGAGAGAGAGTGTGCGTGCGTGCGTGTGCACGCGCGCACACACACACACACACACACACACACACACACACACACACACACACACACACACATTTTCTTGTGCTCACTAAATAGATACGGGGTGGTCCATTCATAGTGACCAGGCCAAATATCTCACGGAATAAGCATCAAACGAAAAAACTACAAAGAACAAAACTATTCTAGCTTGAAGGGGGGAAACAGATGGCGCTATGGCTGGCCTGCTAGATAGCGCTGCCATAGGTCAAACGGATATAAACTGTATTTTTTAAAATAGGTACCCCCATTTTTATTACATATTCATCTAGAAGGTAAATAAATTTGAATGTTTTATTTGGGACACTTTCTTCACTTTTTGGTAGATGGCCCTGTAATAGTCACAAATGTATAAGTATGTGGTATTGTGTAAAATTTTGCTAGTGCAGATGGTATTTGCTTCGTGATACATTACTCATGTTAAAATGGACCATTAACCAATTGCAGAAAAGGTCGATATGGTATTTAGGTATGGTTATTGTGCTCAAAATGCCCAACGGGCCTGTGCTGTGTATGCTGATCGTTATCCTGGAAGACATCATTAAGTGTCCGGATCTTTCGTTTCATTGTTATGTTATTTAAAGAGACAGCAAATATTCAACCACAAGTGAAACATCAACCACGACCTGCAACAAATGATGATGCCCAAGTAAGTGTTTTAGCTGCAGTTGCAGCTAATCCACACAGTAGCAGACAAATTGAGCGAGAATCAGGGAATCTCGAAAGCATCGGTGTTGAGAATTCTACATCAACATAAATTTCACCCGTAGCATACTTCTGTGCACCAGGATTTGTGTGGCGAAGAGTTTGAATATTGTGTACAGTTTTTGCCACTGGGCACAAAATAAATTGCGATACGATAACAGATTTTTTTTCATGCATTCTGTTTAGTGATGAAGCATCATTCACAAACAGAGGTAACGTAAACCAGCATAATATGCACTATTGGGCAACAGAAAATCCATGATGGCTGCGACAAGTGGAACATCAGCGACCTTGACGGATTAATGTATGGTGCGGCATTATGGGAGGAAGGATATTTGGACCATATTTTATCGATGGCAATCTAAATGGTGCAATGTATGCTGATTTCTTGCGTAATGTTCTACCAATTTTACTACAAATGTTTCACTGCATGACAGAATGGTGATGTATTTCAGCATGATGTACGTCCTGCACATGGGTCGTGTGCAGTTGAAGCAGTCTTAGATGGAATATTTAATGATAGGTGGATTGGTCATAGAAGCACCACACCATGGTCTGCAGGTTCACCGGTTTATATGTCCCCGAATTTCTTTGTGGGGAAAATTGAAGGATATTTGTTGTGATTTACTGACAGCGCCTGAAAACATGCATCACTGCATTGTCAATGTGTGTGAGGACATTACTGAAGGCGAACTACTCGCTGTTGAGAGGAATTTTGTTATTCGTATTGCCAAATGCATTGAAGTTGGACATCATTTTGAGCATTTATTGAAGTCATGAGTCAATTACGGGTAATCACGCATGCATTCTCATAATGTATAATAATTTCACAAAAGTACATGTATCACATTGGAACAACCGAAATAAAGTTAAAACGTTCTGTTTTAATTTAAAAAAACCTACATGTTACCCACTGTTCATCTAAAATTGTGAGCAATATGATTCTGAATATTACAGCGCCATCTATAACAAAGCGAAAATAGTGTTCCAAATAAAATATTCATATTTATTTACGTACTAGATGAATATATAATAAAAAATGTGGGTACCTATTTAAAACAAATGCATTTGATATCTGTTTGACCTATGGCAGTGCCATCTAGTGGGCCAACCATAGCACTATCAGTTTTTCCCCTTCAAGCTAGAAAAGATTTCTTCTTCGTAATTTTTTTTTTTTCGTCTCATGCTTATTTCGTGAGATATTTGGCACGGTCACTCTCAATGGACAACCCTGTATATAGATAAAATCAGCTATTCGTCCTCTAGTGTTTTATTCTGTTCTTGGTGCTATTCCTCTGTTTAATTACTGCAGCCTGCATTGATTTCTACCTGTGTACTGAATTTACTATCCTCCAAAATTTTGTTTCATGAGCCCCCTCTCTCCCCCCCTCTCTCGGCCATACTCTTCCCCCCTCTCTACCCCTTCTCTTTCCACTATCTCTCTCTCCTCTTTCCACTCTCCCCGCCTACCCATCCCCCTCCCCCTCTCCCCCCGCCTACCCATCCCCCTCCCCCTCTCCCCCCCGCCTACCCATCCCCCTCCCCCTCTCCCCCCGCCTACCCATCCCCCTCCCCCTCTCCCCCCGCCTACCCATCCCCCTCCCCCTCTCCCCCCGCCTACCCATCCCCCTCCCCCTCTCCCCCCGCCTACCCATCCCCCTCCCCCCTCTCTCTTCCCCACCCTGTCTCCCTCTCTCTCTCTCCCCCCCTCTCTCTCTCCCCCCCCACCCTATCTCTCTCTCCCCCCACCCTATCTCTCTCTCCCCCCACCCTATCTCTCTCTCCCCCCACCCTATCTCTCTCTCCCCCCACCCTATCTCTCTCTCTGTCTCTCTCTCTCCCCCAACCCTGTCTCCCTCCCCCCCCAACCCTGTCTCCCTCCCTCCCCCCAACCCTGTCTCCCTCCCTCCCCCCCAACCCTGTCTCCCTCCCTCCCCCCCAACCCTGTCTCCCCCCCTCCCCCCCAACCCTGTCTCCCTCCCTCCCCCCCAACCCTGTCTCCCTCCCTCCCCCCCCAACCCTGTCTCCCTCCCTCCCCCCCCAACCCTGCCTGTCTCCCTCCCTCCCCCCCAACCCTGCCTGTCTCCCTCCCTCCCCCCCAACCCTGCCTGTCTCCCTCCCTCCCCCCCAACCCTGCCTGTCTCCCTCCCTCCCCCCCAACCCTGCCTGTCTCCCTCCCTCCCCCCCAACCCTGCCTGTCTCCCTCCCTCCCCCCCAACCCTGCCTGTCTCCCTCCCTCCCCCCCAACCCTGCCTGTCTCCCTCCCTCCCCCCCAACCCTGCCTGTCTCCCTCCCTCCCAACCCTGCCTCCCTCCCCCCCAACCCTGCCTCCCTCCCTCCCTCCCCCCCAACCCTGCCTCCCTCCCTCCCTCCCCCCCAACCCTGCCTCCCTCCCTCCCTCCCCCCCCAACCCTGCCTCCCTCCCTCCCTCCCCCCCCAACCCTGCCTCCCTCCCTCCCTCCCCCCCCAACCCTGCCTCCCTCCCTCCCTCCCCCCCCAACCCTGCCTCCCTCCCTCCCTCCCCCCCAACCCTGCCTCCCTCCCTCCCTCCCCCCCCCAACCCTGCCTCCCTCCCTCCCTCCCTCCCCCCCAACCCTGCCTCCCTCCCTCCCTCCCCCCCCCAACCCTGCCTCCCTCCCTCCCTCCCTCCCCCCCAACCCTGCCTCCCTCCCTCCCTCCCTCCCCCCCAACCCTGCCTCCCTCCCTCCCTCCCTCCCCCCCAACCCTCCCTCCCTCCCTCCCCCCCAACCCTCCCTCCCTCCCCCCCAACCCTGCCTCCCTCCCTCCCCCCCAACCCTGCCTCCCTCCCTCCCTCCCCCCAACCCTGCCTCCCTCCCTCCCCCCCAACCCTGCCTCCCTCCCTCCCTCCCCCCAACCCTGCCTCCCTCCCTCCCCCCCAACCCTGCCTCCCTCCCTCCCTCCCTCCCCCCAACCCTGCCTCCCTCCCTCCCTCCCTCCCCCCCAACCCTGCCTCCCTCCCTCCCTCCCCCCCAACCCTGCCTCCCTCCCTCCCTCCCCCCCAACCCTGCCTCCCTCCCTCCCTGGGTGAATCACCCTTGATTCAAGAAAAATAAAATCAAAGAGATATGCTTCACAAAAAATTTTCAAAATTAATTCAGCCATGAAGTGTAAACTTTTTACTTCTATTCAAGACTCCTCGTCTGATGAAGATAATGAAACCCTTGATGATTCAATTTTGAAAAATCTAAAATACCACTTCTCACACTGCACTTCAAGGGACAAAAGGATTATGATATTAACTTGTTTGCCTGATTCATGGAGTGTAAGAAAAATAATGCGAGAATTTAATGCTCCAAATTACATGGTCAGGCAGTCTAAGAAAATACTTATAGATAAATGACTTACCAAAAGGACCGGCTCGTCGATAGAAACAAATAAAATAAATAAAATCACACACAAACACACATACAAGCTTTCGCCACCACTGGCAGCTTCTTCAGGAAAAAGAGGAAAAAAGGGGAGGAAAAGGGAAGGATATGGGTTTTAAGGAAGTGGAAAAGGAGTCATTCCAATCCCAGGAGTGGAAGGACTTACCTTAGGGGAAAAAAAGGAAGGTGAACAAAAACACACACACCCACACATTTACACAGACGCAAGTACACTTAAGCAGACACACTGTAGAACTGTAGAAAGCCAATTTAATTTTTTTAATTTTTGTTTATCCCACCGGGAAAGTTTCCCTCTATAATTTACTTATAGATAAAGGTATATTAGAGGGCCCTCACCAAAAACCTGGCAAGAGACTGCCAATAGAAGTAGTAAGAGCAGTGCGTGATTTCTATGAGAGTGATGAAATCAGCAGGGTTTTAACTGGTAAAAAAGACTGTGTTTCTGTTAAGTCTGGGACTGGAGAAAAAGTCGCACTGCCAAAGAGACTAGTTTTATGCAATTTAATGGAGGCATTCTTATATTTTAAAGACAAAAATCCTATGTTAAAAATAGGGTTTTCTAAGTTCGCAGAACTAAGACCGAAAAACTGTGTCCTGGCAGGTTCTAGTGGTACGCACTCAGTATGTGTCTCCACAAGCCATCAAAATGTAAAACTTATGTTAGAAAATGCAAAAATCAGCTCAATGACAAATGGTGAACTGCATATGTATAAACACTGTATTGCTAAAGCACTGTGCAACCCTGCCTCCATTAAGTTTTATTTTGGGGAATGTTCAACCTGTCCAGGTACAGATTACATAAAAAATTTGTTGGAAGAAAAATTCGAAGAAAAAGGCATTGAAAAAATAACTTTTCGGCAATGGATATTGGTCAATAGATGCAACCTGGAGACAATAGAAAAATCAACTTCAGATTTTATTGAATTGTTCGTCCAACTTTTGTCTGGAAATAGTCATGTCTGATTAATGCAGACAGCAAAGCTCCTTTTTGAACAACATAAAAGAAAATCTTGAAATCTCAGAGTATCTTGTCATGTGTGACTTCTCTGAGAACTACACTTTTGTGATTGACTTCTCTGAGAACTACACTTTTGTGATTCAAGATGAAGCACAAAGCTACCACTGGAACAGTGGACAAGCAACAGTACATCAATTTGTGATCTACTATAAAAGAGAGGAAGAAACCAAACATGTAAGCTTTGTTATCATTTCTGAGGAAACTGACTGAATTCATGAAACAGAAATTTGGAGAAAATATATCAAAAATATATTACTTTTCTGATGGGTGTGCTGCACAGTACAAAAACTGGAAAAACTTCACCAATCTAAGCTTTCATTCAGAAGACTTTAAAATTAATGCTGAGTGGCATTTTTCAGCCACCGCCCATGGGAAAAGTGCCTGTGATGCTGTTGCAGGAACTGTGAAGAGATTAGCCTCCAGAGCCAGCTTGCAAAGGCCCTATGAAGACCAGATTCAAACACCATTCCACCTGTATGAGTGGGCGATGCTAAATATTTTTGCAGCAAATTTTGTTTGTTACACAACAGAAGTACATTGAAACTGAGAAGCACTTGGAGAATCGGCTGAAAAAATCTGTGACCATACAAGGCACTCAGAAACTTCATGCATTCATTCCTATCCCTTCTAGTAACAGCAAAATGAAAGTAAAAGTTTTCTCAGAATCCACTGAGTTCAAAATTGAAGTTGTTACAATGATTCAGGATCGTTTAAGTTTAGCAGAAGTCAGTGGGTATGTGACTGTCGTCTATGACAATAACGGGTGGTTGGCCTATGTACTTGAAAAAGATGAAATCAATGATGAAGTGAAGGTTTCTTTTTTATATCCAGCCGGTCCATCATCTAGCTTTTCTTTCCCTACAAAGCAAGATATCCTTGAGCTTCCTGTGACACTTGTGCTAAGTAAAGTTAACCCAATAACTCCTACCGGCCGAACTTATAATTTGTCAAATGAAGAACTGCAGAAAACCACTGAAGTCTTCACCGACTTTAGTAATTTAACCTTCTGAAAATATTTTTAAAAAAGGCTGCAAGTTAATTACGTAAGTTTTTTCTGTTATGTACATAGACTTTATTAAAATATTAACCCAGTTACAACACATTAATTTTTTTTTAGCAAACTTCATCTGTATATTAATCATGAATTTCACCCAACTAAAATTTTTCACTTGTAAAACTACCTAGTTTTAGTGCAAAGGCTTCTTTTTTAATCAGTGATATGTCTAAAGCTTTCTAATTATTACATTTATCTCTTAAAAAGAGGTTGTAAAAATTAAGTATCATTGATCAAATTTATAGACATATTTTTATTGTTAAGTCTCTCATGTAAATTTTTCATAAATCTAAGAGACTGTTAGACCTTCCGGGACCAATGAGTCATTATTATAGTCAAAATGCTAATGTAAGCATATTTTCAAATGCATTTTTCTATAAGAACCCATTATGATCCCATTATGAAATTTATACCATCAGTTAAGCACTATACAAGGACTAATTGAGAATTTTTTCAAAATTTTAAAAGTGGCGCATTTTGAGAAATTTAAAAATAAATTTTTTATTTTGAAATTAGTAAAAAAAAAATATTATGCCCCTTGTAGTGTTATATATTTTTGGAAAGGGCTTGAAAAATGCTGCAAAATGACACGTGTCTTATCTTTCTAGCTTGATTCTGAGAGTCGCTATAGCAGTAAAAGTTTCAGACACAGGTCGATTTTTAGCATTTTTTGGAAACATTAACGAGGTGTAATTTTGAAACCATTTGAGATATTGAGTTGATATTTGGTATTTTTATTTCTCTATATGGGGGGTACCAGTATACCAAATTTAATTGAAATCAAAGATGGTGAGGTAAAATGACAGTGTTGAGTTCACATGGAATGACACAAACGTGAAACGTCAAGTGCAACGTTTCAGTGGCCCAGGTATAGAATGATAAGTCAACTGGTGCTGACACAGTGCAATAATGCTGTTTCTAAGACACACTGAGTAATATATGTATAATAATGGAAAGTCCAGTACCTACATTTTGACAGTTGCCATCCCTTCCACGTCAAAAAATCCCTCCCTTACAGCCTGGCCACCCGTGGACGGCATATCTGCAGTGACAAGAATTCCCTTTCTGAATATGCTGAAGGTCTCACAAAGGCCTTCACAAACAGAAACTACCCCACAGACCTAGTCCGCAAACAAATCTCCCGTGCCATATCCTCACACACCCCAAATCCTCTTCCTAACACTAGTAACCATCCACAAAAGAGCGCTCCCCTTGTCACCCAGTACTACCCTGGTCTCGAACAACTAAATTCCATCCTTCGCCAAGGTTTTGATTTTCTATCCTCATGCCCTGAAATGAGAGACATCCTGCCCAAGATCCTTCCCACCCCTCCTAAAGTGGTGTTCCGTCGCCCTCCCAACCTTCACAACATCCTAGTTCATCCTTATGCCACCCCGAAACCCAGCTCACTGCCACAGGGATCATATCCTTGTGGAAGACCCCGCTGCAAGACCTGTCCAATCCACCCACCCAGCACTTCCTATTCCAGTCCTGTCACAGGCTTATCGTACCCCATCAGAGGCCGGGCCACTTGTGAAAGCAGCCACGTAATTTACCAACTGTGCTGCAAGCACTGTACAGCTTTCTATATTGGCATGACCACCTACCAGCTGTCCATTAGGATGAATGGCCACCGCCAAACTGTGGCCAAAAACAAGGTGGACCACCCTGTGGCACAGCATGCAGCGGAGCACATGCTTGATTTCAATGGCTGCTTCACAACCCGGGCCATCTGGATCCTCCCATCCACCACCAGCTTTTCTGAACTGCACAGATGGGAGTTATCCCTACAATACATTCTCCGATCCCGAAATCAACCAGGCCTCAACCTACGATAATTTCCCTATATTTTACTTTATTTTATTTTATTTTCTCCCCTCACCTGCCTCCCCACTCCATTCCTAAGCTGCATCTCGTTATTCCCATCTAACCCATCCCCACCACCGTGACGTAACCTTTCTATCCCCTCCCCCTCCCCTCCCCTCCCGTCCCCGATTCGCTGCAGAGCGTGATTCGAAGTGTGGCAGTCGGAGGTGATGGTTGTATGACTGTGTTGTGTGCCTGTGTGATTGCGTGAGTGCTCTATTTCTGAGGAAGGCCATGGCCGAAGCTGAATGTGTTGTATGTGTGTGTCTTTTGTATGTGCCTGTCGCATCTCGTCGCCACGTCTTTGCGGTGAGTTGTAACTGTCCTGAGTAATATATGTGTTCCATCAAACTTTAACTCTCAGTGGTGCTAACTTATTTAGCTGCTCAGACATTTTAGGCTTACACCACAAGAGTAACCGTGATTTGATGGTGTCACCTCCTAATTAAAAATCTGTGAAGGGGGAAGGGGGGAATACATTTTTCATATGAATTCCATTATCCAATGGCTTTACCATACAGTAGAAATGACAGAGGTTGTGTTTACCTTTTTTTTGTAAAAGGGCTTCTATCCTTAGTGGCATTTGATCCATGACCTTCTTGCAGTTCTGTTACCATCTATATCAATTTCTTTTCCTGTGACATCACGCGTGTTAAATGATCACTTAAATTATATGTATCCATGCCCGAGTAAAACTGCACTGCTTTCTGTGTTATGACTGAAAGACATGGAGTCACTGACCATGTTTATATTAGACTACAATTACAAGAATACAAGTACTGACACAAGTCAGAGCTCCATTCAACATAAGTGCCACAAGCAGTTCAGCCAAGCTAACAAACAAACTGTAGAAGAATTCTTCATCTACACTTTTCTTTATTAAGAAAATCAAACTTTCACTTAAATAAACAAGAACAAACTAAACTAAAGCAAGGAACAAATATCAATAACCGAACACTTTCACACCAAAGAGTATATTTAAACACAGCTGGGAATTAACTTATTCCCACACAGCCCCCCTTCCAAAGTGCGGAGCACCTGGGATGTAGGGGTATTTAAACTTGACCACTCTTCCTGCCCTTGTACGAACAATTGGTGTTGGCGTTGAGTCATGTCGAATGGTCACCTGTGAGTCCGGAGTAACTTCTTCTAGGCCAATTGTATCTTCGTATGATCGATAATTTATGGTTTCTTCGAGTCCGTGTCCTTCTGTGCTGTTTGTCTGGTCATCTGACGTTGGTTCTGGCATCACCCAAGCTGGTTTCAGTCTTTCCACTGACACTTTACTGTTCTTCCCATTCTGAAGGATCTCAAATGTGTGTTGACCTCGTTTTAAAACTTGGTAGGGGCCTGTATATGGAGGTTGAAGAGGTGTCCGTGCAGAATCAGTGCGCAGCATTACATGTGTGCAGTCTGCCAGTGCCTTGTGTACAAAAACAGGGTGTGAACCATGATGTATAGCTGGTGTTTGCCGAATCTTAGCCACATGATCTCGAATCCTCTGTACCAATAATGGTAATTCTGTCTGGTCTGGAAGCGGGGCAGCAGAAAGGAATTCAGATGGGATTCTTAAAGGTTCTCCATACACCATCTCAGCTACTGATGCGCCAATATCAGCTTTGTATGCTGTCCGTAATCCCAAAAGTACCAACGGAAGTGCTTCAGTCCAACTTTCTTGATGGCACATAAGTGAAGCCTTCAGAGTTCGATGCCATCTTTCCACCATTCCATTGCTGGAAGGGTGGTAACTGTTAGTGTGGTGGTGCTGAAAGCCACACAGTTTAGCCAGCTCGCTGAACAGAGTGGATTCGAATTGTCTTCCTTGGTCTGTTGTTATGTGCAAGGGACAACCGAAACGTGACAACCAGTGTGCGACGAACGCCTTTGCAACAGTCTCAGCTGATATGTCTGGCAGTGGTATGGCTTCAGACCATCTTGTGCATCTATCCACCAATGTGAGTAAATATCGGAAACCTTCAGAGACTGGTAGAGGACCTACGATATCGAGATGAATATGACCGAATCTTGGTGGTAGGCCTGAAAACTGTCCCACCTCAGGATGTACATGACGTCCCACCTTACACCGCTGACAGTGAAGGCAAGTGCGGGACCAACAACGGATGTCTTTCTTAATTGATGGCCAGACAAAACGTTCTGTTATCATTTTCACTGTGGTGTTTGCCCCTGGATGTGCGAGATTGTGCACACTGTCAAATACTATTTTACGAAATTGTGGTGGGACATAGGGGCGCGGCAGCTTTTGAGAAATATCACACCATAACTTAACACCACCACCTGGAACCTCTACTTGTTGCAATTGCAGACTTGATGACCTATCCCTCAGTAACTCTTGAAGCTGATGATCTGTCTTCTGAGCTTTGGCGAGGTCTTCATACTTAAATATTGTAACTGCCTCACATGCACGGGAGAAATAGTCAGCCACTATGTTTTCTGCACCACGAATATGTCGCACATCTGTAGTAAATTGGCAAACAAACTCAATGTATCTCAACTGACGAGGTGAGCACTTATCACTTGCATTTTGGAAGGCTGGCACAATAGGTTTGTGATCTGTATATATCGTTACTGGATGAGCTTCGACATGAGGACGGAAGTGTTTCACACTCTCATAAATAGCCAACAGCTCCCTATCGTAGGCACTCCAGTTTGTCTGTCGTGGCAGTAGTTTTTTCGAAAAGAAGCCTAGTGGCTGCCAACAATCGTTCACTTTCTGATGTAATGCTGCCCCGATCGCTGTTTGGCTTGCATCAACTGCCATTACTAATTGCGCATCCGATACTGGGTGTGCAAGTGACACTGCTTGTTTCAAACTGTCCTTCAAAGCTCGGAAAGCATTGTCCATTTCGGGTGTCCACTTCAGCAAACGTTTTCCGTTTGTGTAGCGTCCGGCGAGTGCATCTGTAAGCGGAGCTTGGATAGCTGCTGTTCCTGGTAAATGCCGACGATAAAAATTTATCATTCCTAACAAACGTCGAAGTTGTCGGTAAGTCTTTGGACGTGATAGTTCCTGCATTGCAGCTAATTTTTCTGGCAAGGGAGAGATTCCATCACGTGACACCTTATATCCGAGGAAAGCCACTTCACTTTTACCTAAAATGCACTTTTCTTCATTCAGCACCACACCAACGTCTTCTAATCTTTGTCGCACTTCAGCTACATGTTTGGTATGTGATTGTGCATCGCCAGAGAACACTAAAATGTCGTCCAGATACGCAAAGACGAAAGGCAATCCCTGCAGCACTTCATCTATAAATCGTTGCCAGGTTTGGGCTGCATTTTTGAGCCCAAAAGGCATCCGCAAGAACTCGAAAAGACCAAACGGCGTGATAACCGCTGTTTTAGGTATGTCCATTGGTGCTACAGGAATCTGATTATATGCTTTCCGGCAATCCAAGACTGTAAAAATTGTTGCCCCTGCCAATGCATATGTGAAATCATGAATATGAGGGATAGGATATTTGTCAGGAATTGTTCTGGCATTTAACCCACGATAATCCCCGCAAGGGCGCCATGAACCATCTTTTTTCCTCACCAAATGGAGTGGAGCTGCCCAGGCACTGTCAGATCGTCGAATGATACCAGCGTTCAGCATTTCTTCGAAAACTGTCTTAATTTCCAAAAGCTTATCTGGTGAAATTCTACGGACACGACTCGCAACCGGAGGTCCTGTAGTTGTACGTATATAATGCAGTGTCTTATGTTTCACACTGTGTAAGATTGGCTGTTGCTGCAAATTGCTGATATGACATATTGTCTTGTCTGCATCACTGCCTACTACTCCTTTAACTCCATTACTATATTCTTTACATATGAGCCGGCCTGAAGACACGTCCACCAACAGTGCAAAATGAGCCAGAAAATCTGCTCCTAGGATAGGTGTGGAAATGTCTGCAACTACAAAAGTCCACTTGAAATCAGTTTCAAAACCAATGTTGATTATCAATTCCTTGTGGCCTAGTGTCTTGATTCTGGAATAATTGACAGCTAGCAGTTGTAAGGGCTCTATTGCTGACGTGTCAGGTGTAAAATATGTCGGAAGAGTGCTAACTTCTGAACCAGTATCCACCAGAAAGACTAAACCTGACCGTTTGTCAGTTATATACAATCTATGCGATTTACTAACACATTTCTGTTCAAGCGCTCGTTCAAACTGAGGATCACAAGATTTAGCATTTACTGTGGGTACATTACCGTCATGCCGGGTTCTGACAACAGCTGCTAAGCGATGTTTCCCGCGTCGTCGGCGCCTTTTGAAGATGACGCGACCCATGGCGCCTATTGTGGGCCGCCCTCGCCATTTGGGTAACTACACGGTTTCGTGCACTTCGTAGCCTGTGGTCCGAACCGCCTATGGTACCAGCAGATGCCGGGATTGTCCTCTTGAGCGTCAGTGTGTTTCTCAGTCGATAGATTAGCGGAACGCCGTGCCCGCGGCCATCTGTTTGTCTCCATCCGACGTTCTAATGCTTGCAATCGGTCGGCCAAATTTTCCAGCGTCGTTTGTAAATCTAGTTGCGCTCCTGATAAATTTGGAGTTCGTCGACTGGATCCTGCGACGTAAAGTTGCGTATGTTTATCTGTCACCTCTAAAACCTGGTTACTTTGTGCGTTCTCAGTATTTGTTGGTGTTAAAGACGCTACTGCTGCTGAGCCTACAGTGTCGTATGCGCGATCAGCTACACGTATCAGTTTTTCTAAACACTGACCTTCATGTGCTATTAGCGTTAATTGCACTTCCAAAGGCAGCTGTCGTTGCCAGATGTGGAGCAACAACTCGTTTGAAACTACATTAACCTCCACCATAGACCGTAAGTGTCTCCAGTACTCTGATGGTGTTCTGTCGCCTCTTCTCTCATAATATAACAACTGTGTGATCTTCTGTGCAGGTGTCTTGGTACTACGAGTGATCAATGCTGTCTTGAGAGCGTGGTAGGCGCGATGGCGTGGAGGTTGTTGAATTATATCAGAGACTACGGCTGTAGCCCTCTGATCCAAATTGCTGACGGCTAACGTAAACTGTTCTTGGTCGTCTGTAATTTTCTGCTGTGTGAAAATATTCTCTAAAATTGCGAACCATATTTCCGGTTGCGCTGGCGAAAACTGAGGGGCTCGTAACTGTAACCGCGGTGCGGACGGCGCTAATGTCGTATTTTGTGTGTGGCCTTCCACTCTTGCATGCGTTTGCGGCATAGAAGATATAGCCGGAATTGGTAAATTCATTGTGGCTGAGCTCTCATCATTGCTTGGCGTAGAAACTTCCAGAACCTCTAGCTGCCGCTGTAGTTGTTGAATTTCTTCTTGAATTGCGAGAATCGATTTCTCCGCGTCTTCCATTTCTATTAACACACTCTAAACAAGGCTGTGATTATTGTGCGTGGACTATTTTCGTCGTGAGGTCACCAATTATGTAGAAGAATTCTTCATACCAACTGTGCTGCAAGCACTGTACAGCTTTCTATATTGGCATGACCACCTACCAGCTGTCCATTAGGATGAATGGCCACCGCCAAACTGTGGCCAAAAACAAGGTGGACCACCCTGTGGCACAGCATGCAGCGGAGCACATGCTTGATTTCAATGGCTGCTTCACAACCCGGGCCATCTGGATCCTCCCATCCACCACCAGCTTTTCTGAACTGCACAGATGGGAGTTATCCCTACAATACATTCTCCGATCCCGAAATCAACCAGGCCTCAACCTACGATAATTTCCCTATATTTTACTTTATTTTATTTTATTTTCTCCCCTCACCTGCCTCCCCACTCCATTCCTAAGCTGCATCTCGTTATTCCCATCTAACCCATCCCCACCACCGTGACGTAACCTTTCTATCCCCTCCCCCTCCCCTCCCCTCCCGTCCCCGATTCGCTGCAGAGCGTGATTCGAAGTGTGGCAGTCGGAGGTGATGGTTGTATGACTGTGTTGTGTGCCTGTGTGATTGCGTGAGTGCTCTATTTCTGAGGAAGGCCATGGCCGAAGCTGAATGTGTTGTATGTGTGTGTCTTTTGTATGTGCCTGTCGCATCTCGTCGCCACGTCTTTGCGGTGAGTTGTAACTGTCCTGAGTAATATATGTGTTCCATCAAACTTTAACTCTCAGTGGTGCTAACTTATTTAGCTGCTCAGACATTTTAGGCTTACACCACAAGAGTAACCGTGATTTGATGGTGTCACCTCCTAATTAAAAATCTGTGAAGGGGGAAGGGGGGAATACATTTTTCATATGAATTCCATTATCCAATGGCTTTACCATACAGTAGAAATGACAGAGGTTGTGTTTACCTTTTTTTTGTAAAAGGGCTTCTATCCTTAGTGGCATTTGATCCATGACCTTCTTGCAGTTCTGTTACCATCTATATCAATTTCTTTTCCTGTGACATCACGCGTGTTAAATGATCACTTAAATTATATGTATCCATGCCCGAGTAAAACTGCACTGCTTTCTGTGTTATGACTGAAAGACATGGAGTCACTGACCATGTTTATATTAGACTACAATTACAAGAATACAAGTACTGACACAAGTCAGAGCTCCATTCAACATAAGTGCCACAAGCAGTTCAGCCAAGCTAACAAACAAACTGTAGAAGAATTCTTCATCTACACTTTTCTTTATTAAGAAAATCAAACTTTCACTTAAATAAACAAGAACAAACTAAACTAAAGCAAGGAACAAATATCAATAACCGAACACTTTCACACCAAAGAGTATATTTAAACACAGCTGGGAATTAACTTATTCCCATTTCTTCTATCCTTAGTGGCATTTGATCCATGACCTTCTTGCAGTTCTGTTACCATCTATATCAATTTCTTTTCCTGTGACATCACGCGTGTTAAATGATCACTTAAATTATATGTATCCATGCCCGAGTAAAACTGCACTGCTTTCTGTGTTATGACTGAAAGACATGGAGTCACTGACCATGTTTATATTAGACTACAATTACAAGAATACAAGTACTGACACAAGTCAGAGCTCCATTCAACATAAGTGCCACAAGCAGTTCAGCCAAGCTAACAAACAAACAATATCACATCCAAATTCTAGTCAGAATTTAGCGTGTCGTCATAACTAGATCATCACCATGGAATAGCACAATACAACATAGCAAAGCAAAGCAAGGAGTACATTTCGCAGAGATGTGAATGTGCCTGCTTCAGTATGGCCTTTTGAAATGTTTGCACCTGATGGGAATGGTGGTACAAGGAGGCGAGACTCACTGTCATTTTAATATGATTGAATGTATCAGTGTGCGCTTGTCTGGCCAGCCAGTGATAGTTCCTGTCAAGTGTCACATTCCTTGCTCTGACATTATTGTGATGTGCAGTGTCTAATTATGTAACCAATTCAAAAAATTTACTTCAGGCATACATACATGCATGCCTGTAGGACATAAATATTGGTTACATTGTTAAATGTAGAACTGGTTTCCTTCTTTTAGGGCCGATTTGTCAATGTCTCGTTAAGTTCCAGTTAAGATTTTAACTTGTCGTTAGCGGAAAATTGCGTTTGTCAACGTTTCGTTATGAGTTAACCTGACAAATGACCTTAAACTGTGCGTTAAGTTAACGAGTAGAATTCTCCTCGTTACATGGCTAACGACCAGTTAAGTGAAAATGTGTATCAAAATGGCAGGGAATCCAAAGCGCTAAAATAGCGCAATATATTATGTGATAAAGACCTATTTATCAAACAAAATAACAGAAGCACTACATGTATGAGAAACTTCTGTGGAAAGCACCTTTACTGGAAAATTTTCTCGTCATATTAATCACCCGATCCATGTCAGTAGCGATGAGTTTGATATATTGCAGATACGTAACATAACATTAAAATTATTAAGATATCAAAATACAAGCTTAAGGGTAATAGCTAGATGATTTGGTTGACAGTGAAGAGGATGTAAAACCACCAAGCTAAAAGGATTCATTCCAATGCTCCTTGGTTACCACGAAAATCAAGATAAAATTCCAGCGCGTATCAGCTATACCTATAAATGGGCGTCAGCAGTACGAGAATCAGCGTGGTGTAACTAGCAAGGCGCTTGACTGTCAGCAGATGGCCCGAGTTCAAATCCCACTTGGAATTTTTTTTACACTTGACAGACGATTTGTAGTGCATAATTATATGCTTTCATAGTCACTCTTATGTTAATGCTTGAGTTATTGGTCATATAATAATAACTTATGTTAATTGCGCCATATTTTATTTAATTAGTTATTTCGAAGCATACTTCTACGGCAACTGAAAGATCAGTAAATCGCCTGCAGTTGTCACCTATAACATTTGCGCAGCATCTGTTAGCTGCGTTTAGTCCCCGGCCCCAGTGTTATACCGCCGAATGCAGTGTGTGCCCCCTTGACTCGTCCCAGCAGATTACTACGCTCTGGCCAGGTTGCTAGTCATTCATAGTGTGTTGTTCACATGGAACTGCAATTATGTGATATAACTTTGCCTTTGCAATAAGAATTGATAAAATGGGAAAAAGGAATATAATTATAACAATCAAATATTACCCCAAAAAAAATTCGGAGCCGGATTTGAACTCGGGTCGTCTACATGACAGTCGAACGCCTTGATAATTACACATGGCTGACTCAAATAGCCCTGCTGACTGAGTACAGGTATAACTATTACGCTCTGGACTTCGATTTCAATTTTCTTGGAAACCAAGGCGCACTAGAACAAATCCTTTTGGCTTGGTGGTCTGGAGGAGTTCCCGCACAACATACCTGTGACCCAACAAAATTCGTTTGTACCATTCTTGGTGTTCCTCTTGTCAGTCCCAAGTGTCCTTATATTTCTCTATTAAGGTCGCAAGACACACGCACTCACTTCTTGTAAAATACGAGCTTCCTTCATGTTTGTTGCGGTCTACTAACCTCTTCCCTGCCAGTCAAATATGGCGAACAGCTGTTCATTCAGACGGCACTTTCATTTGTTCTATTGCCAACATAGTCGAAATATATCATACCTTCTCGTTTTCTGCAGGTTAGCAAACGAGAGGTTATCTGGCAATGACAATCTAAATGCACTTAACGAACACATTTAACTGGACATTAAAATAATCTTCTCACTAACAAGAAGATTAACGAGAGATGGACGAACCGGCCCTTAGTGTTGTATGTTACCAAAACTTCAATTGTTTTAATTCCTTCGAATATCCTCCACTTAGATTGCTTTTTAATATACAATGTGTGTGACTGAATGATCATCTTGGGGCTGTTACTTGCCTATAACTAATGCAGTAACAAATCCCACCACTGCCACTGAGGCTTTTGTAGCATTTGCATATTTTGATGTTCTAAATCTGTTTGCTTTCTGGCCTTAAGTCATCAGTGTTCTTGGTTTTGTTTTTATGAGTCCCATGTGCCTGCAACAATCTCTCTCTCTCTCTCTCTCTCTCTCTCTCTCTCTCTCTCTCTCTCTCTCTCTCTCTCTCTCTCTCTCTCCCCCCCCCCACCCCCCCTCGGTTTTGACATGATGCTCTCCGTTATCAATATGGGGTACTGTATATGTCCCAGACAACTACTTGAAGCTAGGTTTCATATTTTCAAATAACATGTCCCTGTGGACTATTGTTTAAGCTCTAGTTCTTGCCCCATCCCATTTTGACTGTACCTTATGTATTTGAATAATGTGAAGTTCTTGTGCAATGTAGATTCCTTTATAATTGTTTGAGGGAATTGGTTTGGTGATTAAAGTTCTTACGTTAGAACTAACTTACCTATGAACATTCTTAAAGTATTTTTGAAAGCATGTTTTGCCTACTCACCACAGAGATATCTTGATGAGTCACAGAAAGGCACATACATCAGATTACAATTTATCATGTGGTCTGGACACAACAGCAGGTGTGTGTGTGTGTGTGTGTGTGTGTGTGTGTGTGTGTGTGTTTCTCCTGTAACAGCTGAAATCCTTAGTTAACTTGCAGTCTGGAGTGTGTGCCTTTCTGTGACTTATTGAGATGTGTCCGCAGTGAGTGACAAAGTGTACCTTATTTTTTAAATTTAAATATCTAATTTGGCAGTTTTGTTAATTTTATGTAAGTGTATGTCGTCATATTTTTGCTTTTTTGGTAAATTCTATTGATTGTTCTTGTTTTGTATAGGGTAGGGTATTTTCAGTCATGTTTCCTGCTATTAATACAATGTACATAACTATTGAATCTCGCACATTGCCATGATGTTCGCTGATATTTGTGAAAAATATGTTTTTTGAGTTTTCACACAGTCTCATTGAGACTACAAAGTGATAAAAATAGATGCTGAATGCCTGTTAGAGGAAATTGAAGTACAGTAAAACCTCGTTTTTACATTCTTGGTTTTTATGTTTTCCTGCCATTTACACCATTTTTTGTCAGTCCCGTCAAATTTCCTATGTTTACAATGTTAATTCGCCCTCGTTTTTGCATTAACATATTTACGCTTTTCCCGCGTTTTACACTTTTTGGAAGCATGTTATTGAAGAAAAATGATGTAATGTACATAAATTGACACTAGCATGGCTTTTCCCTTAAAGTATAGCGCTTAAAAATTAATCGCATTACAGTTTCTTGACACTTTGCGTTTATTCAAACGTATATTTCGCGTTTCGTTGTTGACTTAGACGCGCCGATTTGTGGTAATGTACTTCTTCCGTTCACCAGCTTCTTTGGCAGAGTGCCTGGCATGTACTCAAACAGAACGGTTTGTTAACGAGAGAATAACGCTGATTTGTGGCGGTGTAGTTCGTCTTTCCGCTAGCTTCTTTGCCAGAGCGGCTGGCGAGTATTCAAACAATCAGAACCAATTGCTTTGTTGAAGTGAGAATAGATAGTTGCGTTGTTTTTGTGATACATATTTCTGATTAATAAAGAACTTTATCTGTCACAGTTGGGTATCATAATACGCACAACCTCAAAAAAGCGATAATAGTGAGGGATGCCGATCCTATGCAAACATCACAAAAATACTTATGCATATGTTTGTACTCGAGAATGCGAATAAATTCTTGAATATTGTCGTGTGAAACATAGAAAAATACAAAACGAACGGAACTGTAGGAGTTTTACTATGTAAATAAGTAATTCCGGTAAAATGCAGTAATTTTGAAGATGTGTTACATAGCCTGACAGCGGCGCCCAAACGATATCTATCGAAGCGGTTCGAGTAATTTTGAAGATGTTATAGCCCAGCAGTGGCGTTCTCGATTATAATGAATGAAATTACGTCAAAAATTTCTACTTCCCATAAAATTACCAGTTTTGCCTGGCAATTAAAATAGTAAAAATTTGGATAACCTTTATTGTATAATCAACTCCCTGGCGAGTATTTAGATGTCTATTATGTACATATATCACACATAAACTACAAAAATGCAAGGCTGATCCAGTAAGCATATTTTACCATTTAAAACATTATTTCCTGCATTTTACATTTTCCTGCATTTTACACCATTTCAACAAAGTCCCCTGAAAAGCGTAAAAACGAGGTTTTACTGTATATATTTATTTGCTTGCCTTTCGTTACTTAGATGCATAATGTTCGCTTTTAGTAAGAAAATGTTATGTCATTGATGACAATGTGTGTGACTACTAAACAGTGATGATATTCTGTAAGTACATTCTGATTGCTTGGATCTGGCTGCGTTAAGCATGTAATAACACTTGGAAATATGAGCACTAATTTTTCCTTAAATGTGATTTACACAAAATGGGAGGAATTGCATGCCTATTATTATTATTATTATTATTATTATTATTATTATTAACACTAAAATTTTAGAAATTGCTGTTTTTCTTACAGGTGACTGGCACTGTGCATATGTTTTGCTGTACGGTCCCCGTATATTAGAAGTTCCTGCCGAAGAACCACAAACATCTGCTTCTGCTTCATCTTCTGTTAACACACCATCTGTTCTCCTCTAATTTGAAATTTGAACACAAACATTAGTGAAAATGTTTATGATCAGCAAAGAAAAGAAACTGCATAATGGGGGAAATTGTGTCTCTGAACTTCATTTTTATGTGCTTGTTTTGAAAGTGACTGAAAAAGTTTTTAAGTGTGCCATTTCTTAAATACAATGTCAGTTTTCCATATTTATAATGTTTTCTAAATTGTTTATTGACTTGCCTGCATTTATCTCTTAGCTGCCCTTTCTGCAATCCCAAAATTTATCTGTTGATGTAGATACCACCAGCATCTACACATTCAGAGGCCTAAGTGTTAAAATGAGGCTATCCAGTATGTTGGGCATCTTACTTTGTGGCAAATTACACACATTCATCTGAAGATGTGTATGTGTATAAATTACTATTTGGTCTTGTAAGAGCAGTCTAATGTTCATGTCTGTGATTATAATGCAATACAGTGAATTGAAAAGTGAAAGTTAGTTAATTTTTCTTCCTTTCACAATTTTGGAAACTCTTAACATTTAAATAGAGTGTACATTTGTAAGGTTAAGAAAATATGGGCTGCATTATCAAGCAATATGCAATGTGTATTGCCACACATATTTCTGAATAGTTACTATCCTTCTCGCAAAAAATATGAATTTTTTAACTTGTATATTCCGTGTTACATCAAAATATGCTTAGGTTGCACCGTTACTGTGAAAAAATAACAAAGACTGCACATTATTAAGGAACTACTGTGTGTGTGTGTGTGTGTGTGTGTGTGTGTGTGTGTGTGGATTCAGAGTAAGTTGTATGATTATTATGGAAATCAAAGAAACAAAATTGAGGAAACAAAGGTGACCATAGAGGAAAAAAATACCTAGAGAAAATTGAATTAAGAGGTCTATCCATGATTTATTCTCTTCAACTGGAGTATTTGTGTAATTAAAAATACCACCTGCTTCAGTTGCCAGCCAATACCACCAGCAAGGATCTTATATCATATGGAATCTGAATGTATCCTGCTGTTTCACACCATCACATATGTAGTCACTGTTATGGGTTTTAAAGTGTGCCTCCTGGAATCAGTTACATCAGAAAAAGCCTGAAGGCAGGATACACCATAGCCAGGTAATTGATGAGAAGCAGTGGTTTTGCTTAAACATTGTATTAAGTTTTGTGTGTATGTAAACAGTTCTGAATGTGAGGTGTGCAGGGAAAATATTCCAAGTAAAAACTGAAATTGTAAACACATTACAATATTTTGGTTGTTCTTCCTCATTAAGTATAAATGCAACAGTTTCACAGAAAGTTGGTTCACCATTCAAATTTACTATATCCACCTTTCTTCAGACATGTTGTAATGAAGTGAAATGGTGAGGCACTGATACACATAGCAAGGCTGCAGCATCTGTCAACACCAGTCCTCTGATAAAGTAAGAGTGACATATGCATATAATCTTTATTTCGTATTGTAGATTCTAACTCCAAATCAAATTCTGAGTAAACTGATAGTGAGGCCAGACAGATACATTCATTAATACATTTATTAGTAACTTCATTGCATCATTAA
Organism: Locusta migratoria; assembly: GCA_026315105.1. Lineage (NCBI taxonomy): Eukaryota > Metazoa > Arthropoda > Insecta > Orthoptera > Acrididae > Locusta > Locusta migratoria. The sequence continues at coordinate 27,657,708 of CM048748.1, read as the reverse complement.
TGCTACTGAATTAATTTTCCCAGGTCCATAGACATTACCAGTCTACATTGTCTACATATAGTCAGCATCAGCTACAAAGGCAACCCAGTTTTCAGCCGTTCTGCGCATCCCCCTCCGTTACCACAATGACAAACAATAATGTTCATTCTATAGGCGCGTGGCTGGCTGGGAGTTACGCAATGTTTCTCCCGCTGGAACAATTGTTGGCGCAAGGCTGTAGCTCCTCGCCTCCATGCTTTCCCTATCGCTCCGCCTCTTATGAGCAGAAGCGCCTTCCTATATGACACCAGCTAGCATCAGTTGGAAGGGGGGGGGGGAGAATAATTTTAGCATTCCCCATTTAATCAACATAAAAATGCCAAAAACGGTGAAATCTAGTTAGGTTTATTGTCCTTTATTTCAAATTTACTTTGGAAGCACGTGGTGCTGTAGAGATGAGTATTCCTGCATTCTGAGAATTCATTACATTTCGGGACACAAAACTTGAGGTGTGGAACTGTGCCGCTGCCAGGAACAACAATAACAGTTACCTCTCACTCCCCGGGTTATCTACAGCAATCTTTTTGCACACTGCAGAGGTACACAGGAATTCGTTGACCACGTCTTTAACCCAAATTATATTAATTTGTGAACAAAAATATATCTTTGCATATTTCTATACATAATAGTGGCAGTGCTTTGGTCTTCAGTATGGAGACTGGTTTGATGCAGCTCACCTTCCTACTCCACCCTGAGCAAGTCTCGTCATCTCCTCTTAAGAACGGCAACCCACATCTATTTGAACCTGCCTACTGTTTGTGTCTCTTGATCTCAGTTTGCCATTTTTACCAAAAATCTGCAATCTGCTATTTTTACCCCCACACACTTTTTTCCAATCCTAAATTCAAGATTCCTTGATGTCTAAGAAAGTATCTTACCAATCTATATCCTCTTTTAGTCAAGGTATGCCAGAAATTCCTCTTTACCTTCCCTCCATTCTTTTCGGTACATCCACATTAGATATGTGATCTACCACTGTAATCTTTAACATTCCTCTGTAGCACCACATTTCAAAAGCTTTTATCCTCTTCCTAGACTATTTATCGTCTATGTTTCACTACCGTACAAGGCAACACTCCACACAAAAGCCACCAGAAGAGACAATGACATTAAAATTAATATTGAAAGTTAACAAACATCTCTTTTTCTTCCCAGTGCTATTCTGCATTGTATGTCATTTTTTCTCTGACAATTGTGTTATTTTACTGCTCAATTAACATAATTCAACTACCTCCAGTTTTCTTTCGTTACCTACTATAATTCCTTCAGCATTGCCTGGTATTTGGAGACTACATTACAGTACCCTTTTATTTCATTATTATTATTATTTTTTTTTTTTAATTTTTGCTAATGTTCATCTTGTACGGTCCTTTTAACACACTGTCCATTCTGTTCAGTTGCTCTTCTGGATCCTTTGCTGTCTCAGACAATTACAATATCACTGGCAACAACAAAGTATTGATTTCTTCAACTGAACTTTAATCCCTTCTCCAAATTTCTCCTTTCTTTTCTTTATGATTAGCTTAATATACATATTGGAGAAAGGCTGCAACCTTCTTTTGCCCCCTTCCCAACCAGTGCTTCCCTTTAATGCACTTCAGAGTTTTAGAACTGTTCTCTGGTTACTGCACAAATTGTAAATAAACTTCTGTTCCCCATATTTTACCCCTACTGACTACAAAATTATTATAAAAATTTCGTGTGGCTCATTGGCTTGGTGCAAGTCTTTCAATTGGACACCACTTCGGTGACTTCCACGTCCCTAACCTACCCCAGTTACCCAAATGGGGAAAGGGGACCTACAGCTTAACGTAGAATCTGAACCACGTTTCGTTTCTGGCAACTCCTCACATTGTGAGAGGTGAAGGCTAGATTAAAACGCTGACTGAAAAAAAACTGAGGTCTGGCGAGGTTTCGAACCCTTTGGTTTCCAGTCAAGTACTTTATCCCAAGACCATTGGGCCCGACTATTTCAAAATTTGAAAGAGGATATTACTGTAAACATTGTCAAAAGCTCTCTCCAAATCTACAAAAGCTAGAAATGTAGGTTCGCCTTTCTTTAATCTATCTCCTAGGATAAGTCATAACGTGAGTATTGCCTCCCGTGTTGCTACATTTCTGCTAAATCCAAACTGATGGTTCTGTAATTTTCATACCTGTCTGTGGCTGGTTTCTTTCGAAGTGGGATAATTACACTTTCCTTAAAGTCTGAGGATATTTCATCTGTCTCGGGCAACTTGAACACCAGGTGGACTTCGGTACTCTGATGGAACGTCGTCTATGCAGAAGCCTTGTTTGAACTTCAGTCTTTCGTGCTCTGTCAAGTTCTCCTCTTAGTATACTATCTCCTATCCCTCATTGTTATCCACTTCCTCTCCTCTTCCAACATTATTCTTTTGCACCTTACAGCTTTCCTTTCTTTGTTTAGAACTGGTTTCTCATCTAAGTTGTTGGTATTCATACAGCTACTTCACTTTTTTATAATGTTGTCTTTCATTTTCCTGTAGGTGGTATCTATCTTTCCCCTAGTTATACATTCTTCTACAGATTTGCATTTGTCCCCTAACCACAAGAGTTCACCCATTTTGCACTTCCTGTCAGTCTCATTTTTAGTTGCCTTTACTCCATTTTACTTGCTTCATTTATTGTATTTTTATACTTTCTCCTTTCATCCACCAAATTCTTGTAAATGTTTCTATTCGGTCATCTGCTGCCTACACTATTTCATCTCTCTGAAATACCCTTTTATCTTATATGGTGCTACCCCCCCCTCCCCTTCCATCAATTGTCACCTAAAGTTTCCTCTGAAACTCTCAAGAACCTCAGGTTCTTCCAGTTTATTCAGGTCCAATCTCTCTTATTTTCCTACCTTTCTGCAGTTTCTTCAATTTCAGTCTTTGTCCATGGCTGTGCCTTACTGTTTAAAACTAGGTTTTGAAACCTTATGTCTTACCATTATAAAATCTATCTTGTACCTTCTGGTGTCTCTTGGTCTCTTCCACATATACAACCTTCTTCCGTGGTTCTTAAGCCAAGTGTGTTATGATAAAATAATGTTCCATGCAAAATTCTACTAGTTGGCTTCATCTTTCATTCCTTTTCCCTAGTCCATATTCACTACTATTTTTCCTTTTCCTACTACCGAATTCCACTTCCCCATCATAATTAAGTTTTCCTCTCCCTTAACTGTCTGAATAATTTCTTGTACTTCTTCATTCATTTCTTCAATATCCTCATCACCGGCAGTGCTAGTTGGCATATAAACTTGTTCTACTATGGTGAGTGTTGACTTCGTCCATCTTTGCTATGATAAAGCCTTTGCTATGTTGTTCTTTGTTACTTACCTTCATTCCTTTTTATCTTACTCATTATCAGACCTACTCCTGTAATACCCCAACTAATTTTGTACTTATAACCCTGTACTACCCTGACCAAAAATCCTTTTCATTTTTCCACTGAACTTCACTAATCCCCACTATATATAACTTCAACCTATCTCTTTCCCTTTTCCAATTTTCATGCAGGAGAAATCTAGGATTTTTTCAGAACTGCAGGAAGTTTTCATTGATTTATTTATCAGTGATTTACCCCCACCCCCTTTTGCAGTTTTGACTGGTAAGAACTTTACTGTAGGCCACTACTGCAATAATAAAACATAACCAAAGAATAACACTAAAACTTTGGTTTAAAAGAAAACATGTGCTTCACAACAACAAAATACAGTGCACACACAAGAATCTGCCTATAGCTGTCTAAGGTTTCTAGATGAAGACAATGCGATACTGGGTAACAACAAACTGATTTCATTGAATGTGATGTGTCATCTATTTACATTTCTAACGTCACAAGAATATTTTTTTTGCAAGACAGTTATGTCAATAGTGGTAATCTGCTATTAAATTCTTAAATGGTAAATCATTGTACTCCCACTCAAAACTTTTAACATGTTGGGGATCAACCAGTTAGAAAAATGTCAGACAGGTAAGACCAGCCATGTATGCCATTATTAAAAATTTTAGCAGAACATTCATGTTTGATATATCTGACAGGGTAACACGCTAAGAAAATGTGATATTAGATTCATGACCATCAACATAATATAAAATTGTGGCACACACAACGAAAACAGTGAAATATTGTAAATGTCAGCATGCAGTTGAAGTAGTTTTGTTGGCTTTTAGCCTAACAACATACTCAAAAGCCTTAATATTTTTGTACAAAATAGCAAAGTATTGTACTAAAAGGAAATGATAAACTACCTACTCAAAGAAGAAAAAATCCAAGTCATTAAAAAAAATTGCACGCTGCATTTATGAAACAGAAGTAACAAAACATTTTCACTGGCTGTTTGCACCTGACTCATTGTCCATTGTCATTTCAAGATTTACTACTCTAGGGTTAACTGTATTTATACTGGAAAAAGTTTATTTTCACCTGGGAAAAAGTATTTTTAAACAGGAAACTGGGATTTTTTTCCCTTGTCTGCATATTATACACCCAGAATAGTACTACTGCTATGTTTGCACCACCAGTTTTGGGTGTTAAAAAACTGGTATGTTGCACAATATGTATATTGGTCTGACCCCTGTTTC